>OU744734.1:42085372-42685372 GCA_916613615.1 Steromphala cineraria | reverse complement strand
AATCGACAAATAATGATAATGAAACGAGCTTTGTAAGGTACATAATTTGTTTTCATCTGATATATACATTTTGTGATACATTTTCTATATCATGATACAGTGATCAATCTACAGATATGACCCTCGGAGTCAAGGGACTCGCTACCAAAAAGTCTTGTGAGTCCAAGCTGATTTAAATGAGTCCTTTGATAAGTAAGCACATAGTATCACCAAAATAAATAAGCATCCCAGGACTCGCAGCTTAAATTTCTACGAGTCCTTTCTTAATTTTATGAGTATTTGAAGCAGGACTCGCAGGTAAATTTATCCCTGTGATATATGCATATTACCTCTGTTTTTGTTCAAGGGTTTGTCAAAAGTTAATCTTTTTCATTCTTGAAAAAAAAACTACAAATAGGGTGAAGTTACTCGTGATATTGTATTATGAAATGTTTGTATCATCATAACTTCATGTAAATATCATAACTGAAATTGAGTATCTTGAATAACTAAGTTTTAGACATTGGGTAAATGTTTGAGTTTCTTCATTGTCCATTAAAATTTTCCAATTTTTCTAATGAAAGCTTTAATCCTAAACACACTGCTTCAGCAGGGGTCGAAATTAGTCTTATCGGGGCACTAGCCATTCGGACTAGTGAATTCCTGTGAGCACCAGCCCAAAGATATTCTGACTAGCCAAATACACCGATATAATCATATTTTCTTTAAATTCAACTAGTCCTTCGGACTACCAATGATTGCACTTTACTAGCCCAGCATCTGTTTCACTAGCCATTGGCTACCGGGCTAGTGCTAATTTCGAACCCTGTGCTTGTATGACAAAAATTTCTTCAAACAATTCCGAAAGACCATAAAGACTTTTATCAGTCATCAAAACAAGAAACACACATGACTTTTCTACATTGTCCATTTAAATGTTCAAATTCACCAACTTTATTAACAGACAGTATTTACATGACAAGAATTCTCTACCAATACTATTGAGGTGAGGTGATATGGGGTTTAACACCGCTTTCAAGAGTATTTCACTTATATCACGGCTGCTAGTATTATTGCAGGGAGAAAACCCGCAACACTATTGTGGTTATGTATTGCGGTGAAACCTGCGAGCATCGGCAGGAAATAGCAAACCATGGGTGGTATTGTGCTGCAATTCAGTGTAGCATTGCACCCAAACCTGACTGCGTGTAAAACAGTTCTCTACTGCAAAGTTGCCGAGCCCCTGGCGGGATCCGAAGCACGAACCTTCTGATCCGAAAGTCGAACGCACTAACCACTACGCTATCCCAACCCCACCAATACTATTAGCAGACCAGACATAAAAGGAGGAAATACACATAATTGCTTGGTTTGGCAATAACTTCACACCCTATTTAACTTCAAACATTCTGATCTGATAGGACTCATAGACTGATGAGTAATACATGGAAACTTACAAATCATCTTCCAGAAGATCAATACACGACCACATACAGAATCAACACCATAAATAAAGATGGATGAATGAAGATGTAATTAGAGAATTATTACCAAGTCAACATCAAGATTGGAACTCATATATATATATATGATTCATACTGGGTCAAGTCAGATTATTAAGAGTGAAGAATGTTCTCTGTAGGCTATCTCTTCATTTATTCCTTTTGAGTGGCATTCTAGAAGTTGTAATGTAATAAAGTACAATAAAGCAGAGGAATATATGGTTGACAACTTCTTTATTCATGATATACCATGAGTAAAGAAGTTGTCATCCATATATTACTCTGCATTATTGTCATTCAAACTTCTAAAATGCCTCTCAAAGAAGTTAATAAATTACAAGCTTTTTATGGATATCCAACTTCTTTAATCACAGAAAAGTGACGTTTTGGTAAATATACCAAAACATCGCTATTCTGTGAACAAAGAAATTGACTATCCATAAAAAGCCTGTATACCCAAAAATTTTATTCTGTGAATAAAGAAGTTCAATATCCATAAAAAGCTTGTGCTTCATCTTCATTACTAGTTGTCCTGTTTCTGATGCTGAATTGTAGATATGCTCAATATGTGATACAGATATACAGATATGTGATACAGATATTACCGAAGCCACAGGGACATGTAATGTTGTAAATCAGTTAACAATCCAGCACATACTACCGTATTTCCTCTAATAAGCGCCCTGGCGCTTATTTTTTCAGCACCCCTTTACCCCCCGGCGCTTATTAGAGGCCCGGCGCTTATTGGAGGCCCTGCGCTAAATATTTCTCTCATAGAAAATTGAAGTTTGTGTTGGACAGTATTTTACAATGAATATCTGTAAAATGTTTACTAAGGGACATTAATTCAATGGTTTGGACCCGGCGCTTATTAGAGACCCGGCGCTTATAAGAGGTCCGGCGTTTATTTTCTCAACTACCTATGACCCCCGGTGCTTATTGGAGACCCGGAGCTTATTGGAGACCCGGCGCTTATTAGAGGAAATACGGTGCTTTAAAAAAGTTAACTTTTTTATTGTAGTATGTGCTGGATCGTCGACTGAAAAAGCTTCTAACTCTGTTGTTTTTGACATTACATGTCCCTGTGACTCAAGCAATACTAGTGTACATTCAAATTATGAGATGAGAGAGTCTGAGAAAATCTGGCTGTAGAAAGCTAAGCCATGAAATGATGTAAAGTACTATACTTTCAATTGCATTCATCAAAGGATGTAATTACAAACTGTTGTGAGATCAATTCATAGACAGACATGCGCTGGTTACCCATCACACAACTTGACAAGTGTTGCTAATTGTTGTATTTATTGATATCATAATGCAGTATCTGAGATGGGCAGGCAACAATTTGACTATTTGTCTTATCCAGTCAAGCTGAATGGAAAATAGAGATAGCGTCAAATTACAGAGTCCAGAACCTGCTACTAATTTCACCCATGGTAACTCAAGGATATGACAAGAATCTTAAGAAAATGACCATGTTACCTTTAACCTCAGCCCAACTGGCAACATAAACAAGTGTATTCATTTGTCTTACTAGCTATTTCAGATCCAGAATTTCATTTAAATTTGTAGAAATATTATGTTGGTTTTTACTGTTCACCTTGTAGATCATTGACAAAGGAATGTTAGGAAAAGATTTGTGACTAGGAAAGAACCAACAATAGATAAACTGTAGAAGATAGCATTCTAGAAGTTGATTGTATACATTATAAGGAAGAAGGTCCTGTCAAAATTTATCAAAACCCTACCAGCCCCCCTGGTTGCCATTCATTAAACTATTGAAAATAATTATTAGAAAGGGTCCAAACTGCCAGGATTTACCAAAATGACCTGTAATTCAACAACCCCTATATTACACTCGACAAGCCAGTAACACACAACTGCATTTAAGCATATAGAAGGTTAATAGTGAGTGATGTAGCTCAGTAGGTAGAGTGTCTGCTTGTCACTCGGAAGACCGGGGTTCTATTCCCGTCGCATCATACCAAAAGACACTTAAAGGTGGGAGGTGGAGCTGCTTTGCTTAACACTCGTTAAACAACGTTTAACTGGCATGCTTTGGCACAAACAAATTTCCAATATTATATATGTACATGTACTGAGGACAATAAAGTGTTATAACAACATGTCTTAAATCGGAGAATACTCTTGAAAAGACTCACGTAAATGACAGGTATCCACAAGAAATGACCAGGCAGACTTCAGCTTTCTCTTCAAAGACAGAAGTGTCATCATTTCTACATTAATATCAACCGGAATATATCCATGGGGAATACCTCTCTTCAGTCACGCCAGCCAGAAAATCAGCAAACAGTAATATTCATTTCATTGAAGAGAAGATTCTGATTCCAAATTACTCTTCACCGATACAGAAGAATGGATGATCTGGATGTGTGTCCGTATGTCTTGAATCTGTTGATCATTGTCATGCCTTGTCCTTTCATTAAGTAAAATGAAACTTATGCCAAAGACTCCAACAAACATCAGCATCCCACAACTACAAAATTTATTGTTCATAATTACTTCTTATTAGTTTTCACACAAGAACACCACCAAACAGCTTTTCAATTTCACTTAAGTGAAATTCATCTGACTCAAGTACAAAGACAAAGCAATGAACAAATTGCAATGAACACACACCTAGCTAATGGCGTCTTCTTGCTCTCATTGATATCAACCTCAAAATGATATCATTATTTTCTGAAAATAGATTTGCACTTGAGATCTTACTAAATTGTAAACATCATCACAAAGTGTTTTATGTCACTTGTTGCCATCTCATGGACCTAAAACAGCGTGAAAATCATATTTTTCAAAACAATCCTGTACTTCAAGCCTTTCTCTTATTATAGAACAAGGAAGTGGTTGGGAAATGACCACATCAAAGGATATCATGACAAAGGGGGATCTTGTATTTCAAGCCTGACAGAAATTGTACACATAATTACTGAGGATGCCTGGTATTATTGATATATTGGTATATGGTGTACACAGGAACAACATGATAAGAATCGGTACACACATCTGAATTTCTCCAATATATCAGAAATTTTAAAATGAGCAATCTAAAACTGCCCTAAACACAACCAAATAAACATGATTTACGGAAAGTTCAAAACAAAGTGTGAAGTTGTGTTGTGAAAATAGCTCAAATATGTATATAGATCATAAACAGTGATAGAAAAATATCACTTTCCAAAACGGCTCATAGTTGAGCAATGATGATCGTTGTTGATGCTCATATGTAGACAAGATAGCATGTGAATTCTTGAATTTGAAAAGTACCAATATATTGCAATACGCTTTCCTGTATCAGAATATATTGCAATACAGAAATGAATAATGATACCCATCCTTGATAAATAAAATGTTACTCAAGTCAACTACTAGCCTTCAAAATGACCTTAATTGTTCCTTGACATAAAAAATCAAATTTTGTCAAAAAGACTGCATGACTACAAAGGATGATCACAAAATAATAATGACTTGTCACCTTCTCAATGACCTGAAACAAGCCTGCACAACATGAAAGTCAGATTTTTTAAAACAAAATGTACTCTCTCCAAAAACAGAACAAGGAAGTTGTTGAATAAACTTTGCATTACAAGCTTAAAAAAGAATCTTGCTTCAAGATCACCTAACATTCTCAATTACCAGAAAAAAGCATCAACATGCAAATCAAACTTTTAAAGCAACTTTGTACCCTTTCCATAACATAAAATAATCAGTGGTTGAACAAAGTGACAACAGGCTGGAGTGATATAGAGATTATTCAGTTTAAGCCTTATAGAAAAATTTTCAAAAAATAACAACTTGTCAATTTCCTTTTCAATGACCTGAAACAACTTGATTTTTTATTGTAATTTCTTCAAAACCAGAACGAGGAAGTGGTTGAATAAGACGACCACATCAAAGTGATAAAGTGATGGAGAGAAGGTGAGTCACAACTGACTGGATGGACTCACAGCACCCAATGTTTCTATTTCCTTGTTGGAGGGAGGGAGGTGTTGGTCTCGGCTACATCAGCTATAGTCAACAGTCACTGCCGAGTCAGCACTTTGAGACTCATCATGACAATGTTTACTTTATCATAATTTTAAGAGGTGAGACGATATATTGTTGTATTCGTGAATCGTGATACACATATCGTGATATACTTTGTATCATGATACATATCGTTGACTTTAAAATGGCTGATTTTGCCCTAATATCTGAACAGAATATTTGTTAATGTTATATTTTGTCAAAAAAGATTGAAATAGACTTGTGTATCGTTACTATCGTATAGAATCGTATGGCTATGAGATATTGATATATATTCGTTACGTATCTTGCAAAAATCATAAATTTGATTACTTGCAATTTCACAATAGGATGCTGGAGAACAAAGCATAGGTTATGAATCTTATTTATCTTAGAAAAATAATTGTAATTATTATACACATCATGTATCATGATCATTGACATGTTTTATTGATTGTACTTTGATTGAAAACATTTAGGTATTTATACTAATTTTGATATAACACTTTTACTGTTCATATGATATGAAAACATTCCCAGCAACTAACCTACATAAATACAAACTATCCAGGGTGGTCATTCAGGAGAGGTCACGTGCTAAACTATCCAAAATATCTCTAAGGTCCAAAACCTTGGATATTTTTTACTTACAACATTTTCTGACACTGTAAACTCTCTCTATTCCAACACCCTGGTCTATATAACAGAAGAAAAAGTTTTTGTCCCTGATGGAGTGAAAAATTCAAGGGCTAAGATTGAGAACTGAGTTCTGTTGAAAATCAATTCCACTGGGACTAGCAATTATTCAACATGCAAGGCTTTTACATAAAAGATTTACTCCATGTTTTTGAATCAATGCCCTGCCTGTCAGCTTGCACATTTTCAGTTCAATACAGATTGCTCAAGCTTTGATTTCACGCCAGTTATTTACGATTCATGTCATAACTTACAATTAGCATAAACTATAACAATATAAATGTCACTTTTTGTCATTAATATTTACTGAACATTTTTAAGCTTGTTTCTAAGTTTTTAACAGCTTGACAAAGTTTTTTATTACATAACCTACTAATGCAGTTTTATTTCTCTATTGTTGTTACAGGTATTACTTTACATAAGTTTTTGGTTATCAAGAAGGTTAATCAAAATTAAAACCATATTCAATCAGAAATGCATACTATTACGGTAAATGGACAACAAATTCTCTAAAAAGATAAATTTTGAAATTAGTCAATTTCTATCTAAATTACTAAACAGATAAAGACTTTCTTCAAAAATTTTCCTCAAGATACTTCTTTTTTTTACATTTGCCTGTATTGAAACATTTATCACATAAGTTAGCTATTACCCGTCTTTCTGTAATACATCAATTCTCTGTTATATATCTCTATATCGTGGGCCTGTGGCCATTAAAGTAAAAACCTATCAACCATTATGAACCACCATTAAAGGTTTCCAAATCAACCTTAAAGGACTTTAAAAGCAGCAGACGTTATATTCAAAACCAACTGTAGCATCAAACTGAAAATAACAGAAATCAATGTATGTTTGGAACTAATTCACAAGTTTTAGGGTAAGAAATCAATGCCGAGACGCTTTCGGATCAAAATCTCCCTAAACATTCACCAGTTCTATCTCTTCCAAGAATCAAAGCAAAAAGTTGCAAAATTGCCAGAAAAAGTATTCATAGGCAGACAAGCGATGAGACAGCAACACAAACACCACCGCTATAAACACCACCAGTTGCTTCCTACCTAAAAACAAGCCAGCGAAGAGAAGACTTTTTGAATCCATTTCTATCACAGCAGGGGAAAAACTGTTTGCATCGGGGAATGGCGTCTGCATCGAGGAAAAACATCTCTTCCAGTTTTTACTGAGAAAACACGAGGGTGGAGCACTATCGTAGTCATCAGTTCTGACCTACCAGTTTACTCTGGCATCAGTTCTGCAGATATAGTTCTCCTGTTTCCATGGCAACACAAAGCATCAAATTCAGGTTCAAGTAGACATTTTGGTCTCTATGGGACATCCAGAGATGGGTTACTGAAGCTGGAGGGGAAGTGATATGACTTGTTTATAAATGTAACCCGATGTGGCCCTGTAGGTATGTGAAACCTAGACAAGCTTGAAATCGGTGGATACTTTTTTTTCATTAAAATAATTGCTTTTATTCAATTTGTTTGAAAAAAAAGGTTAGGAATTGCTAGCCTAAAATCTATATATATACCTCTGGGACATATTTTTAAAGAAATTTCAATTTTAAAAGAATGATCATTGTGGAAGTGAAAATTTACAAATCATCTAAAGACAGGTGTTTCTACAGTGTGACTTCACAGAATTCATTTCAAAAGAATTAAACAGATGAACTACAAAAAGCAGTATGTCAGTTCATCAAGAAAATGCAAAATTGCCACTAAAGTAAATATTTGACCAGGGGTCAAGGAGGTCAGAGTTGAGACTGGTCAACACTTAACACCTACATTGTCCACAGTGACACCGAGTCTGTATTACCTATCAGACCTACACCAGTGTACACACACATAAACACAGGTAAGGGTTTCTGACAAGGACAGTCCTCTAGCTTTGAAAGATTCCTTAGAAGAATGTTTTTAGATCTGTCACCATCTATACTGTACTATTAAAATAGACTTGGACCAAGCAGGGCTAGAAATTAGCACTAGTCTAGTAGCCAATGGGTAGTGAAAGAGATGATCGGCTAGTGAAGTGCGATGACTGGTAGTCCGAATGACTAGTTGAATTTAACAAAATATGATTATATCGATGTATTTTGCTAGTCAGAATGTCTTTGGGCTAGTGCTCTCAGGAATACACTAGTCCGAATGGCTAGTACCCCAATAGGACTAATTTCGACCCATCCTTAGTCTATATCATAATGAGGTATTAATAGTTTGATTGTCAAGTTACAGTAAGGTCCCTCCCTCAAATTTCAGGGGACAGTAGTTTTTGACGAAAAACAGAAGAAGGTTAAAGGTTGGTGATAAGTGATAAGAAAAGGGATCCAAGCTTCATACACAGAACACTTCTTAAGAGCTGTATTACGCAAATGACTATACACAAAGGTTATTAACCTTAGCATCATCTTTTCATCTTATTTTTGATCACATTAGATGGTTATATCGACATGTTAATTATACCAACTCATCATACAGAAAGTACTGTATTACCTAGGTATACAGAAAGGCACTGACAACAGCCATTTTTCACATTGGGCTTAACTTTTGCCTAGAAAACCTTGAAAAATTTTGAACAAACCCTGAAAAACAATTTCAGTAAAATAACTGGTCAGCTCCTCACAGCAACAGGTGGTAAAAGCTTCAATGAAGCTGATGTTGAACTGTCTGTAGCATGTGGTGTTGTGAGTCATACTTCTCCCATGGAATCCCTATGGTAATCACTGATGACCCAGATCCTAACAGCCTCTCTCTCACACCTTCTTCGTCTACTAGACTAATTGTTCATGAATTTTTTGTGGTGAAATGGGATAGTTGTTTTTATCTTTTTGGATTATTTAGCGTTTAACTAATTATTTTGGTGATGTCTGCTAATAAAGAATTCAAAGAGAAAATAAGTGGTTCCATGTGCGACTATTAATGGCTACGAATTATCATAAATGATTTTGTAATATCTTTATCTAGTACAAATTTCAAGTTGTTTGGTAGATCTTTCAAGGTCTCAAATTTAAGGCTTTCTGGGCAAAATATAAGCCATATAATCGAGAGAAAATATCATTGTAGTAAACACAAAGACAATATCAACAAACTAGACTTCTGAGCACTGACGCCACTTGACAGTTATACTTATAGATATATAGAGAATAAGCAATAGATCCTGTAGATATTGAAAAAGTAGTGAAATAAAATAAATGTTTCCGAGTGTACTAATACAAAGGAAGTAACTCTAAATGTTTTTCAGATCAGGACAAATTTATAAAATAGTTGGAATGGTAGTGAATTTTCAGCATTTTAAAAGGCATTTTGGTAGTTTTCCAGGCTTATTAAGGCTAAAATAGGATCTTAAGTTTTTTAATCAGGCCATGAGTCCAAACTCCAGGCTTTTTCCAGGCTTGTACTCAGTTCTTCAAAGTTCACTTTTGGCAATGTAAAAGGAATCCTGTAAGTATAAGTATTTATGAGGGAAGAGTTCCTATTTTGTTGGCAATGAATTCAAGTTCTTGTTTAAGTAAAATGGTATTGCCTATGTAGCTCATTTGGTAGAGTGTCAACTCATTGACTGCTGGTCACATCATACCTAAACGATGGCAGTTGTGTTCTTTTCTTGAGTGACACCAAGTAGAACAAAGAAAGGAACCTCTCAAATTCTCTTTTCTGATACTTAGTAAAATATTCCTAGGATCCCTTTAGAGAGATTAAGTGTAAGTCAAACAGACTGTAAGTAAGTCTACTGCCTGTAGAGGGATGGAGGGAGGAAGCGTTATCAGCTAGGCAGGTGGGATGACAGCTGGGGTCTGGCTTCAGTCAACCAGTGGACTGGACACATCGGCACTAGGTCTGATTAGATAGGTGCTCTCATAGGTGCTCCACATCCTAGACTCCTAGTCTCATTCTTCGTCTTGGACAAAATCCTGGACTTGGAGAGAACTGAATTTGATTTGATTGTTCATAGGTGTTAGTGAATCCTTAGTCTGTCTAACAGTCCCCAAAACAAAATATCTTTAAAGACCCAAGCAAGTCTATATTATTGTAGCAAGTTTAGATCACTGCAGTTTCAGGTTCAACTGTTTCCAAATATTACGTTTAATCAATAGCATGCTTCAATATCTAGAATGGAGGTGAGGTGAGGTGATTTGGGGTTTAACGCCGCTTTCAAGAGTATTTCACTTATATCGCGACTGCTAGTATTATTGCAGGGAGAAAGCCAGCAACACCATTGTGGCTATGCATTGCAGTGAAACCTGCCAGCATCGGCTGGAACTAGTGAACCATGGGTGATACTGCGCTGAAATTCAGTGTAGCATTTCACTCAAACGTTACTGCGTATAGAACAGTTCTCTACTGCAGAAAAAGTTGCCGAGCCCCTGGCGGGAATCTAGAATAGAAATACAAATACTACTTATCTTTATTGAAACAGGGGTCAAAAATAGTTCTTTTGGGGTACTAGCCATTCAGACTAGAGCATTTCTGAGAGCACTAGCGCAGAGACTTTCTGATCAGCCAAATACACTGATTTAATCATATTTTTGTTAACTTCAAATTGTCCTTCAGACTACCAGCCATGCACTTTACTAGCCCAGCATCTTTTTCACTAGCCAAAGCATACCGGGTTAGTGATAATTTTTAATCCTGTTGAAGCGAAACTGAGGCCCTGGAGAAAAGGCAACTGAACACCAGGCTAGCTCTTGTCCTTGCACTAGAAAGCTCTCTCCTTTCAGCAAGTGTGAGAGAGGAGAGGGAGGGTGGTACTAACGAGGACTAACGAGGGCTAATGAGAGGAGATATCTCTCCAGATCCAACAGGTACCAGCCACTGCTCTGTCTTGAGGACAAGATGAATTACAACTGAGAATTGCAGCTCTGAGCTTAGCTTGAAGGTCTCAGCAGATCACATGAAGAGAACAATTGAATTAAAGAGACACATAGTATGTTGATAGGATCACATATGTCAAATTTTGAAATCGATGTTATTACATCGGGAACCACCAACTGTTACTGAAAATAACAAGTTAAAGGTCAATCAGTACATTAGAGCGAAAATACGGCCATTCAAAGTCGGGATTTTGATAAAAAAATGGACAATGTGGCTCAAGTGGCGCGCGCAAATTCGCCAAAGGTAATTTTGAAACCTTGTCGTAAGCCGACAGGAAGATATATTTGAATGCATTATTTCGCATATTTAACGTATTTGAGATGTTTTCTTGATTTTTCCATAAAATCAAGCATTTTAGAGATATTATGCATAAATGGATATATTTGCAAGTCCAGAGATGAGATATGAACTTCAATCAGCATATTAGATATTTTGTAGCTTATCATAACCAAATACAATTTTAAGAAAGATACTCTGTGTCACTTTAACATTCACGCACTGGACCAACAGTGTTTATCCTAGGTGATCATGAGGGCGTCATTTGGGAAAATTCTTAGCATATGGGACCCTTTGCAATGGAAACAGTATTTCTTGAATTTTAAGGGACCCCAAATCAAAAGGAACAACACTGACTTATAGGTGTATGTACATCGTTTTGATAAGTTATATCGTCTCTCATAACCATACCCGTGGTTTTACAACTGATGAAAATGTTGAATATATCATTATATCATATTGACCATGTACATAAATGACATTTAAAAAAAATCCCTCTCTCATTATCAATTGTCGTTTAGGGTTCAATTCACAGTGATAACAATTAAAGAAAAGGGGATAATCAAAGAATTTCACCTGACAACGTTATGGTATCGGATATTTAATCAAGTATTCATATATGCACCAATACTTACAGATCACTGCAGGAAATGCACCTGCATGAAGGCTAGACAAACAACATGACATCATGTAGGTCTCAACATAATTTTTGCAGTGAGGAGAATCTATTGATTGAGCATATTCCAATCAAAGCACCCACATCATCAGAAACAGGAACCCTGGTCCTATAGCCTGACAGCAAGTCATTGGTGATAATAGGAATGAGTGTTTACTGGCAGTGTTGGTCTTGCATTTGTAGCATGCAAAACAAACACTACATCAATGAGAACTGTCCCCGACCCAGATCCATGTGATGGCGATGGTTCTGTGGCTAGTGAATACACATACCAACACTTACATGTCGGATAGGGTTACACGGCATTGTCACATTCTAGGGGCTTTGTTCAAACAACCTCAGCTTTTGACTTCTACCATTGCCTTGTTTACTTTGTTTCTCGATTAACTACTACCAATTTTATAAATATATGTATCTGAGTAATTTTGACTTTTTATTGTTTACTAATTATTTTTACAAATATATATCTTTTTGGAGAATTTAAAAGGGGGGATGTATTCAAGTTATGACCTACCAAATTAACATACAACAAACTCAAAATATCACCTAAAAGATCATAATTATCCACTCCGACACTATGAGATATCAATATTGGCTTTTCCTCCAGACAATGTCCTCTGTTTTTCAGATCTGTGATTTACTATAAAGAATGCGGTAAATCCATGATCTAATGTCAATTGTTTATATCTCTTAATCTTCATCATCAAATGTTAATGACACTTTAACAAATTTCTCGGTGGATGTCTGTTTAACAAACTTAATTTTAGACAATCTGTTGTTTTTGAAGTACCCTAGCAGGTTTTACCACAATGTTTTGTCAAGATGTCCTTGCATACCTTACTCCTCCATAAAAGTTTGTCAAATATTTGCATATTCTTGAAATCACAATAAAGTTGAAATCACACCTATCAAAATCATTTCTTCACATGTTTAGATAAGCTTCAAATGTACATTAGCCAATGGCCTAGAAAACCGAAATAAAATGAACTGAATACGCTTCGAACGTAACTATTTCTGTATCATTTTGATGCATAGAATATGTCAATTTTATTTATCATTTTGTGGCAAAGATAACGAATCATCATTTGAATGATTCACTGAAATTAACGCAATCGTCAGAAAATCAAATAAAATTCTGTTTAGTAACTCGAACATTGATTTAGCAATCAAGGTTGATGATTTATTTACAAACCACGAGAGCTAATTTTAACATGTTATTACAAGATGGATCAGGATATAATCAATCTAAGATATTTACACGTACCGGTTTTACTTAGCTAATCTTGATTGATTCAAGTACTTCAGGATATTGAACATGGTATCTTTTGATGCAATCATGCCAATGAAATGTGACCCTTGATGCTTGATAGGAGACTTAAAACAGTCTATTAACAATATTTAACATTGTAATATTGATAATTCAAATCTAAAAATGCTAACTTTAATGTGCCATTTGTTAATGAAGATCCCATTTAATTGTGTTAAAAGAAACAGTACCATTGCATTAGCTGGTTGTTTACAAACAAAATCAAATCCTTTTCCGGGAAGTAAAATATCTCATTTTTTAATCATATTGAATTATCCAGGAAGTAAAATATCTTCATTTTTTAATCATATTGAATTATTCCAGGAAGTAAAAAATCGTCCTTTTTTAATCATATTAAAATGTTTACCATCACTGTCTATGGGCTTAAATTATTTTCATTCATGAATTTAATATCTTTTTATAATACATTAGCAAGTAGACATTTAGAGAAAATTTCTAACCTTGAACTTGCTTTATTGGTTTGGACAGTTGGACTCCAAATAAAAAACATCTTCCGTTATTTTTAACATCCAAATCTAGAACAGATTATCAGGAATGTCTTTGAAATATCAACATATCAGAAAATAAATCAAACTCAACTTGTAAGCATCAAAGCCACATACATTTAGCATGCAAGAGTCCTTATCTCTTTGCGCTCAATCAGAACAAATTACTTCAGGTTATTCAAAGAACACTTTATCTTAAGCAATATCACCTGGCATGGTCATTAATGACCTCAGTTGACCCAGGAAGGTCGTGCGAGGTCAGCGATCACTGCCTATCTAAATGTCTTCCCATCAGGCTTCCTTGACCAATCTCTCGTTATCCCGCTATCAAATTAATCAATGCCGCTCCATTTTCTCTTTTATAATTAAACCATATGTTGAGCCAAGAGCCGAACTGATATTGGTGGAATTCTGATTACGGCTATCTCCATAAGCCCGAGAAATCACCTCTTAGATACAAAAGTCTCTTCCAATTTACTTCCTCTCAGAGCTATTTATAGCCTCAGTCTCTCGCTGCCAAAAATATGTTATGAGTCAAGTGCATTTATACGATTCTATCTACTGCATACAGTCAGATGATCTCATTCAAATCCCAACATCCCTGCTGAAGTGCTCTCTAATAACTTCAAGAGCTCTTCCATGCTTGAATAGGACCCTTAGAATTATACCACAATGCTTAAACCTATGCTTTGAACAATTTGCAATTTCACTTAGACGAGAACCTTATGTATAAAAAAAGGTTTTTGGACGCTGGTTCGATAAACCCTCAATGTAAGCTGTTGAGGATTGAGTGAATGAATAACAGCCTACATTTTCTTAGATTTTGAAAGCAATTTTCACAATAAAATTACAGATAAGACATCTTGTGCAAAAGAAGGAAATCTTTGCTGACATCAAAACCGTCTCCTGATTTCATATTTGTCGATATATCCAGACAAAGCCAGTAATGGGTATTGAATTTGACATGAGCTGAAGAAATCCCTTAAGCAAATATTTCAGAGTAATGAAATGTCTTAATGAAACAGACAAAAGGACATTGTCACAAAATCACTGATGATACTGCTATGACTTATGGACTTAATTGTTGTATCCACTAGACCTCTATCTACATTCTTGCAAGAGTCAAAATGTTGTTAAAAGTTTGCTTTAGCGTTGCGTTCAAACCAATTTGCAAGTATTGGATTAAACATGTATGTCAAATTAAAGAGATTTAACTTCAATGAACTTGCAGGGTTTTTTTTCTTCCTATGACATACATTGAAAATGTTCGTTGAGGTGATTTTGGGTTCAACGCAGCTTTCAAGAGTAATTTCACTCACATCACGGTTCCTAGTAATTTTGCAGGGAGAAAGCCTGCAGCCCCTAATCGTGGCTATTCATTGCGATGAAACCTGCTAGTATTGGCTGGAACTAGCAAACCATGGGAAATTGGTAAAGATAAAACGCTATATCACTTCACTATACAAATTCCTTAATGAAATCTTCAAGGAAAGCATGGTCCCGATAATACATGAATCACACATTTATTCCGGAAGCCATTCCCTGTTTTGCCTACCAGTGTGTCTGAGCTCCCGACAGCTCCAACCTGTATATCTACACACATACATCTACCACCGTACTTATCTATGTATCCTATAAGCTAAACAGATAGCGCCCCTCACTCCCACTCGGTCTGGCTAAACTTCACACTCTTTACCTTGCTAAGGTTTTCAAATAATTTGAGACCACTTCACATCAAAGCCTAAGCAATCTACAGATGGTTATATCGGTGGACAAACGTTGTTTATGTGATGTTAACAGTTTACACTTCAGCTGCCAAATCAATTCGTGTCAAACCATTCTAAGTGTTCAACCTGCAGGACTCAGAATTCAAAATTTTAAATGATTAAAGTGTATTTTTTTTCTTTATTCAATTTACTAGAATTTGCTAAAGGCAACCTAGTTCTGTAAACAAATTTAAAGGTTAGGCAATCAATATAAGGAGATAATGTAATCAACATCATTGTAAACCACAGCGATGTTAAAGATTTCAAATAATTCAGAGCTTGCTTACCTTTCTTCTTTAAAGAATAAGTGGTTCATGTGAAAACAAAACGATCATGAACTTGCAATCATATCATAATCTATTTCGAAAAATGAATTAATCCACTGAGACTTATTAGGAACAGTCTTTTTGTTCTATAAGCTTTTGAGTGTATGTCTGTATATATGTATGATACAATTTAATTCCGTCAAGTGAAAACAGGGTACACTTTTCAAAAAGATAACCTTTAAACAACAGCCTTCGTTCATATTGTAAAAAAATGTTACAAAAATACACAAGCCTATGAAATATCCAGAAAAACCAACTAGAAAACTGATTTCCTTAAATTCTATTGTCATTGATTTCATACGCTATACAAATCATGAAATTCTGGAAACTCGACCTGTGAAATCCCACAATGCAATTTGTTTTACCTTCTCAAGGGCGATGAGGGAATTAATATCCCGACCTGCGTATAGATATTTCATCACTGCAAAGCAATCTTCCTCAATCGAGAAGCTTAGTAATCACAAATAATTCTACCGACTAAAATCACACATCCTGCCTGAGTGTGCATTGAACGTAAATGGTGCACATCCCACACTGTAATTCTCTGATCAAAAGTTAAATCCCCCAGCAGCAAATCCATTCATCAAAATGGAGCCCCTGGCAGGATCTTTCAAGTGAAACTTTTTTATTTCATGTCCTGTTCAACTTTAAAAATCAGAAATTCTCACACAATATAAAAAATTTTAAGAACTTTTGTTGAGAATGATTACAAAAACATTTATTACTTCCATTGATAGATTCCCTATGTTAGATACAATTTTTTTGGGGGGGATTGGGGAATTATGTATCATACTTTCATAAAACTGCAAATGATATTAGATATTAGATAAAACATTTTAAATAGAAACATCTCCTTTCCTTTGAAATAATATAACATGCTTCTTAAATATGAACTAATGACAAATAATTGTTGCCGAAGAGATCAAAATTTCTACTTTTTCAATAAAAGAAATTTCAACAATATATTCCAAAGCTCTTTCATTCAAACCAAAATATCACAAGGGAGAGAAGAACTTTGACAAAAGTAAAATATTATTGATTAAGTGGAAACCAGGAAGAGTTAAAGGAAATCTACCTTGCACTTGTGATATAATTAATCAAATCATCACCTCGTTAATGTCATAAGAAATGCAAAACACTTCTAATTCATGTCGGAAATCAAGAAGTACGGATCTAACAACTTACACCTAATCATCCCTCGGGCTATGACAAGTAGTTACATACGAAACCTCTGCACCGGTCAGACAGTGCAACCACAAAAAATATCAAAAACACTGCAGTGTGATCAATCTACAGATATAACCCTCTGAGTCAAGGGACTCGCTACCAAAAAGTCTTGTGAGTTCAAGCTGATTTAAATGAGTCCTTTAATAAGTATGCACATAGTATCAAAAAAAAATATATGCGTCCCAGGACTCACAGCTTAAATTTCTGAGTCCTTTCTAAATTTTATGAGTATTTGAAGCAGGACTCAGGTAAATTTATCCCTGAAACAGGACTAGAAATCTGTCAATCGTATCGCAGATATCCTGATTTCAAGCTGATTATTTCTACAATATTTTGGTATGAAATCATTATTTTACATAATTACATTATCTCAAGAGCCACTCCGTGAGTTGTTTGGGGTCACACATGACAAACTTTATCAATAGTGTCATTTGATCGAAAATTATCTTTTGTTGCAAGAAAGTATCATTTCAAAGTCACAATTGTGATCGAAAACCGGACAATGACGCGCGTCAATCAGTCAAACGTAATTTTTGTAACTTATCAAAAGCATTCAGAATGACAGTTACGAGTTGATACTGTTCCTCGGGTTTTATAACTAGTATTCATGTGAACTGAAGGTTTGCTAAAGATGAATTTCCCCAACCCTTGTTTAAAGTTATCATTGAGCATCCCAGTGGGTTATCAATGACAACTAAGTTACACAAAAGAACATTTGGCAGACCAACAAACTTAAATTGAAATACCACTCAGTACCAGGACAGTGGCATGTTCAGGAAAAACAAAATATAGGAGCTTCACTTCAATATCTGATCCAAATACTCAGCAAACTTTTGGGATAGTCCAACTATTGTAATCTTTACAAAACAGGAAGTAAATGTTTCTTCACAAGTGACCGGGGAAAACTCATTGAAGGAGTGGGTTGATCCAACCGCTCTCATCAGTTTGAGGTTACATGACAGAAAGCCATTGGAATTTTGGTAAACAAGTGATAAATAAGTATAAACTCTTTCCTAAAAAATTGAAGATGGGACAAAATATCGTAACTTTCTAAGGATAAAGTTCACATCTAATTTCCGGATTGAATTGTTTTGTTTTCTGTTAAATTTTTTATTTTCAATATCCTTATTCTGCTATTGAATTACTTAATGCTTTATTATCAAACCTAACTCTACGACGTAATATTGAAATAAAAGATGAAAATATATTTCCTTCCAGACACAAATATTATTATCCAATAACAATATTAACAATATTGTAAACAGTAAGCAATTCAATTCTGAAATAGAACTATCATATACCGGTATCATAAAAAGATCAATTTTATATGATTTAATTTGATGTATGGCGATATAGTCATACAATATATACATGTTATTGTTATGCACCAATGGTTTCAAGATAGACAAATAAGTCTACAAGATTCAATAATTATAATACACGTCTATTTATTACAGACATGCTTGGAACATCATTGTTATCTTTGAGAACATGGAGATCTATAAACTTTCAAACAAGTTGAAAGAATTATATATATCTAAATGACACAATTGTAAGAATTAATTGCCATTTAATATTACTTTCAAATTGTAAGTCATCAAGATATAATTCAACAAAAATGTAAATTCTATGATAATCATGGTTTGTAAAATTTTGATAAAGCATCAAAAAGTGTAATTGAACATGTGTATGTTAAGTTGTTAACATACTTAATAATTAAGTAAATAATTATTCGAATTGTTGTACACAACATGGTGACATAAATAACCCAAATAAATTCAGCAACTTACATTTTGAGGTAAAGTGTAAAAAAAAATTGACTCATTTTGCCCCAGACAGAAAATGAGTCTTATGAGAATCGTAACTTTGTTTCTTTTCAGAACATCAATCAAGAACATGGTAGATTCTGTAGACATCATCAAAGCTAAATCAACCTCTTACAGATGGAGTATAAGTTAATTTAAACAATCCATTGCCAGTCACTTTCTGGATGTTTTAAAAATCGATGAAAATTTGTAAAACAAGACTTATTCTGTCACATCACAAAGTTTGACTGAGTCAGTTCCGTGAATTTGACGGGAAACGGTCTTTTCGTAGGAGGATCCCGTTCGTAGCAGTGCATTTTTCGTAGGAGGATCCCGTTCGTAGAAGGTCTTTTCGTAGGAGTGAAAAAAATATGTTCGAAGGAGTGATAATATTTATGTATTATATGGTTTAAGTATCGTTAGCAGAGCCAAGTAATTGGTTATGATCTTTAATTATATCATGATTTACTTTCTATTGTTGACGTTTAGAACTGTAATGTAGGGGCAACATAAGTCTGCTTGGCGCTTTCTAGTAAATCGATGGTGTTAGTTAAGAAATTAGTTAAGAAAACATAAAATCAATCGTCGACTACAATACCTTGTTTGTTAAGAAAACTATTAAATTGGATTGTGACAACTACTCTCAAAGTACAATGCGTAAGTTATTAGAAAACTATTCAATAAAGACAGTTATAGAGGTTTTGTCTGGTACGTAGGTACTTGTAGGAATATCGTTAGGTTTTTGATTGTATTGTTTTTGCTAGAGAACCAGTAATTATAGGTTGTGAGATGCTTTTGATTGACAATTGCCAGTTACTTACCTGATTAAAGTCTTTATTAACAAAAACAACACTCAGCATTTATATATTTCATTGAAATTTTCTACTTCTACGAAAAGACCTAAAAATCCTCCTACGAAAAGACCGAAATTCACTCCTACGAACGGGATCCTCCTACGAAAAGACCTACACCCAATTTGACAGGACTGTTGTTTTAGCCATAAAAGATCAAAACGACTTCTCGTCTACATGTCAAGAATACAAATTGTTGACACTAGCTCAAACTGAAAAATAAACATAATGTAACAGAAAATATGGTTAGTAATCAAATAAACTGCTTCATTTCCTACCCTTTGTAAGAGTCCATCTCGGCCATTTTGTGAAAGTAGTTCAGCGTAGGAATCTAGAGAAATATGTAGCGATAATACAGTACATAATGTCCAAAATCCTGCGTTTGGATTACATTAGTAGACTAATTTACGTGAATGTATGTCAATTAAATACATACTTTGTCCGATCATGTTTGTATTTTCAAATTATCTCTTATGATATGCGACCTATTTTGTATTAGCAAGCACCTTGTGCTTCGCCGGTATTTGCATGGGAAGATAACCCTAATCGCTTAGGTCACGGTGATATTTCCATTAGCACATGTCGCTGTGTACCTGTTCGAATCCTAATTTACATAACTGTCACTTTTACTTTTTTTTACGCGAGTTTGAACCATATTTAATAACATGAAATTTCTTTCAAACATTTCAGATACAAATAATTAAATTTATCGGTACTTTATTGTCATGCTTAATGATATACAATTTAATAATTTTGGCATTAAAAAAGAGTAAGAAATAGACTACTAGATCAGAATATATCATTTACAAAACAAGGAATTTCGTTTGTCTGTAATACATAGGATGAAGGTTTGTTCCAGTAAAATGGTACATTCAACAAAACCACACATTAACAAAGAGATGTTAATTCATGTCTAAAACCCGACGCCTACATATTACTTCAACTAAGAGAAATTGCTCAACTTGTAGACTATATTTTGTTAATTTATCCTTTGTCAGGACCTTGGCAGACTAAATTTATTAGACATGATTTCTGGAATGGTCAGTTAATCGTAGTCTGTTACCAGACCCTAGAGCAAAACTATTCAATTGACGACCAACCCAGTCTAGAAAAGTATAGCAAGTCTAGATTGCACAATTCTAGTTTAATCATCTTCTGGGCTCCCAATTTTTATAAAACAAGTACATCTGTACATCTAAATACAAGATAATAAATACAAAGATATCCAGTGTTTTAAAGAACAGTAGCACGTATTTATAGAAAAACATATTCTCACACACAAAAATCAAAATCAATCGTTGCTACACAACATTCTTGTTCAACTTCAATTGTACTGAGTTCAACCATGATTCTATTTCGTTCCACGATCTTAAAATAGGTTTACAATCCCCAAAAAGTGATACGTTTCCACTTTTTTTTCAAAAAATGAATGTAGTGGTTCATATCCAATTTGTTTTGTTGGAGGAATATTTTGAATTGCAGCCATTTTAAATCTTTGTTTTTAGAACATTTATTGGCAATGATATCAACAAAATCCTAATCGTTTTCAATTTGTAGATCCCCCCCCCCCCCCCCCCCCCCCCCCCAACACCATTTTGAATAACTTGGCATTATGGCAAGCGGATATATTTCGAGTTTGATAAAGAGGCATATAGTGTTTTTCCCATGATGTGCCGAGTACCCAAGACGGAATTGAAAGTAAAGGTGTTCCGTTGGGAATAGGAAATCCGAATTCCCACAGGCACTGGGGCATGGGTATTGCTCATATACTATATATAGTATATGAGCACTGTCCATGCATCAAGTGCTTGTGGGAATTCCGTGATAATATAGGTGAACGGGGACATATCTTCACCGGAAACTGGGACTAAAACCATGGAGGATGTAACTTAAGGACGAGAATGCAATGGACTTTTTGAGTTAAATGATAGAATTATGAAGCATGTTTTGTATGTTTCCCCAAAGTATCTGAATATATTTGATGACTTCAAGTCATGCACTGAACTGATTAATTTGAAATATTCCGGGGAAAGAAAATGTTTTTAGACTGAAAATGTGCCTAGAATGTTGTTACTTGTTGATATACCAATAACCAATTTAAAGGGGCAGTAGCACGTTTTAGAGGGAATATAAGGTAATGTCAGGAAAATGAAAATTAATTGTTCCAATTGAAAGACAATGTATTTAAACCCAATGGAGCAGTAATAGTTCAACTATACAACGTAAAGTTTAGCCATGCGATTCCTTTTTCTTGCAAAAAATGAATTAAAGGTGTTCACACAAAATGGCCGCCAATGGATTTGATGTGAATCTTCATACTATGTCCTCTGACTATGGATGATTGGTTTGTGTAGTGATGTTTTTGACACTGGCAAAATAATGTGTTTAGCATTAACTAACAATTATCAGTGAAAGTTTTGAAATATAAAATTATAAAAAAACGTGCTAATGCCCCTTTAACACCAAGATATAATGTTACATTTGTTTCCATATCATTGAGACCGTTATAAAAACGCAATAATATGGACGTTTTTTGTTATATATAATAATATTGGACGTGGAATCGTTTTGATGGCACGATATGCTATAACGGTTTGTGTCAATTTCTTACATGTAATCGTATCTTTTTTGTAAGTCTGTGAAAACTCTCAACTCAATTTACAAATGTTTCTGCGTTGGTACAACCTCTGTTATACCCCACTTCCGATCTCGTTGCTATGGTTCCTTTGTCCCAACTGCAGATATATTGACCGATACACCTCTACTTTCTATGTCCTTACTGTAGGTGTATTGAGGATACACCTCTACTTTGCTAATACACTTACTCTTTTTGGTACATCTAAACTTACTACGCTACGCCTCGGAGACTCACGATTCAAACAGGAGGTGTATTGAGCGAACTCGGGAAGTGTGGGTGGTGTGGGTTTTCTTTGGTAAAACACTAGCATATCAAAAAGAAAATGATCACGTTACAAGACAGATGATTGATTTGTGCTTGCATTTAATATGTTCATTACACAAGATTTATGATCTTGATGTTTTTTACCATGTGTGCAGCCTGACTGTTTTATTTACCAGGAAGAAAATTTCTTAACGCGTTGTAATGTGGCATTAAGAATATTTTAGGGAGGCTTCATTTTTATATTGATCTTAGTAGTCAACTGTGTTTGTCGTAAGTCCTTTAATTGATATATTCATTACACAAGATTTATGATCTTGATGTTTTTTATCATGTGTGCAGCCTGACTGTTTTATTTACCAGTGTAATGTGGCATTAATAACATTTTAGGGACGCTTCATTTTTATATTGATCGTAGTAGTCAACTGTGTTTGTCGTAAGATCTCCTTTCGTATAAATCATCATCATTGATACTATATTGTTTAACAGTATTAATATCACACTTTTAAAGCGTCTATTAAAGTTGTTTTATCATCTCGTTAATGAAAAAGGTTTTCAGTGATTAATTCAGTACTTTTGTTTAGAGTTGCCAAATTATGTCTAAAACGACCGCATCGCAAAATGAAATACATGGTTCCAATTGAAAGATAATGTATTGAAACTGACCGAAGCAGAAGTATATCAAATATATAATGTAAAGTTCAGCCATGCGATTCCTTGTTTATACACCAAATGAAGTAAAGATGTTCACACACAAATGACTGCCAATTGACTTTATGTGAATCTTTATCATTTGTTCTCTGTCTATGGAAGATTGGTGTTTCCAATTAAATTTTTGACACTATCAATATTTAGCATTTACGTACAATATCTGTGAAAAACGACATCAAACTACATCAATGAATCGAATTACCAGTATCTTTCAATTGGAACCATGTATTTCATTTTCCTGACATTCCCCCTAAAAACGTGCTACTGCACTATTAAAATGATTTTCAGTGTCTTGAAATTACAAAGGGATGTAAATCTTCACCGCTCTCACGTTTTGTTATCAACAATGAAGGTTGCATATATAGATATAAGAAACAATAACATAAGCCAAACAATTTTGGTGCTATTTATTAACAAAAAGACAAGACATCACGAACACTTAGAACTTGCTTACAAGACATTGTTGTCCGTCATTCTAGGGGTGTAATGAAAACACTGACATTCGTGTTATACATAACGCAAACTCTATATTGTTGATACCAAAACATTTGAAAACTAAATAATCAACCATCAACAACGTACTCTTTGTCTTCCAATCTGTCAAGAAAGAATATACCAATTCATGTTAACCATCTTGCAATACAATGAATTGGGGAAAAAAAATGAGGAAAATGAAAGACTTGAAGCTAAAGGCAACTTAAAGATGATAGGATCACATATGTCGAATTTTGAAATCGATGTTATTACATCAGGAACCACTTACTGTTACTGAAAATAACAAGTTAAAGGCCAATCAGTACATTATAGCGAAAATAGTCGGGATTTTGATCGAAAACCGGACAATGTGGCTCGATTGGCGAGCGCAAATTTGCCGAACGTAATTTTGAAACCTTGTCATAAGCTGACAGGAAGATATATTCGATTCGATAGTGTTTATTAGGTATTTTAACTGATTTAGATGCATAATTTCGAATATTAAACGCATTTGAGATGTTTTCTTGATTTTCCCATAAAATCAAGCATTTTAGAGATATTATCCATAAATGGATATATTTGCAAGTCCAGTAATGAGAAATGAACTTCAATCAGCATATTGTAGCTTATCAAAACCAAATAAAATTTGAAGAAAGATACTCTGTGTCTTTTTAATGTTTTTTTAAAAGCGCCTGTAAAGCAACGAAGTAGAGTTTTTGTGATTTTCATTTTTCAAAACAACCAAAGATACAAAGGGACATAAGTGAATATTTTCACTTGAACAATCTTATTTTAAAACATGGCCGATATAAAGAAGGCAAACAGTTTTACGGACGATCAACTCCTTTATTGTTGACAAAAGCGCGTTTCGGGGTAGATCCTTGAAAACATTAGATGAAGTTGATGATCCATAAACTCCTTGTTTTCTTGATATTTCAAACTTGTTAATGTATCTTGAACAAGATGGTCGATGTGTTCAGCTAATACAGTTGCATAATTGTCATACTTCTATTTTTATTCATCATAAAAATAACAAGGATGCTCCTGGAAATAAATAAATTCAAACTCAAATGGTTATTGATATATAATACCGGTATATTCCTTTGATTTATTTTGAGATTCATAAACTCCAAAGTAGATTCAAACAGTCACAGTGACATATACATTTAAAATATAATTTAAAACAAAGAACCAGGAAACAAAATAGAATCGACGATTAGAACCAATATATTTTTGTGATAGTGTTCAGGGTTTGATCGCCCATTGCATATGTTTCAATCATTTCATGCAAATAGGACGTATACATATAATACATTACATGCAAATAGGACTTATACATGTAATAGAACTACAATTTCAAAATCATGAGAACTATAAACTAAATTTTCAATTTACTAAATGCCCCATAAGGAAGCTATAATTTCCTATATCACGAAGAGTACAATATTTTCACATAATGTAGCAATTCTTTTCAATTTTCCAATTCACATGTACTTTCATTATGAACGAATCTTCCTTTGTGACCATTGAACGTTACTAAGAAACCGGAAGATAAAATAACGTTTTACAATCTGGCCTCATATTCCATAGGCTGTTTAAGAAACGATCTAAACGTTTCCAACGCCTCGTTCAGATCTCAGAAAGTCAATTGTTTGACATTACAATTAACATATATAAATGGAATACCAAGACCAGTTGTACCTCGATGTTTTTGCACGTCCAACCTTGATTACATATCATTTGGGACCTCTCAGTAGAGTCTCCCTATTCTACGTCATTTTACAGACATACCAGATTTCGACGTGAAAGTTAATCTTCAACTCGAAGGACTTTTCATTTGACAGATTTTAGTTGAGTTGCATCTCCTTAAACCCGTAACTTAGTCTCACTAAATCTTTCATTGTCACACGAAACCATTTAAATTTGTTATGGGAGAGTTTGATTGTCAAACATGGATTCCACTTCTAACGACCCTAAGTGAAATGTCACACCAAGGGCAATTTTAAGTCGATACGTTTGGAATTCTCTGGAGGTATATGTGTTCAGTCATCGGAAGCACTAGAAACTGTGCTGTCGTACCGTACTCGGAAATGCCACCTCTTTTCCGAGTAAAAGCTGGAGGAAGCCTGCAAAGAAAAAGAAATGACGTCATAGAATACAAACGTGATTATTTTTAGTAAGTTTGCTGTGTTTATTGTACAGCTGCGTATCTTAAGTTTGTTCATTAACCTTCGTATTCTAGTGCAAATATCATGTAATTTGTAACGTCTTTGAGACATCATATCATTGTGAAAACGAAACCGATAGTGATGAAATTTCACTGAATAAGTTAAGATTTAGTTTGCGTCGACATATTCGTATGTCATACCTAGCAGATAGCTGTGACAAATCTGGGAGGTCATTGAAGTGACTAGAGGTCAAAATTTCGAAAACACTGATTTCTAATTTGCTCTACAAAATCCTTCATAAGTGACCAACAGCTTTAATTCTTATTCATATATGTTCCTTTGCCTTAAGGCAACGTAACTGTGCTAATTGTTTTCCTACAAAGTTTACATGCATGATTTTAATCTAAATTTAAGAAAATCTGAATTTCACAAATAAGACCCCATCTGTCTATTTAACAATGCCAAATTTCGACATTCAGCACCTGTGACAAGACGATCCCGAAATAGGGTTTGGGAATGATTATTTTACACATGGGCAATTGATGATCTTCTGTAAGTGGTCATGGAGTTATTTCATGAACGTCAAAATGAAACCCAAATTACATGATATTTGCACTAAGATCACATTTTAGGTGAACAAACTTTTGGTATGCAGCTGAAAATGCGTAAACTGTTTTTCGAATACACTGATACTAGCCTTCTTAGAAAAGCATTTTAGATATTGTTAGATGACGGTAGCCGAGTTCTATGAATACACTTTAATAACCTTTGCTAAAAATAAAAACGTTTTCGATGAACATGGGGCTTACACCGTTACCAAGGATGTATATTTCAACAAAAGGAACACGAATTTCGACTGTCATGGTAGTGTGATCACAAAATGATGAAACATTACGTTAAGTCTTTAAGATGTACTTATAGATTATGATTTGAACTTGGGTGATTTTAAGAGAAATTGTACTATCTGTAGTTGAAATAATCTTCAAGGTTGTTTAAAGGGGCAGTAGCACGTTTTTTGATAATTTTATATGTTAAATAATTCACTTAAATTTGTAAGTTAATGCTAAATGTATTATATTGACAGTGTCAACAATCTCATTACACAAGCCAATTACCCTTAGTTAGAGGACAAAGTATGAGGATTCATATAAAATGCATTGGCGGCCATTTTTGTGTGAACACCTTTAATTCATTTTGTGTGAGAAAAGGGAATCGCATGGCTAAACTTTACGTAATATATTTAAATTATTACTGCTTCATTTAGTTTAAATACATTTTCTTTCAATTGGAACCGTTAATTTTAATTTTCCAGATCTCACCTTATATTCCCCCGAAAAACGTGCTACTGCCCCTTTAAAGGGACAGTCCTATCGGGGTGTTTGTTTATGGAAATGAAAATCAAGGGGACGCAGTGATGCATTCTATTCTTTGTCAAATTACTCAATCTAGAACAGCTAATATGTTCCCTCACTAAAATACATGTGTATATGGAAATAAGGTTGAAATAATCATGTACACGTAATACTTATATTAAGTATAAACAGGGACGTTCTCTTGAAAGTTTGTTTCTACAAAAATACCTCGATAGGACTATCCCTTTAAGGAAGGATTAAGTCGTACTTACCGCAATAACGTGTTTATGCAGAAGGGTCTGGGTTTGAGTGACCGGTTTAAGGTATGACCTGATGGAGTTATATATTGTCCAGTAGCGGTCAAACAGCTTCTGGGTCACCCGCTCTTCGGCCATCTGTTCAGAAACAATGTTTTATGATATGTTCAATTTAGAAATGTTAGCAATTTGCGAATGTGCAATCAAAATGGACTCAAAATCTTTGTCTCAGTTCTGCAATGCAAATATTTATGTACCCCCAATGAATTGACGAGTAGTTTATCAATCGTACCATGACGTTTGAACCAATTTCAATTTTGTTAAAACTCGAAAATATTTCCAATGAATTGTGAGCAGTTCATCAACTATTACCATGACGTTTGAAATAATTTCAGTTTTGTTCAAACTTTTCAAGCACTTTAATTTGTCACGTTTTAAACATAAAAGTTTGGGTTTCAACTATGTTGTTGACAATTTAACTGAAAATATCGATATAACATTGTTTTCAAAATTTCAGTTTTAAAAGTGTAAAGTTTCTTTTGGATTTCAATTTAGGATCAATACAT
The DNA here is from genome assembly GCA_916613615.1 of Steromphala cineraria. Classification (NCBI taxonomy): domain Eukaryota; kingdom Metazoa; phylum Mollusca; class Gastropoda; order Trochida; family Trochidae; genus Steromphala; species Steromphala cineraria. The sequence continues at coordinate 42,657,138 of OU744734.1, read as the reverse complement.
GAATGGTAATTCTTAATCGAGTTCGTCTCCACAGACCTATCATGGTAACCCTATCCTCTAAGTATAGAATTCTCCAACGATAGAAAACTAACAATACCTTTTCTTCATATTTTGACAGCACATCACCCAAAACGTCAGTAGATGAGCGTTGCATACGAGTCATATTACCCTCCTGTAACAAATGTATACAATATTCACAATTATTCACAATATTGTTTTACGCCGCTGTGGCAATATTTCAGCCATTCGCGGCGTACATTGATATAGAACGTTTTTCACTAAATTTACTTATGTAAAGAGGATATTTGATATTTGTCGTCAAAAACCAGATATTGCTATAATTTCATGATTGATATGATATGTTATATTCGTGAAAAGTAAGAAGTATCAAATGTTCTGTTAATTGTAGTTCATCATTATGAACCAAAATGTTCGTGAATGTTGATGTTTTTAATGGAGTATCCAAAAGTCTTATTACATCAACGATGATGATATAAGAGTCAAAGTGTCATTTCACTCACTAAAAATATGGAATTTAATTAAGCAAGAAATCAGGAATGTTTTACTCTGAAAACTGTCATGTTCTTGTTCACACAAAGCAAAAATTGACCCCACATAGAAGGTAAAACAAAGAGCCCAGACAGAAAGGCAGGAAAGTACAGAAGTTGTTACCTTCCAAACTTGCCCATTATCACAACGCCAACACAAATGCCTATAAAGAACTTAAAATGAAATTTATGAGGACGAAGCAGCCAGTTCAAAGCACCAAATCCACCAACTTATAAACTGACAGGCAAAAGAAACCTAACACTTTAGTTGCTTTCATCATAAACATAATCTTCAATTACAAATATTTTAAGTTTTAGACGTCGTACGCTAAAACAGAACAGTGCAGGCCTTTAGTTATCAATCAAAGCATACTTCTAGACGTGTTTGATTTTTTTGGGGGAAAATTGTAATTTTTAATTTTTTTTTGTGGAAAATTAATTTTAATAAACAACAAATGTCCATCGATATATAAGCTATATTTTACCAAACAATTTCAAAACAAACCTTGTTTTACACTCATTTACACCCTTTTTAACATGGTAGGGGTCATGTTGGTGTAAATTTCATTTTTTACCCCGGTCTTCTTTAAACAAAGATATCTTAACAAAAAATGAATCAATCAACGATCAATTCATATGAAATATTGTAGATATGAATAATGTTGATGATTCCATAATCAAATGCGTCATATATATTTCAAATCGTTGTTAAATCGAAACTAAATGAGGTGTTAGGTTTCTTTTGCTTGTCAGTTTATATGTTCCCCCAAAAATATATTTCATGAAAACAATAATTTCTGTACCTTTGAAATATCCTCCATTGACCTCGAATGATTCATTGAGGATTCTTCAGCATTTGTCTGGAGTGCCTGTTGAAAGATATTGCAATGATGGTAACTTGTTAAAATTAAATACCTGTTTATTAACTAGATAAGCGTTTGCGGGATACCGCAAAAAGCAGAGCAGCCCCTGAACTTGGGGTTTCGCCTTACCCTGTTCCGCCTTTTACAGGCCTCACCAAATTGGGAATTTTCTCGTGACCTTGACCTTTGACACTCAAGGTCACATAATCAATGAATACATTTAATTGAGTATAACATTATTGTAATGAAATAAAGTGTTAAAAATTAAATTAATCCATTTTCTCCATATATGTTGACCTTGCTGTTACCTTGACCTTCGACAGTTCGTACCCAAAACTTTTTGAAAATTTTGTACTTCTCAAGAGATAATATATAAAAAATCTAAACTTCATAGCACAAAAACTTTTAAAGTTATTGTGTTTACAAGGAATTGCAATAACTCATATCTCATGACCTTGACCTTTGACCTTCAAGGTCACACAATAATTGAACACTTTTTATTGAGTATAACAATCATGTATTGATTAAAAGTGATCATAGTTAAAATTAAGCTTTTTCGCTAAACCATGCTTAAGTCATGACCTTGCTGTGACCTTGACCTTTGACGGATTGTAGCCGAAACCTTTTCAAAATTTTTTACTTTTCCAAGGATGATATATACCAAGTTAGAGCTTCATAGCACAAAAACTTTTCAAGTTACCGTGTTTACAAAGAATTTTGCGGTGATTTTATAACTCGTGACCTTGACCTTTGAACTTGAAAGTGAACATGTCATAATGATTCCCTGGAAGTATTAACATTTAGACATGTTCATGAGTTCTGAAAAGCTAAATGGGATAAAGTTATACCCAAATTTAGTGCATTTTGTAATAACTCATATCTCATGACCTTGACCTTTGACCTTCAAGGTCACACGATCATTGAACACTTTTTATTGAGTATAACAATCATGTATTGATTAAAAGTGTTCATAGTTAAAATAAAGCATTTTCGCTAAAACATGCTTACGTCATGACCTTGCTGTGACCTTGACCTTTGACGGATTGTAGCCAAAACCTTTTCAAAATTTTTTACTTTTCCAAGGATGATATATACCAAGTTAGAGCTTCATAGCACAAAAACTTTTCAAGTTATCGCGTTTACAAGGAATTCTTAGAGTGAATACGTATCTCGTGACCTTGACCTTTGACCCTGAAAGTGAACGTGTCAAAATCGTTCCCCCTTAGGTATGAGTAGTAAGGTATGAATTAGAGTTCTGGAAAGCTTAGTGAAAAAAAGTTATAGCTAGTAGTACGAGTGCGGCGGCGGCGGCGGCGGCGGCGGCGGCGGCGGCGGCGGCGATGGAAACTTCACAAAAACTGATAGCAGCCCCGTCCTTAGACGGGGCTGCTAATTACTTAATCACAAAATTATGAAATCCGTTTTAGTGTCAAAATCATCATCATCATGTTCGTCATCGTCGTCACATTAATCATCGTCATCATGATCATGATAACAGTATTCGTGTATATAACGAAGGTGGCGAACGCTTCGCAGAAGAAAATACTTGCTAATTCATAATAAAGTGACCCAAACATATATCTCTAGGGAAAACAAGTTGTAAAAACAGTCTTTAGTTGGGAAACTGAATCAGCGCCCTAAGCAAACGCTTCCAACCAAACAACAAGATGATTCAATTCACGGTTGATTGATATGACAGAAACTTGGAACATAACGTATTCATTTTAAACTTATATGCCGAACATTCTGTACAAAAGACTTCTTGAAATTGCGATTTTTGCACCAAAATTGTCTTTGAACAGTCATAGAATCGAAGGTGTCTGATCCTAGAGAAAGGAATTGTGTATTCTTCCTCCCAAGTTTTTTTCTGACGTTGAAAACATTGTAGCTTTTCTTTTGGACACAAATTTCCCTTTTTTTAAACGATCTGACATTCTATGTGTACGTATTCGTGCGTGATGCGTGATACGTATTCGGACTCGCTCGTGAGCAATCCAGGGATTGCGCATCACGCACTACGCGTACATGGAATGAACTTCTACTATTTGAGTGTAAAGTGTTGAATACGCATTACGCATTGCGCACTACGCATTACGCACTACGGACACATGAAATGCCGGCCTTACCCTATTAAGAGTTGTACCGATTTGAGCAGCCAGATCCATAAGTTCGTGGTGATAATCCTGCAGACGAGAGTTAAAGTGAAACACGTGCAGCACGTGCTCAGCATGCTTCTCGCACTCACTGCACGCCCTGTAGTTCCTCCACACGTCTGCGATTGATGAAATATCCTGCAGAAATATTGAAATTGTAGAATTACAGCCTACTCCGTCAAATTTTCAAAACTGAACTGTACCTATCCGTCGAATAACGCTTAAGTGATTTTGTACCGATCGGTCGAAATTTGGCGAGCAAGAGACACTGGGAGAATCTACGTTAGTTAATGAAGGGGTGTTCGGGTTGTGACAATACATGGTACACAATATTAAACAATGCGTCGAGCAACAAATGGCTTATGAGACACTAAAAGAATACATTTAACTGTTCATGAATACATGTTTTTGACTATAAAATATCTTACCTAATCAGATCAATGACAGTTCTCTTCTATTAAAAAAATCAAAAAAAATCGAAGAGCTAAAATATTTTGCAAAGTGTTTTCATTCATGAGAAAAACAAACTTTTCATTATCATTCAAATCGTCCATTGATACAATAAATCAATATTCCACAATATTCATCAATTCCACATTACTTTACTTTTTTTGGCATTACTTCAAAATAATTACCACTTTTACCATATATTATTGGCGTACCAACAAATCTCTCATTATAATTTTGATGATTTTGTTCCCTGACTATGGATGACTGGCTATCAAAGTAATATATTTAGCATTAACATAAAGTTATCAGTGAAAAATTGAAAATATAAAATTTCTTTAAAAAACCGTGATACTGCCCCTTTTATATATAATTTTCAACACCGAATTTACTTTCAAAACAAGAATAATAAAAACGAATATTTTGAATTATTTTAATTGATGTGTAACATTCTTGTTCATGATTTACTTTAAGTGTGAACACAAATTTTGACAATAATTTATCAACATTATTAAACTGAATGTGAGTACAAACACCCCTATTGTCTTATTTTGGAACGTTCAATTAACAAATAAAATCACAGTACCGATCCGTCGAATGGATTTTTCTATCTTTAAACTAGAAATTCGACGAATAGGTATGCGACCATTTCGACATGTCAGAGTCGACAAAATAAGGTAACGCGGACTGAAACAATATATACTAGGCAAAGGTATTATGTGCACATGAACAAAAGTGAAGAAGGCCTAAGTGATAAAACTCACTATTCCTGTGTGAAAGTCCATTGTTGGTTGAACCTTCCCCTCAGCTATGTCCTCGGTCTGCACGGCGCCTCTCGGGTAATAGACCACGAGGTTTTTGGTGGAGCACTTGCCGCAGAATATATCCCCACAGAAGACACACTCCTTCCGGTCCTTAGGGTTCAACAGCTGTCTCTCACACGTGCTGCACTCAGTGCGACGTCTCGCGGCCTGAAATAGTCAAATACACCGTCAAGCTGGTATTCCATGTTAGACTTACATTTAGTCTCAGAAGTATTTTTTTCAATAATGACAATATTTTAAAACAATTCATGTATCATAACAAATTGCATCCGTGAACATGCTTTAACTTCCTTAAGCTGAGCAATCTAGACTTGCTATTCTTTTCTAGACTGGGTTGGTCATCAATTAAATATTTTTGCTTTAGGGTCTGGATGACAGACTGATTCTATGTGTACGTATTCGTGAGTGTTGCGTTTTACGTCACGATTCGTATGCGTTACTAACGTATACAGTGTTGCGTGAGTGCCAAATTTGACATTCAGTGCGCAATGAGTATTTAACAATTAGAACCTAAACTGTAGAAGTTGATGCCATGTGCATATTGCGCAAAATGATGTCCGTATTTGGTCCGCGTATATGCCTATTGCGTATTCGGACACTCTCGTGAGCGTTCCGCATCACGTCTACATGGTTTCAACTTCTACTATTTTTGTGGAAAGTGCTAACTAAGCATTTCGCATTACGCATTACGCATTACGCATTACGCATTACGCATTACGCATTAAGCATTACGCACTATGGATCATTCCGATATGTTTTAATGAAATGTAATGTTATGAATAGGGTGTGTTTCAATGAATCAGCGAATAATTTAGGGCCAAATATATTTCAACTACATTCTGTTGAACGTTAATGATATTCGTACGTGTTATTTTACATCTATTACAGAATAACTAAAAGCTAAAAAACAATTTGGCAAACTATTTTATGTACAGAGTGTACATTGTTAAAGGGGCAGTAGCACGATAGTCCGATAGGACTGTCCCTTTAAAGGGGCAGTAGCACGTTTTTCGGGGGAATATAAGGTGATGTCAGGAAAATTAACGGTTCCAATTGAAAGACAATGTATTTAAACTAAATATAGCAGTAATAATTCAAATATATAATGTAAAGTTTAGCCATGCGATTCCTTTTTCTTTCACAAAATGAATTTAAGGTGTTCACACAAAATGGCCGCCAATGGATTTTATGCGAATCTTTATACTTTGTCCTCTAACTATGGCTGATTGATTTGTGTTCTGAGATTTTTGACACTTTCAAAATAATACATTTAGCATTAACGTACAATTATCAGTAAAAAAACAATTAAATATGAAATTTTCAAAAAACTTGCTACTGCCCCTTTAAACTATCTCAAGTGTATGTATTCCCAACCTTTTGTAATGTAAAACAATATAAGAAAGAGATTTTGAGCTCAAACACATTTCAGAAACAAATCGTGAATTAATTTGACTCTAGAGTATATATGTATATACCCTAAATCTGGATAGTTACTGAAAATTAAATTGATATTCATAGAACATATTACAGGATATCATGGTTTGTCTGGTCTATCTACCATTGCATATTTTCCAGCTTCCAACATTTATAATCTCAATCTGTCGAATTTAATCAAACCGTTTTCCTTGTTCACACCTCAAGCGGCGACTGACCTTAACAGCGCTCTGAAGTTTGACCTTGACGTTGATCTGGTTGCCCTTGGTGATATCGACAAGGAACAAGTCTGCCACAGGAATACATATCTTAGGAACTTCGCACCTGCAAGAATTATCAAGTAATTGAAATTAAACCGTTTGTGAGCGATATTTGGGATATTTTGATATGGAACATCGGCAGCATCACATTCTCTTCTGTAAAGTAACAGAAACAGTTACAGTACATCTTTGTAGTCATTAAATACGTGTATTTATCAAACTGTTCACTAAATTACTGTTTTACTCACACGTATTTACTAAAATCTCTGAAATTGTAAGCCATTTCTTACAAACATTTACTAAACGTAATGACTTGACATAAGGACTAATTACGTATGTCATTTGTCTTTTTAAAAAAAACACTAATAACTATTTTTGTTCAGAGTGGGATAAATGTATAATTCAACAATTTTCAACAACTAATTTAGAATGAGTAAAATACGTGTTCTATGTGAAGGTGTTATTCGTGAATGGTGATATCAACTGTAGAAAACACGTATTTCCTAGACATTGCAGTAAAGGCATCTACTTACTGAGTGAGCTGTATATAATATTATTGATAATCACTTTTTTGTTCAAAGGATGATCGCAGATGGAAGACACAAAAAATCCAAGGTGATGTTTACAACTATATTCTATACGGTGCAAACCCACTAATGAAATCTAGGTATTCCATATCATTTTCTTATTTTTTGGGTATTGTTTGTGTTTTTCTTTGAAGCGTTTTTAAGGACAACTCACAAGAGTTTCAGTTCCGGTTCTTTCTCAAACGGAAACTTCCGCGCATGTGCAGCTTGTCTCATATTCAGAAAGTCACTGGTCCAAGATTTAGTAAAACCAAGGGCTCCATCATCATCATCTTTCACACAATACAGGCATACCTGTAAACATCATAATGTCAATAACACATCTAGGCAATCGATTAACACAATTTTGTTTATTTAAATGCAAAAGGACCACATACGATTAAGCCTATATTTCCGATGTGATTCACGGAAGCTCCACTTTCCTCTTTAAATTTTCCCTTTTAAAACCTTGACCATATTTTGATCTTTCTTTCAATAAAAATGTAATTTTAATGAATTTTCAATTGCAAGTTTAATATTTTCAAAGTTTTCCTAGACTAAAACTTGTACAAACAGCTTTAACAATTTTATTTGATCAAGGCCTGATGAATCAACGCACTCCAATGTCTGATATCAATAGCATATCTCTGATATCATGTCATATATCATATGTAACCAAGTTTTATATGGCCCTTTAAATATAATTTTGTACGAGTAAATCGTGTTTGTTTATGAATAATAAAGGGTTAAGTATATTACCCTGTGGAAGTCACCATTATTTTGTAAATCGTGTTTGTTTATGAATAATGAAGGTTCAAGTATATTACCCTGTGGAGGTCACCATCAGGGCTTGGCTTCGAATCAGCGGCCAGTCTTCTCTTATACCGGCTGCAGTTCGGGCAGAATATCTTGCCACACCTTGTAACATTAAAAAAAACCGATAATGCCACATCAATATTATTATTAATTATTTTTGAAAGGGACAGTTCTATCAGGGTGAAAACGAAATTTGCTTGTGTCTCTTCTTTATCAAGCTGTCAAATATAAATCAGCCAAAATGTTACCCTAATTTAACATGTTTCAACATGGTTGTGTTTTAATCATGTACTCATAGCAAAATATGTATAAACTGAAATGTTTTCACAAAGGTTACCTGATAAGACTGTCCCTTTAAAGAATTGTTTTAGACACACGTATATAATACATCATGTTCTAGTTTAAAAAAATCCTTATTGTACCCATACATGATTTAGTTATAATATTTATAACGATAAATACATGTGAATTATATAACCTAAGCATAAATATTAGATATTACAGGGTATTATAGAAAACAATGGTTTATGATAAATACCCCGAATACATCATTTTTCTGGCTTGTGTAAAATATAAGTAGATTCCTTCCATAACGGATATTTCTTAAGTAGAACCATGACTCATTGAAGGGGGGGGGGGGAGGGGTAGCAATAATATTATTTATGTAAGAACAAGATGATTATGAATTATGTAAGAACAATCTATGACTGATTTAAACTCACATTCTGCAGTGATGGCGTTTAAAGAGGACAGATATGGTCTGTTTACAACCGTTACATTTCTCCCTCAGTCCAGCCTTCTGCCAGTGATCACGTGACATCTCTGAAAGTTTAATCAAGACTCGTCATGTTAGTAAATGAATACTCAATCAAAAGTACACATTATAATCTTCTAAAACATATGATAAAAACTAAGTTTGATAACCTTTTACAAAAGTTAATTGCTTTTTCAAGTAACATAAAGACAGCTTTAAATGCATTTAAGTTCATTAAAAGGTGAAAGTTTTACAAGCTTGGGCATTTCTTATTTTTATGTTGCACTTGAAATGAAGAAAATGTGCTGAAATTTGATAATTTTATCAATTTTATCTAGCAATGTCATCGCAAAACATATCAATCTCGTTCTACGATTAAAGCCTTTATTACTTTATTAATGAAAATTGCTCTTTCTTTTCAAAATAAGACTTTAAGAAACGCAGATAAAAACTTATTGATTAGTAAGGTGACTCAAATGATTAGGAAATTGTCAGGAATACGCCTCGATTTTCGTTTAAAAAACTAAACCGATAGGCCTAAAATTAGTTAAATAACGGGAGGCCAATCAACTAACTTATAACTTTACCTGTAATTATAGTTGAACTGCCTTTTGGTAGTTGATTAAAACATTTTAATTTATATGTTTATCTATCAATGTAAATGGATTTCAGTGATGGTCGTTTTATGGACAAAATTAGAAGTTTATGATGATGAAGAAAACTAAGTTCATGACGTACTTTCTTTAGTGTTAGTTTTGACTTCTTTGACTTCTCCTTCATCCTCGAGTAGATCCGAAAGCGAGGCTGACCTCAGAGCAAGTAACCCGGAACCGGAACCCTTCTTTGGTTTAGGCATCGTGCTGGTCCAGATATCTGGAAGCGAATCCTAAAACAAATAGACAAAATAGTGTAATGATAGGGTACAGTGGTGTAGTGGTTATCATATTGGCTTACCACACCAAAGGTCCAGGGTAGAACCCCAAAGGAGACACCAACTATGTTGAGTCCATTGGCAAGGCACTTTGTTCATCCAGCTGCACTGATGGGTACCTGAACACCGGAAGTACCGACCTGACTCTCTTGTGGAGGCCATAGAGGCCCGGTTTCGAATCCCGGTTAAGACACCAAAGATTTGAAACCTGCTTAACACTGTTGGGCAAGGCAATTCATCCACATTGCACTCAGTTCAACCAGTTGTACAAATGGGGTTTTGAACACCGGAACTACAGACTTGACTCTCTAAAACTTGTGGAGGCCAGAGAGGCCTGGTTTCGAATCTTGGTTGGGACACCAAAAATGTGAAACCCTGTTTTGGGCAAGGCAATTCATCCATTTAAGACTGAATGCAATATTAAACATACTGTTTAATTACTGTAAATGGTTGCTTGGTTACATAACGAAGAACATTGAAAACAACCGGGATAAGGGTTATCCTTGACAAAAAAGGAAACTTTTCCCCATGGGATCTAAATACAGTTTTTATAAAGCAGATAAAAATATTCCTTTTTTGCAATGTACATCATACAAATGAATAATAGGTTCAAAGCTTTTCAATCGATAAAAAATAAATTCTTTAAAAGTAATCTCCCTGTTGTAACTTTTGCTATAACAAAGATGAATTGATAAACAATTTTGAAAAGTGAATTCACATGAATAAACATTTTTTTTCTGCAGTGTTATAGTTATACTTACTGGCTGAGTGCTCGAACAAACACCAACAACCCTAGAATGCGGATCAAATTATATAAATGGAATTTTATCTGACTGGTGTAAATATCGTATATTTCCCCGAATATATCACCCACGTTACTATGAATTTCAACATATTAAGGAAGAGATCTAAACACGAGGAAACAAGGCCCCGGATGGAAATATCTATACACTTCCCCTCTCTTGAAATATAGGACTGAATACAACTAACACGCGAGGGATTAATCATATCTGTCAAAAAGTGTACTGAATGTTATCTTGATACCAAGAGGTGTAAAAACAATTTCTGTGGCTGTGTGGTAATTATTACAACAAACACAAGATTGAAAACAAATTTTGAATATCTGTCAAAATGCAACCAATTATGACTTGATTCCAAGAAGTGTAAAAATTACAAACAATTAGAAAGTTAAAGACGTTGATTCCCTTCTGTGGCTGTGTGGTAGTTATTACAACAAACACGAAATTGGAACCTATTTTTGAATATCTGTCAAAAATGTAATCAATTATGACTTGATTCCAAGAAGTGTAAAAATTACAAACAATTAGAAAGTTAAAGACATTGATTCCCTTCTGTGGCTGTGTGGTAATTTTTACAAAAAAACACGAGGAGGAAAACAAAGTTTTGAGATATCTGTCATAAATGGTAATTTAGTGTTAACATGATACCAAGAAGTGTAAAATGACAAACAATTAGAAATTTAAATGATTGATTCCCTTCTGTGGCTGTGTGGTAGTTATTACAACAAACACGAAATTGGAACCTATTTTTGAATATCTGTCAAAAATGTAATCAATTATGACTTGATTCCAAGAAGTGTAAAAATTACAAACAATAAGAAAGTTAAAGACGTTGATTCCCTTCTGTGGCTGTGTGGTAGTTATTACAACAAACACGAAATTTGAACCTATTTTTGAATATCTGTCATTTTTACAAAAAAACACGAGGAGGAAAACAAAGTTTTGAGATATCTGTCATAAATGGTAATTTAGTGTTAACATGATACCAAGAAGTGTAAAATGACAAACAATTAGAAATTTAAATGATTGATTCCCTTCTGTGGCTGTGTGGTAGTTATTACAACAAACACGAAATTGGAACCTATTTTTGAATATCTGTCAAAAATGTAATCAATGATGACTTGATACCAAGAAGTGTAAACATTACAAACAATTAGAACGTTAAAGACACTTCTGATTCACTTCTGTGGCTGTGTGGTTATTATTACAACAAACACACAATTGGAAAACAAAGTTTTGAAATATCTGGCATAAATGGTATTTAGTGTAAATAATATATTAAGAAGTGTGAAAATTACAAACAATTTGAAATTTAAAGAATTTGATTACCTTCTATGGCTGTGTGGTAATTTAAAAAAAAAACACGAGGAGGAAAACAAAGTTTTGAGATATCTGTCATAAATGGTAATTTAGTGTTAACATGATACCAAGAAGTGTAAAATGACAAACAATTTAAAAACACATTAATTCCCTTCTGTTGCTTTGTTGTAAATATAACCACAAACACGAAAATGGAAAACAAAGTTTTGAAATATCTGGCATAAATGGTATTTGTTTATATGATAATTATTAGGAGGTGTGAAAATGACAAACAATTAGAAATTTACACTTTTTGATTCCCCTCTGTGGTTATGTGGTAATTAATGCAACAATCACGAAAATGGAAAACAAATGGAAATATGTTTTCTTCCCACATAAGGCTATGTAGGACTGATTACAACAAAACAAAGAAAGGAAACGCTTTAGAATATAAGTTTTTAAAATTAGCAGTGAGATACATATTGGTTTTATGGGAAATGAGAAACAAAACAAGAACCGAATTACAGGAAATAAATCTCCCCCTCTGTGGCAATGTGGTAATAATTTAAACCAAACCCACACTTTGAATACATAGCTTTGAATTTCTGTTGATTTGACACTGAGAAATAAAAGAGAATAAAAAGAGAATAAAACCCCTGAACAGGCATCCCTTCTAATAAAACCAATCACACAAATCGATTACATAGCTTTTTAAATTCTGTCCAAAATTTGTTATCAACATTTTTGAATATGATACCTATTAAACAGATGCCAAGAAAATGGAACCCCTGAAAAGGAACCCCTTTTGTGGTAGACTTCTAACTAAACCGTACACAATTCGACTAGCTTATTAAATTCTGTCCACACTTTTTTTATCAACATTTTTAAATTTGATACCCATTAAACAAATGCCAAGAGATTGGAACCCCCGAAAAGGCACCCCTTTTGTGGTAGACTTCTAATAAAACCAAACACGCAAATCGACTACATAGCTTTTTAAATTCTGTCCAATCTTTTATCAATGTTTTATTTTAGTTTCTTTTTTTAATTTGATACTTAGAGAACAAAGCCAAGATGGTAGAACCAGCGGAAAGGCATCCCATTTGAGGCCCTGTGGTACTGAATACTGCTATACATACGAGGGAAAACAAAGCTCTGAAATATCTGTCCTTAAACGTGATCAGTGATAATTTGATACCAAGAGGTTTAAAAAAGACAAGATTTAAAGCTATTGAAACTCACTTCCTCTCTTGGTTATGTATTTGATTATTACAACCAATACGCTCGGGGAAAACTTTAAAGGAGCAGTAGCATGTTTTATGGGGATAAAATAATTAGGGGGAAATGGTTCCAATTGAAAGGCAATGTATTCAGACTTTATGAAGCAGAAATAAATCAAATACAATGTAAAGTTCATCCATGCAGTTCCTTTTTCTTAAAATAAATAAAAGGTGTTCACACAAAAATGGTCGCAAATGTGAATCTTTGTAATTTGTTCTCTGACTATGGATGATTGTTTTGTGTAATGAGATTTTTGACACTATAAAAATAATACATTTTGCATTAACGTACAATTATCTGTGCAAAATTGAAAAAGATGAAATTTTCTAAAAACAGTGCTACTGTCCCTTTAAAATGTCTGTCAATTTGATACTAATAAGTCTAAAACGAAATTTCATGGGTATTGCGTGGTATTTCTTTTGAAATAAAATTTACTTCCCTGAAATGCTTCAGTTATTTACGTTCAAACTGCAAAACACACATAAAACAGATCTAAAGGTTATACGAAAGTTTTTAATTAAACAATTCTGGGAAACAAATATAGGAGTTAGTCAATCCCGGAAGAGGAATAAAAAGCAACCTTTCATCTACATGAGTACATGTGTGTGTATTTATATATTATACATAACATGTGACAATGACCATAGTTTCACGTGATGGAGATAATTTTTTAATTGGGTTGACATACAGTTGCTTCATCTGAATAACGATCTAAAGGAATATCATGAAAATTGAACATCGAAAAATATATGCCGCTTGAGAGAAAATGGCTGAATCCACAATGTTCCAATTCTAGAAAAAATTACTCGCTGACTTCATTTCGACAGATACATATTTTGATGTAATGGTATATTTACAATGAATAACGAAGATGCCATAGTAGTTTATAATAAGTCGATGATTTTGAAGAACCCTACCTGTATTTTGTGGAAGAAAGCGTAGTTCATAAAATGTCCGCTTGTAGACAGAAATAAGGTTATCCGTTTGGTCTGACTAAAACCATACTTCACTGGAACCGTTAGTTTCCTGAACCAAGATCTTTGAGCCAGTGCCATTTTGTCTGTATTTTTCACGTCTTTGTCCAAGACTTGTGCCATGTCATGTATTTAAACTAACACTGCGTTGAATGTTGTTTACAGAATCAAGCTAACCTGTTTACCTGTGTAGATACTGAGTCATATGGTTCGAGTTTTATTTCAAACAACAGCTGCAGTGAATATTACTTGTAAATGAATGCATAATATCGTTTCTTCCTACTGGTATGGTACAAAATATGTATAATTTATACCACAAGCGTACGTATCACTTACATCTCTATTTACAAATGACGTCATTTATCGTTTGTGATGTCAGAACGTGAGTCCATGAAAAAGTATTTATTTTGCCTAGTTTGAAACCTGGATTTTCTTGAAAAATACCTAAACATCTCGAGACTATCCCGTTGATTAACAGGAGTCAGGCTATGAGTAGTCTAATGGTAACCAAATACTTTTAATCAGAATCCTTTATTGGAGTCTGTACACCAGGTTTCAGCTTTCTAGGCCTTTTGAGAAAGAAGGTGACTTAAAATGTATTAGCGATGTCCTAAAATATTGAAATAAATGTACAACGCTCGTTCTCGCTCGAGATATTCCAAACACACACTAGTTTTCAATATTCAAATATGATGTATTGGATGATTTTATAATCTCCATAAACATGCCATGCTTAATTAAATTGAAACCTTTGATCACAAATGAATATCTATAAAACAAGAGAACAAAGTGGAAGTGAAACTAGGATTTTATATTTCCAGATAAGTAACATTATTTTTGTGCAATTCAAGCTCTTTCTGCTTGTAAAGTGTAGGTTTTGCCTGTCTGCGGAATGAATTCTTTAGTTCCTAGGATGGCCTTGAGGATTGAGGATCATATTCTTTCCATAGCAGTATAACACTAAACGTTTACCACTTAAATCATTGAAGGAAGAAGGTGTAGAACAACATTTCGGTTATGAATTGCAGTAAAGCCTTGTCCGTTGCATAACAATCAACCCGGACTTGATTTGATTTGAATTGAATTGAATTGAATTGAATTGAATTGAATTGAGTAAAATCATCTAGCGTGACTCTTCAAATAAATCTATTCAAAATCAAATTACCATTTAACATACAAAAGCTTTCTCGAAAAGGCTGCTAACTTGCGTCGGCATTGGAAAACAATCAAACAGTCTTCAATTGATTAAGACATTTGTAGTAACAGTCATATGATCTGAAGGTCAACATGACATTAGACATTGATTGACAGTCACCTGACCGAGTGTCTACGATACCTAGACAATCGATCAATATTTGTACATTTCACTCACATTACTGGGAGTTATTCTATGCAAGTTGCAAAATTTGGAATGAATAACATCATAACCTTTAACAAAGTCCAGGAATTTGCATCATACAATCACACAAACTAGCACGTTTTTTGATAATTTTTGACTACACAAGCCAATCATCCATAGTCAGAGGACAAAGTATTAAGATTCAGATAAAATCCATTGGCGGCCATTTGTGTGAACACCTTTAATTCATTTTGTGTAAGAAAATCATATCGCATGGCTAATCTTTACATTATACATTTGAATTATTACTGCTTCATTTAGTTTAAATACATTATCTTTCAATGGAACCATTAATATTCATTTTCCGGACATCACCTTATATCCACCCTAAAACGTGCTAAACGTTTACGAATTACATTACTGAAGAAAGAAGGTGTGGACACTCATTTTGGTAAAGAATTGCAGTGAAAACCAAAACTTAACTGAATTGAATTGAATTGAATTGAATTGAAATTAAATCCATCCATAGTCAGAGGACAAAGTATGAAGATTCACATAAAATTATTGGCGGCCATTTTGTGTGAACACCTTTAATTCATTACTGCCCCTTTAAAACCTCAACATTTTTATCAATTCATTCACAATACATCTATAATAATGATGCACACATTGGAATGCATTAAACCCAAACCAGCGTCCTCTAGATGGATACTCTGATTATTATCATCACCATTATTATTATCATTATGAGTGTCAATGACTTTTGTTATTGTGAGAATTATAATATTACCATAAAGGAGGGAAGGATATACCGATCTTAAAGGGACAGTAGCACGTTTTAGGAGAAATATGAGGTGATGTCAGGAAAACGAAAATAAATGTTTCCATTGAAAGACAATGTATTTAAACTAAATGAGGAAGTAATAAATCAAATATAAAATGTAAAGTTCAGTCATGCGATTCTTGTTTCTTACACAAAATGAATAAAAGGTGTTCACATAAAAATGACCGCAAATTTACTTTATGGATGATTTTTGCAATGAGATTGTTGACACTATCAAAATAATATATTTAGCAGTAACGTACAATTAAAAATGTAGGTGTCCTTAATTCATGCAGTAATGCTATGAATAAAAGGGCAAATCTCCAATTGAGGAAAACTTTAAATTTTAAACATTACCAATCATTTTATTGAAATGTTACCAAAATACATTACTTACCCATGGAAGGTGATGGTCCAAATGACCAAAAGGTCAAAATGGTATCTTTTATAAATTTGCCTATGTAAACAATACAACTGATTCCTGATGCGTTGTTGTTTATGATAAAGGTAGTTTTCCTTATACATTGTTTAAATCATGTCTCTCGGTCTGATTCGCTGTTTACACTACTAAGAACATCATATCTTTATGCGTAAAATTCATGACAAAATTGGCAACTTTAAACATAAATTAAACTGAAATCGTGAAGACAGCAAAATCGATTTGCAATCACATTCAAAGATTATAAATCCGTTTAACCAGTAAATTATACGCCTGTCTTACTTACATGTTTATGCTCCTATACAACATGACAATTCTGTAAATACTGTTCTATTTCATTAAATGTATCAATACTTTATCATGTCTACAATTCTATTTCATTAAATGTATCAATACTTTATCATGTCTACAATTCTATTTCATTAAGTGTATCAATGTTTTATCATGTCTACACTCCTATTTCATTAAGTGTATCAATACTTTATCAGGTCTACAATTCTATTTCATTAAGTGTATCAATACTTTATCAGGTCTACAATCCTACTTCATTACGTGTATCAACACTTTATCATATCTACACTCCTACTTCATTACGTGTATCAACACTTTATCATGTCTACACTCCTATTTCATTAAGTTTATCAACACTTTATCATTTCTACACTCCTATTTCATTAAGTGTATCAACACTTTATCATGTCTACACTCCTATTTCATTAAGTGAATCAATGCTTTATCATGTCTACAATTCTATTTCATTAAGTGTATCAATCTTTTATCATGTCTACACTCATATTTCATTACGTGTATCAAAACTTTATTATGTCTACACTCCTATTTCATTAAGTGTATCAATACTTTATCATGTCTACACTCCTATTTCATTAAGTGAATCAATGCTTTATCATGTCTACAATTCTATTTCATTAAGTGTATCAATCTTTTATCATGTCTACACTCATATTTCATTACGTGTATCAAAACTTTATTATGTCTACACTCCTATTTCATTAAGTGTATCAATACTTTATCAGGTCTACAATCCTACTTCATTACGTCTATCAATACTTTATCATGTCTACATTTTATTTCATTAAGTGTATCAATACGTTATCATGTCTACATTTTATTTCATTAAGTGTATCAATACTTTATCATCTCTACACTCCTATTTCATTAAGTGTATCAATACTTTATCATGTCTACAATTCTATTTCATTATGTGTATCAATACTTAATCATGTCTACAATTCTACTTCATTAAGTGTATCAATACTTTATCATGTCTACAATTCTATTTCATTAAGTGTTTCAATGCTTTATCATGTCTACACTCCTATTTCATTACGTGTATCAACACTTTATCATGTCTACACTCCTATTTCATTAAGTGTATCAACACTTTATCATTTCTACAATTCTATTTCATTAAGTGTATCAACACTTTATCATTTCTACAATTCTATTTCATTAAGTGTATTAATACTTTACCATTTCTACAATTCTATTTCATTACGTGTATCAATACTTTACCATGTCTACAATTCTACTTCTTTAAGTGTATCAATACTTTATCATGTCTACACTTATATTTCATTAAGTGTATCAATGCTTTATCATGTCTACAATTCTATTTCATTAAGTGCATCAATACTTTATCATATCTACAGTTATATTCCATTAAGTGTATCAACACTTTATCATGTCTACTTTCCTATTTCATTAAGTGTATCAATATTGTATCATGTCTACAATTCTATTTTATTACGTGGATAAATACTTTATCAAGTCTACAATTCTATTTCATGACGTGGATAAATACTTCATCATGTCTACAATTCTATTTCATTAAGTGTATCATTATGGTATCATGTCTACAATTCTACTTCATTACGTGGATAAATACTTTATCATGTCTACACTCCTATTTCATTAAGTGTATCAATACTTTATCATGTCTACAATTCTATTTCATTAAGTGTATCAATACTTTACCATGTCTACAATTCTACTTCTTTAAGTGTATCAATACTTTATCATGTCTACACTTATATTTCATTAAGTGTATCAATGCTTTATCATGTCTACAATTCTATTTCATTAAGTGCATCAATACTTTATCATATCTACAGTTATATTCCATTAAGTGTATCAACACTTTATCATGTCTACTTTCCTATTTCATTAAGTGTATCAATATTGTATCATGTCTACAATTCTATTTTATTACGTGGATAAATACTTTATCAAGTCTACAATTCTATTTCATGACGTGGATAAATACTTCATCATGTCTACAATTCTATTTCATTAAGTGTATCATTATGGTATCATGTCTACAATTCTACTTCATTACGTGGATAAATACTTTATCATGTCTACACTCCTATTTCATTAAGTGTATCAATACTTTATCATGTCTAACCTCCTATTTCATTAAGTGTATCAATGCTTTATCATGTCTACACTCCTACTTCATTAAGTGTATCAATGCTTTATCATGTCTACACTCCTATTTCATTAAGTGTATCAATACTTTATCATGTCTACACTCCTATTTCATTAAGTGTATCAACACTTTATCATTTCTACAATTCTATTTCATTAAGTGTATCAACACTTTATCATTTCTACAATTCTATTTCATTAAGTGTATTAATACTTTACCATGTCTACAATTCTACTTCATTACGTGTATCAATACTTTACCATGTCTACAATTCTACTTCATTAAGTGTATCAATACTTTATCATGTCTACACTTATATTTCATTAAGTGTATCAATGCTTTATCATGTCTACAATTCTATTTCATTAAGTGTATCAATACTTTATCATATCTACAGTTATATTCCATTAAGTGCATCAACACTTTATCATGTCTTCTTTCCTATTTCATTAAGTGTATCAATATTGTATCATGTCTACAATTCTATTTCATTACGTGGATAAATACTTTATCAAGTCTACAATTCTATTTCATGACGTGGATAAATACTTCATCATGTCTACAATTCTATTTCATTAAGTGTATCATTATGGTATCATGTCTACAATTCTACTTCATTACGTGGATAAATACTTTATCATGTCTACACTTCTATTTCATTAAGTGTATCAATGCTTTATAAGGTCTACAATTCTATTTCATTAAGTGTATCAATTATTTATCATGTCTACACTCCTATTTCATAAAGTGTATCAACACTTCATCATGTCTATATTTCTATTTCATTAAGTGTATCATTACTTTATCATGTCTACACTCATATTTCATTACGTGTATCAACACTTTATCATATCTACACTCCTATTTCATTAAGTGTATCAATGCTTTATCATGTCTACACTCCTATGTTATTAAGTATATCAATGCTTATCATGTCTACACTCATATTTCATTACGTGTATCAATACTTTATCATGTCTACAATTCTATTTCATTACGTGTGACAATACTTATTCATATGTACACTTTTATGTCATACATAGTTCCAGATTTAAAGGGACAGTAGCACTTTTATTTGGGAATACAAGGTGATGTCAGAAAAGTGAAAATAAATGGTTCCAATTGAAAGACAATGTATTTGAACTAAATGGAGAAGTAATATTTCAAATATATAACATAAAGTTTAGCCATGTAATTCCTTTTTCTTACACAAAATGAATAAAAGGTGTTTACACAAAATAGCCGCCAATGGATTTAATGTGAATCTTCATACTTTGTCCTCTGACTATGGATGATTGGCTTGTGTAATGAGATTGTTGACGCTGTCAAAATCATACAGTCAATATTAACTTACAATTATCAGTAAAAAAATTTAAAATATATAATTATAATTTTTCTGACATCACCTAAAATTCCCCCTAAACGTGCTACTGCCCTTTTAAGTATCCTGTATGCATTAAGAAATGAAGATACATTATTGATCAAAATGTTTCACCAAGGACGTAATGCATCCTGCGCCGGGCACATGGCAAGGCATCATTTGATAAAATTATGTTAAAATGTAAGCCTATACTCACGCTCCTTGGTGACCTAACCAGTTATGTCTCTCATGTCAGCAGGTCAACCGTCAACAAAACATGCTATCTAACGGATACAGGCGAAGTAATGAAGAGCGGTACTGTACTTCCTGCTGTTCCTGATTCTGTCTTCCTGTACTGCAAACTGAGGTTATCTTCTCGGATATGGATTCCTGGAGAATTCTAAAAATAGCACACGGGTTTTCTCCAATATCAGTTCTTGGAACGCCAATATCTACGTACATCACATGTATGTCTGGGAGTAGTCTAACACCAAGACTGTTGTTATGATAATTTGTCCTTAACATAACCTTTCGAAAAGTAGGCTAGGCCTGTCATGCTCTAAAGAGTTTTTTTATCTGTTATGAGTGAAATAATCGTTTATACAATTTCTTAAAAATTTAAATCAGTCGAATCTTGAAATTGAAAAGAGCGAAACTTTGTCTCTTGAATAAAAAATACTTTATAATTCATTTGATAACTTGATCCTTTTTTTATTTCATTATTTAGTTATTTATATATTGCTCTTGTTGACATGTCATTTAATGTGCAATTTCTTTGTTTGTTCTTTTATTATGTATGACATGAGTTAAGCTTAAATCAAACGGCATGTCTCCAAGTTTCTGTAATTCATTCAGGCATGAATGTATACATTGCAAAATCAATAACTCGTGATTTATTTATTATTTTGCATTAATTGATAGCATACAACAGTTATCAATGTCGTATTTCGATAAACTATAAGTTAAATTTTAAAATTCATTAAAAAAACTTTAATGAAAGTCTTGCGAATTAAACAATAAACTAAATTTTAAAATTCTTTTAAAAAACTCAAATAAAAGTCTTGCGAATTAAGGTCATATGATATTAAAAAAATTGAAATGAGTTGGGAACACATACATTTATCACAAAATATATGTTAAGTGATGAACTGAATATTGCATTGTTCCATTGAAGAAATGAGTTACAGACTTACAGTATATGCTGCGAGCTATATAGCGTTACATTAGAAGGGCAGTTATCTCATAAGGGTTGTATTATTCTGGGAGGTCAGACACAGACCCCTTTCGTTCAAAAGAGCAATTATATCATACATCCTGGTGTAATTACATTGCTCTGGAACTTTATCTTGAATAGTCACCTTGTTTATCAGCGGAAGAAAAGCACACACAAAATGTTAAGAATTTTGATAATAAACCTCAATAGCTTCACTTTTCAGAATTAGAAATATGGATGTTCTCTGTCTAGCATTATTATGGCCATCATTAAAATCATCATCTACATAATTTTCATCAGCATATACATAATTTTCATCATCAATATCATCATCATCAATATCACTATCATCATTAGCATCATCATCCTCATCATCATCATCATTATCATCTAAATAATTTCCATCATCAATATCATCATCATCACTATCACTATAATCATAATCATAATCATAATCATTATCATCATCATCATCATCATCATCGACATCGACATCGACATCGACATCATCATCATCACCATCAACATCATCATCATCACCATCATCATCTACATAATTTTCATCACCACATACATCACTATTATCATCAATCAATATCACCATTACTGGTTTACTATATACTCTGTCGTCATCATTATTGTGGCCATAGTTAAAATCATCATCTACATAATTTTCATCAGCATCATCATCATCACTTTCATAATCACTATCACTATCACTATCACTATCATCATCTTCATCATCACCATCATCATGCTCATCACTATCATCATCATCATCATCATCATCATCACCATCTACATAATTTTCATCACCATATACATCACTATTATCATCAATCAATATCACCATTACTGGTTTACTATATACAACTATTACTACCAATATCAAAATAAGCTTACTTACAAGAAATTTTGCTGACAAACAGTTACTTAAAAAACAACGTTGTTTAACTTGAACGTGCACTGCATGATATTAAATACATGTATTGTTAATATATTTATGTCAATAATCGGGACAACAACAATGACAAACTGAAACCCTGTGACTATGATTATAAATACATACAGACTCAAATACATTTCGCAATTGATATAGCAAGGCAGTTTCGGGAAACAGCGGAAATCTCGTATAAGTCCGGAAAGCGAGACTTAACCTTCAAGTTGACATGTATGTTGATATTTACATCACATGGACACACATGGATGTGACTTTGAGTGACGTTGTTATGACATGCTGAAATCAACAAAGTCTCGTGTCTCGTGGACCTAAATAAGTCAGCCTTAATCCAGTTTGATAAGTGCTTTCTATGGGGTCATGCAATTCTTTTTTTTTGCAAATGTGTAGTCGAAGTGTAAAGGCTAACTATATATGTAGTCCTAAAAACTGGAAATACCTTCTTGCAATTCCTAAACGAATTCCCCTTATTTGGATATTTTTCGGATGTAACAGATTAACATAATGTGAAATGATTAAAAGCTTACATAAAACTATTGTTTATTTCCGGATAGTTTATATCTTGGGTGTGAACACAAATATTAGTATCAACTTTAAACTCGTTTAAGTATATTCAATCACCCAATATCGGGGTATATTTTCCTGTCATACAACTAATATCACAAAAAAATCTCATAAAACGGAACACTTCTAAGTAAATTTCAATGATAATTTATCTGGATAGAAGGTTACGTTTACGATGCAACATTTACATTACACTTTTGAACATATTCAAATAATAAACGCGATTCACTGTAAATGATAAAGTAAATTAAATGGCAAGAGAAAAAACTATACCTTTTCAGCTCATTGAAAGTACATTCATCCATCATCTATTCTTCGATAAATTATTATCAAAACCAGTATTCCTTTCCATAGGAAGACTGGTCGTGAAATGAAATATACACCTCCAACCTTTGTTTAGACATGCACTTGAGTGGAAACCAAGTTAGGTTATTCGTATATTTGATAATTACATTCTAACAACAAATTAACTTTACTTATCAAGGCATGAGACATAATTAGTTATGGAACCGTGTCAATTTCACCTATGAATGACAAGCATATTCCCAAGGGGCCGTCTCAAACATCATGTAATGACGTTACTCTACGATTTGCACGTGCATGCATAATCATAATGGTTATTCATGACGGTATTATCTAACCTCTATTAGTTAACCATGTATATTACCTGACGAGAATACATCGACTAATTAGAATTGTTTAACTTGCCTGAACCTGTCAGGATTTGCAGGTACAGATCTAGATTTGAAGGTTAAGATAACCATTTTTAATTTCAGTCCAATAAACCCAGTCTCAATATTATCCGTTTCACTCCTATGCTGAGTCTAAAAAGGTCTAGTAGAGGGTCGCGTCAGCTGATCTTTCTCAGTGCTACCCTCAAACGTTATACGTGCGAAGGCAGACTATTGTGGCTTGGTAAGCTGAGTTCTGATTGGTCAATTCGATACGTGTTCTGACGCGACCTCTACTAGGCATTTTTAGACTCAGTATAGGAGTGAAACGGATAATATTGAGGCTAGGTTTACTTAGACTGTTTCAGTTTAGGCAATGACAAATTTGTGCTATCTATAATTATCATCATTTCCATGCATTTTGAAGAAATGTACATGCGAATTTATTATATTTAGGGTCGTTAAAGTGGCAGTAGCATGCTTTTAGGGGGAATAAAAGGTGCTGTCAGGAAAATTAAAATAAATGAACAACGTATTTAAACTAAATGAAGCAGTAGTAAATCAAATATATGATGTAAAGTTCAGTATGAGATTCCATTTTCTCACACAAAATGAATTAAAGGAGTTCACACAAAAATGGCCACCAATGGAATTTATGCGAATATTTATAATTTGTTCTCTGAGTATGGATTACTGGTTTAAGTAATGAGATTTTTGACACTATCGATATACTACAAAAGCTTTAAAGGGGCAGTAGCACGTTTTCACTAATAATTGTAAGTTAATGCTGAATGTATTATTTTGACAGTGACAAAAATCATATTACACAAGCCAACAAGGGCAAAGTATGAAGATTCTCCCAAAATCCATTGGCGGCCATTTTATATGAACACCTTTAATTCATTTTGTATAAGAAAAAAGAATCGCATGGTTAAACTTTACGTTATATATTTGAATTATTACTGCTTCATTTAGTTTAAATACATTGTTTTTCAATTGAAATCATTAATTTTCATTTTCCTGACATCACCTTATATTCCCCCTAAAAAACGTGCTACTGCCCCTTTAATACATGGATCCAATTGTAAAATATGTCAAATCCGACTTATTTATACACTATCTAGTGAGTTAGGAATTGGTAGATTTGTATTGTTCTTGGATTTGTGGTTCTACTACTAATGAATGAAACGAATTACTTTGAATACTTAATGAAGCAACACTACGGTTATCGAAATATACACGAAGAAGATTTTCAAATTAATTTGTCTAGACTATCACCTTACCCATACTCATTACACGTTAATTGCCCTATCCACTAATTAGTTATCATATACTGGACAACACAAAGAAAAGGAACTTCATTCTTTGATTGATCTTTAAAAGAGGGTAAACAAATGAATAAATTATGATTTATATTTTCAAAATGGAAAAATTTCACCACTATTTTCTCAAGAAAATTTTGAGTTGAAAGATATGAAAGTTGTATGTTTTTTTAAATTATTTTATTTCTTTTTGAGGTACATGAACATTTAGGTATGAAAGGTATATGTTACTTGAAGGGCATTTTGGTGAGTCCTTGAGAAAAAGGAAATGTTGCATATTCACAAAAATAGTGTTTATTGTTCTTATTTAGGAAGGAGTATATGGTATTGAGGAACACAGTCCCTGGAAGAAGTATATACAAATTGGGATTACCAAAATTGCTTATTGGTAAGTATTAGGTAAATGATAAAGCCTTGAGTTATTGCACCACTTAGATCAATGACGCGAAGCCATAAATATCACTATGACGGAAGGTGATTTAGAGGTGTGTTTAAATCCGGCGGAAGTTGGTAGGCAGCCATTATTTTCATATTCCTCATTTCACTGTTTTGATGGGAAAAAACCCATTTGAAACCACATGATGCCTTTTGTGCTCACTCGTGATCTAGGTAAACGGTAAACCTTTATTCTATATCGAGAAATAGATGAATTAGTGCATATTAGTAACCACGTGATGCAAATAACTTTTTACACCCCTTATATCTCTTACATGCATGTTTTTACAGTTTATAACATGTACTTTTATGTATTGTAACCATCTCTCATAAATCGCTAAGCGATTGGTCGTGTATTTTCAATGTATTTATTTTTACGCACCCTGTATACTGTTTTGCGAGTGAGATGTAAATAAAATTGTCTGTCTGTCTGTCTGTCTGTCTGTCTGCAGTGCTCTAGATAATTGTTGAACCTATTGTGTACTTACTCCCTGTTTTGGTAACAGTTGAGTATTTTCGATTTTGATAGTGTACATCAGTAAAATTGTACTCCCCTGATTTCGGACAATTTAGTATTCCATGAGAAATGAGATTGTACTCTCAAATTTAACATAACTTCGAATTTCTCTGCATATTTAAACATTACCTTTAAAGGGGCATAAGCACGTTGTTTTTTTTTTTTGGGGGGGAGGGGGGGGGGGGGGGGGGGGGGGGGGTATAAGGTGATGTCAGGAAAATGAAAATTCAGGGTTCCAATTGAAAGACAATGTATTAAAACTAAATGGAGCAGTTATAATTCAAATATATAATGTAAAGGTTAGCCAGAAATTACAGAAAATGATTTAAAGGTGTTCACAAAAATGGCCGCCAATGGTTTTTATGTGAATCTTCATTCTTTGTCACCAGATTATGGCTGATTGGCTTGTGTAATGAGATTTATGACACTATCAAAATAATACATTTAGCATTAACGTAAAAATATCAGTGAAATTTTTGAAATATAAAATTATCAAAAAACGTGCTACTGCCTCTTTAAAATGAAAATGATAAATGATACTGATGAATATGTTAAGAGCACCGATTTATGATATTTTGAAGGGCTATTATATCCAAATTTAGGTTCGACTACGCTAGCGTTTACAAATCGTTGCGTACAGTACACTAGCTATTTGATTTGTTGGGGTTTAAAGAAAATGTCTTGAGTATCGGTACTCCAAGCCTTTAAACTAATTGGGTTTTAAAGGATTTTATTGCGTAATATACGCAGATACGCAGCTTATCTGAAGCACTGCGTGATGTATAGTATACTCGTGGAATATCACCTACATACCAAAGTGTACAATTCGGTTACAGACTTTGTTCCTTATTGGAGAAAATATTCCTTTTTCTATAAAATGTCACCATATGGTTTATATTTTCATACTGTTCGAGAACAACATATATAGTTGCTTTGAAAATAACATTTTGAAGAAATAAATTTATCTGGACATCAGGTGCAATTTTGCATTTGTATTTTGTAAACCAAATATCTCGTCTCTATAAAGTATATGTCAAACAATTCTCCATGGCATCCCGGCTTCACTACTTTATCGGTTATCGGTTATCCATTTTGCAACGAACCATAAATGTTCAGAAAAAAATTAGATGACACATAAATGTTCAGGAAAATTAAATAAATAAATAAATGTCATACATACATGCAACTTAGAACAAATAATTATAAGATATATACTTCTAAACGGGATCTATTGAAATCGGAAACATAGATTAAAGAAACAAATGCTTACAAATTTATACAGTCTGATTAAAATCGGCCTAGTTCCGAGGAATAAATTTTTAAAAATATTAACTCTACCGAGATATGAAATCTTCTACACTAGGTCTCGGTTGAGAGAACCTATCGAAATAACAAGTTCGAATCTCGATAGAGTTGATACGTTAAAACTTTTGTTCCTCGGAAATAGGCCGATTTTAATCAGACTGACAATTTATACAACAACTAAATGAATATATCTACATTTAGTTTAAATCATTAACAAACATGTATCTTAGATATACAAAACTCGCAAAACAAAAATAATCCAAGATTTGTTGAATTATTTACCTGAGAGTGATATCGCCTCATATTTAGGAATATTGTCTAAATATCCCCTCACATTCATACACAATCCAAGTCAGGTATTCCAGTATCCACAATTCAGACGCAGAGATGAGAAAAAATACGCATAATTAATTACCCAAGTTTACGCAAATGTAACCTGAATCAGACAAGAATAACACTGGAATGTGGTTAGATATAATGAAGCTCCGAGGCCGTAAAAAACTATGTTGACACTTGACATGAAGCGTTGTGGGATAGGCTTCTCATGTCAAAGTGACACAGTGAATACTAAACGCAATTCCGTGTAATACAATTTTCTACTTAACTAGTTTTTATTTGAATTTGAAATAACTTTTGTACCATAAGCCAGCAGACAGTTATGTCAAGCGTTGAAAGAAAAACAGTTTGTGAGTCATCCTTTCCAAATGCAATTGTAACCGCGCTGTAAAGCAAGTTTCAATGGAGTAACACTTTTATTATAGGAGCTATAGAGAGTTCGATTTGTGTTGTCTTTTGTATTTCAAGTGAATAAACTAACTTTCCGGATATGCGTCTTCAGAGAGCCATTTGCATTAGGGTAATAATATCAGCATGTCTTCTTACTCCGCCGATATTTGATAGACAACAACAATAATTGACGAATATTAGCTTGTTGGTGGTTGATTGTTGTACACGTTATTACAGGGCATAGAGAAAGCATTTTTCATAACCACAATTATATTTTACTATTTGCTTTGGAATACATGAATGTCTGATCAAGATCTTGTATAGTCACTTCTCAGTTTAGTCATTTTAGCCGTTTTTAAATGTCACTTCTGATGGCCAGCTTAGATTGATCTGACGAGTGACACGCCCATTTTATGACGTCATAAACAGAATCATTGCCACGTGATATGTACTTTTATTGTAACAATATCACAGAAATATGCATATAATTAACGATTATAAGTAAATGTTGACCACTCAGTTAGATCAGACGTCTACTCGTTTAAACGGTTAGATAGACCACGAGCGCGTAGCCCGAATGGTCTAACTTACTTAGATGATGGTCACAAACGTAATTTATCAAACGCTTTGTTAAATCAAAAGTTGATATTTTTGTTGTTGAAATGATTGCGAACTATTTGACGGCGACCGTGTCACACAAGTAATTGACATCGAAACAAAACCATAGAGCTCGTGAAATTTGCGTTAGGACGTATCCTCAAGTGAATTATTTTTGATAGAAAATAAATAATAAATCACTCTGTTATATCCCAAACCATCGGATATTCGCTATTTTCCTGCTGCGCACATTAGTTGCGCACATTAGGGAAGCATCGCAGAAGTGTTGCGTAGTAGCGAGCTTCTTAACCGACAAGTAGATCTCCAGACAGACATTAATATATAAAACCATGCTTTTACACATGTGCCACAACCATATTGAACAAATACAATATAAACAAGAACAAATATTATCTAAGAGACAAAAATATGAAAAAAAACTTATATTACCCATCCCTCCTCATCCAAACATTTTTCGTCTTGGTATTCAAGCCTCTTCATTATTCTTTTAAAACACGCCAAAATTGTTCACACAGTTCAAAGGTTCTTCGTAAGTCATAAGAAGACGCCAAACATTTTACAGTTCAAATGTTCTTCATAATTCATCTAAAACAAACCAAAATTTGTCACGCTGCTCAAAGGTTCATTATAATTCATATAACTCACACCAAAATCGTTCCACAGCTCAAAAGTTCATCAACATTTATATAACTTACACGCAAATCTTTTTCAAACTGCTCAAAGGTTCTTCAAAAGTCATAAAAAAGACACATAAATTGCTCACAGTCAAAGGTCCTTCATACTTCACACGAAGAACACAATATTCCTTCCAAAGTTCAAAGATTCTTAAATATCCATATAATTACATCGTTATTCGTTTCACAGCTCAAGGTTTCATCACAGTTCATATTAAAAACACCCGAAATTGTTCACAGTTCAAAGGTTCCTCATAATTCATGTAAAGCACACCAAAATGAAATCCACAGCTCAAAGGTTCTTAATAATTCATATGAAGTCGCTATTTTTTTTACATCGCGAACACCAGGTTCTTCATGGTTTATAAAACAACACATAAAATTGGTCACACCGTTTTCCTCGGTTTAATGCATATTATTTAAACATCCTTATTTCAACACTCTATGTAATATCAGGAACAGGGCTGGGAAATCCAATTGCTATTAATAACTGCCGCATTCGCCTTGAGTTGTACTAAGAATCGTAAATTAACTAAGATTTCGGTGTTCATGTCCTTTATTGACAAAATCAATAACATTCATTCAATTGTTAATACATGTATTGATATTCAAATATTTATTATTTATGTCGCTCATGAATATGTTAATGCATGTTTTGTTAAGATTAATTACTAAAAATATTTCCTTCATAGTGATACGAATATGTGGACAATAATAAGAACATCTCAGCGCAAGACAAATATAAACACGTGCATAAATCCGGGCGATTTCTAGGAAGCCCGCATTGGCCAGAAACGCTGGATCGAAAGTAGTTTAATGAGTCCCGGAGTGTCAAGCTGAACTTATTTAATGACGTCATATGTAAAATTCACCTGCAAGTAATGCATGTGACAATGTTATCTTGTAAACTTGTGTGATTGGTGACTTGAACGTTATTACGGACTGAATTCTTAAACTGGCAATTATCACTTGGTTATTGACATGGGCAATTATTTGGCGTGGATGAAACTGACTGTTAATCTTATAGCCGACCTATGACCCGCCAACGTTATATGCACGAATGCAGACTATTGCGTCTTGGTAAGACGATCCCCAATTTTTCAATTCGATAGATTTGCTGACGCGACCTAATACTGAACCTTGCTAGACTAAATATCGGAGTGAAGCGGGTATTATTGAGTCTAGATTTATTCTGACTGTATATTGTCAAATGCCAATTATTTTGGTTTTATCTTACACGGCATAATTTGATTTTAAGAGGTCAGTGCCCCTTCCTTAAAAGAACAGTATTTGTTTCTTTGCAATTATTTGTAAACAACAGGCAAAGAGACGGCACACCAATCTGTGAAACTATTTTTGGAACTGGGGAAATCTAACATCCGCCTACATACCTCCCACGAAATTCACGAGACACTGATGTACATATCACACGAGAATCCCGTGATTTATGATGCAATTCGGGCGTTTCTAAAGGCGAATTAAACATCAACATGTCACCGCGGGCAACTCTTTGCCAGTGACGTAGGAAAGAAAATACATTACCGCTTAGTTTGAGGTCAAATTTTGCTTGCAAAATGATGTTTTCATTAAATTGGCATGCAAATTTGGCGAACATTTTGAGAATTTGTATCTATATGCATATAATCTATATAATCAGGGCATTAATCGGAACAGTGCGTTTGAACAAAACGTATGATAGGAATAAATGCACAGAATGGTCTTGACAAGGTTTACTAACGCAGATAATGTGATTTGATTAACAATGTCGCATTTTTTCAATATTCTATCTTTCACTACTGAAGGCTTGAAACCAGGCTTATGACTTTGTGCAAAAACATTAATTTCTCGCTTGGCCTTGGCTTCAGTTCATTATTTTTTTATCATAACCTCATTATGAACATTGTACATTTTTGTATTTTGTTTTTCTGTATATAGGTTCTTATATATATTTGCCATGTTGTGAGAACTCCACACTGTCGAAATGCGACGCATCCAGTCATCATTAAAATTATACCTACAGCAAGAGTCGTCTGAAGTATTTTATTTATCATAATAAATCATAATATATATATATATATATATAATAGCATGTGTCCTTGTATGTCACTTTGTTAATTACCCTGTATGTACAATGTATGTCTGAAAAAATGGGGTATTTGAAAACAACTTTATTATGAGACGAGGCTTAAAAGGTCAGTCACATGGCTTTTGCTTTACTGTGAGTATAACTACATAGTAACCATTCTCTCCACACAGATAAAGTCATGAAATGTTGATCTAGCCTCTGTTCCAATAAGCCGAGTTTGTTGGCTACCATGGGAGATGTCTGATTGGATGCAATCAAAGTTAGTTGTGCAATCAGAGACGCTGTCCTAAAGCCATCATTACTGCATCATTGCAAAGGCATGATATGAACCACCCTTTCCATGCGAGAAGTGTTGTCATTCGCTAATAAAATTGAAATGAATTGTGGTGCAAATTGTTTCCGCCAGGGGAAACTGCCGGAAACCACGGATGTGGTCTAATTTGAACAGTAGGATCAACATTTTATGACTTGATCTGCCTCTGACTTGTTACTTATCTTATCTCAGAATATCATTACATTTGTGTTGCTTTTCAAAACATTCTATAGTTTTACCATTATGCTTGTTAATAGTCCTATGCTCTTATGAATGTATCTCAAATTTCCCTCGAGGATAATAAAGTATTATCTTATCTCTATGGGGAGAGAATGGGACATAACCACTGTGTATAACCGTACACCGGAACTAGCGAGGTGTACGGCGGAGAAATGTTGCTAGCGAGGAGCGTGATCGCAAACGGGATCACTTAAAAAGCAATCATCGCCGTTTCATCAACCTTTTCTATGTTATTATCATGTCAATAGCTTTCCGAGACATAACTATTTAATGTCATATCCTGTTAATAGTCAGAGATAGCAAATATGTTACTAACAACAGCATTACTCGCAACTGTCATTGTTACTGTCTCTTTGATACAGAATGACAAGCACATACATTTTACTAAGTATGTGTGCTAAACTTACCACATGATGTTGATTATTTGAACGTTATGAAGTAAAATATTACCTAACTTTCGATTTCGGCTCCTCGCTAGCAACATTTCTCCGCCGTACACCTCGCTAGTTCCGGTGTACGGTTATACACAGTGATAACGGGTCAGTCTTTATTCTTGGATTTGAAGTAATGTAAAGAAAATAGGCACTTAATACGTCGTTACAGTGAGTGAATAAAATTGAAACAAATTCGTGTACATTCTTAGAACAAAGTAATAAAGATTACAAACCCATCGTTCAAAAGTAAACTTCTCAAGTAGAGGTATCTTTCTTCTGTTCCTCTTCTTAAAAGCGGCTACCTCATCCAAATAATCCCTCTCCTCCTCCTCCAAATAATCCCCCTCCTCCTCCTCCTCCTCTGGGATTGTATCCACTCTCCTTTCAACCATATCTGTTGTTCAAGACACATTTCCTTTTAGGTTTATATTCATTTTCATATTAATTAAGAGAATCACTTATGCTATGAAATGGTAAGCTTGTCAAAGGTTTAAAGGGGCAGTAGCACGTTTTTAGGGGGACTATAAGGTGATGTCAGGAAAATGAAAATTAATGGTTCCAACAGAAAGACAATGCATTTAAACTAAATGGAGCAGTAATAATTCAAATATATAATGTAAAATTTAGCCATACAATTAATTTTTCTCATACAAAATTAATAAAAGGTGTTCACAAAAATGGCCGCCAATGGATTTTAGGTGAATCATACTTTGTCCTCTGACTATGGAAGATTGGCTTGTCTAATGAGATTTTTGACACTATCAAAATAATACATTTAGCGTTAATGTACAATTATAAGTGAAAAGTTTAAAATATAAAATTATCAAAAAACGTGCTACTGCCCCTTTAAGAAGAAGCGAGTAAATAGGAAAAGATCACACATCTTGCGAATGAAACTGGTAGGGGATTCTAAAATCTAATATTAGGGATTTAAAGGGGCAGTAGCACGTTTTTATGGGGAATATAAGGTGATGTAAGGAAAATTAAAATAAATGGTTCCAATTGAAAGACAATATATTTATTCTAGATTAATCAGTAATAAATCAAATATATAATGTAAAGTTCAGCCATGCGAGTCCTTGTTCTTACACAAAATGAAATAAAGGTCTTCACACATTTAGCATTAACGTACAATCATCAGTGAAAAATTGAAAATATAAAATTTTCAAAAACGTGCTATTTCCCCTTTAAAAAAATCAATAACATACCTTCCCTTGTCGTATTGTCTTCATTACGAATTATCAGTTTTCGAAAATATGCCAGAATATTTGAAATCATACAGATGAATACATAGCATAGACAATTTCGGATGTTTATTGAACATGAACAGAAGGTTTGATATTATTTACGATTTATGGTTATTTATGAGATTTATGTATTTTTTACTGTACATGATCTGGTTTCATTTGACACACATTTGACCATGTCAATATATAGCCTACATGATAGATGAACAAATAATTTCTGGAGGATTGAGGTGTTTTTTTATGCAAAAAATCTTTACAAAGTATCACAAGTACATTGTTATGAGCGGCCTAACTACAAGATACGTTTAGTTTAAATACTTACTTAATATAACCTCTGTGGTTAGATAATAACTATTCTACACGAAATGAAAATACATGTAACCATAAAAACAGTTAACATTGCATCATTTTATTAATCGAATGACGTCCCGGTTAGACGTACGGACTATTTTGTGTGAACACCTATAAGTCATTTTGTCCAAAAAAGATGGAATCGCATGGCTAAACTTTACAATATATATTTGAATTTTTACTGCTCCATTTAGTTTAGATACATTGTTTTTCAATTGAAACCATTAATTTTCATTTTTCTGACATCACCTTATATTCCCCCTAAAACGTGCAACTGCCCATTCAAAAGCCACAAAGAGAGTTAAACTGTGTGCCAAATATATAGCCAACAAGGTCATTCACCAGATACTTTTAAAAACTTATATCTGTCTTATGTCTATTTGCCTCGTTTTGAATGCTGACAATATATTTTACTTCGCTTCCATCAAATTCATATCAACGAACATATCAACAATGTTAAAATGACATGTACCGTATTTCCTCGATTAGATGCCCCCGCCGTTTTTTCGTAGCCCCTTTACCCCCCGCGGGTATTCAAGACCCGGCGTCTAAATCTATAAATTTTTAGTAGGAAATTTCGTCCAGGTCACAACCTTATAAAGGAGCAAATATGACAAAAAAAGGAAGGGGGCACTCATCAATCAACTTATCACCAGGCGTTTATTCGAGACCAGGCGTGTATTTACTTAAAACAATTCGAGAGCGGCGTCTATTCGAGGAAATACGGTATTACTAAAAGTTTTTTTCGCGATCAGATTACCGTCAGCTAATGCTAGAGCTCGGTCAAACTGATGATGATAAGGGTCGATGGTGGTCAAACAGCTTTTTAAAACGATCGACCTTGGTAAATTGCGTTGGGATATTACCAAACTGAACTGTTATTTATCTATCAATCAAATAATATATTCAAGGAATACTTCTTTACCAAGAAGAAATGAAATTTATGCAATTATTATGGCGTATATGACTTGATATAAAGGGGCAGTAGCACGATTTTGGGGGAATATAAGGTGATGTCAGGGAAATGAAAATAAATGGTTTCAATTGAAAGACAATGTATTAAAAGTAAATGAAGCAGTAATAAATCAAATATGTAATGTTAAGTTAAGCCATGCGATTCCTTTTCTTACAAAAAATGAATTAAAGGTGTTCACACAAAAATGGCTGCCAATGGATTTTATGTGAATCTTCATACTTTGTCCTCTGACTATGGATGATTGGTTTGTGTAATTAGATTTTTGTCACTGTCAAAATAGTACATTTAGCATTAACTAACAATTATCAGTAAAAAAATTGAAATACAAAAAAGTGCTACTGCCCCTTTAACGTTTTGCTGATATTTGTAAAAAATACTGTAATTAAATTATTATTCGTTTTACTTCTTTTGAGAAGCAAATTGATATTATAGTAAATACACATGATTGTTTAACTTGAACCTATTTTGACAGGAGGTACATTTGGGTTAGTTCAAAAGGAAGTGGCGATTGAAAAAAAGGATTAATTTGAACAACTGTTTCCTCTGAGGAAATGAAAGTGAGAAAAACTATTGTTTAAGTAGCTGGTCTTTTGAGATAATTAAATATATACAAAGTTTCATACATCGTTTTCAAATCGACTTGCTGATTGGTTGACCTACTTTTCTGGGCCATTGAAAAGGCTTGTAACAAATATCTCTCTACCTAAGCTGTCGACTGATTATTCACGTTCGTTTTTCATGAGAATAATATTATGTAATCTGATTAAAAATCATTCTTTTTAATAATATACGTCTGGTAAAAGTGTCATTTGATATTTATGAAGACCTGACCAGTCAAAAGTGTCGATGTCGATTTTCAATGCAACTAGCATCAATGATTTTCTTGGTTGGGATCTCTCGCGGTTTAAAGCCCAACCCCCTATTTTCAAGATATTTGTTTGCCGGGCCCCCTCGTCTTATACCCGCGAGGATACGATAGCAAAGTTATCATTCAGTAATACAGCTGAGGTCACAAGTTCTTTTGTCAGATAATGTGGGCGTTAATTCTGCGCGTAAAGTGTTAAGCCCCGTTAAAAAAGCGCATATCTTAAAAGTATAGACGCCTTTCAGAAGAAATAATTATTCTAAATTTTCTTTCACATGATGTCATGTGGACGTCTGGCTTAAAATTGTGATGCAATGATGAACCTTTATTAGCCACAAATGTACATGTAAGTAGAGACCCGTTTCCATTGCATATGGAGCAATGATACTTGTGTAAGCAAAGTACTTTGAATCTACATTACCGCCTGAAGTCCACTTAATCTCTTAAAATACCTGTAAATACAGAAATGTAATGTATGCCATTTGGTTATACATGAATGTTAACAACTGGTGTGAATTTGAGACCCAACCTGCAAAGAACGGACCGTGTTCCGGAGAATAAAAGTTTCAAATATCGATGATACCGGGAATCGAACTTGTTCTGCCAGAGAGCTTCCCCACCACGAGGAAATCCCTGCTGTATTGAGTTCGAATCCCGACAGAGACAATATTGTTACTATTCTAATAATCGGATACGGTCGATTCTAATCAGACTGATATTAGACAATTCTGTGATGAAATTCTTTGAAATCAAAATTTTTATGCCAGACTTGGTGATTCAATTCTAGAATTAGTTCTCACTTTGGTCTGTTTCACAATCCAAATTGATGACACGTTATTTTTATCTTATGGCATCAGTTGGTCCATCTTATGAAGTATCAAAAAACGCACAGTACTTAAAACAGTTGACCCAAAGAAAGACACATATTATTTTCTTTGGTTAAGTCGCTGTTAGAGAAACTGTTGTGATTTTGTTTGAATATGATTTCATGCCAATTGACGATCTTATTACTTGCATAGTCGCCTTCGAAACAATGGGTACGTTACATTTTTTAGTTAAAACATCAACATACTATACTCCCTGCTTGTTATGGCTCGAAAGATATTGGGTCAATGTGAGATAAATATCGTCAATATATTTATATACTTCTGTATAAAAAAATTACACGATTTTGTTTCTCCCAGTTAACACATTTGAAGTACAAGTTCCACGATCACGATTCAAAACATTATATTAGACAAATTAGCTCTACTTACTTAACAAAAGTCTGCATCGGTCACTGTGTCAAAAATGTGGCACTTCAAACTGAATGCCGTTTCCAAGTAAAATTAACTAGTGGACACATTTCAGTATTTCAAGACGATTATATCCCAATATCGTTTTTAATCAGCACACTTCCAAGGCGAATATATCCAAAGTTGGTTCTTGATATTCAAACACACTTTCAAACATAGTACATGAATAAGCACATTTCGTTTTTAATTAATCACCAACGAACGAATATATCTATATTTCCATTTCAGTTCCACAAACACTCTTCCAAGGCGAATATATCCAAATGTTGTTCCTGATATTCAAATGCACTTTCAAACATAGTACATGTAAATGCACATTTCGTTTTTGATCATTCACCAACGAACGAATATATCTATATTTCGATTTTGACCCACAAACACTCATCCAAGGTGAACATATACAAATTTTGTTCTTGATATTCAAATACACTTTCAAACAAAGAGCATTTATATGCACATTTCGTTTTTAATTATTCACTAACGAACGAATATATCTATATTTCGATTCTTATCCACAAACATACATCCAATACGAGTATATCCAAATGTACCTTGTGGATTACTTTCAACACAAGTACAGCTACATTTATTTCTTAATCGCTGTACATTCCTATGTATCATTTGTAAAACAAGATTTAAGGCAAGTCCATACTTAGCTGCGATTTTATCAAGGTTTACTTACAGCTGACTATATTTGTATTTAGTCCGTAGAAAGCGTTATCAGGGCGCCATTGTTACGATTTGACAATGATTAATGAACGACCCAGCCATACTACGTCACGCCATATATCATATATATAAACGACTCTTTCGCCAATTTAAGCGTTCTTTTGTGTATAAACAAGTTGTAAGGGAAACACATGTGTTATTTCCTATATACAGAACACGTCTGGTTGCTAACTGTAAACACGCACTAAAACATTATGACAGAGATTCTTCATTTCATCCGTAACTCCACTGCACGAGTGTTGAGTTTGCTTGTACATTTCAACATTTTGCACGTGCATCACGATTTGTTCATGCTATCTGGAATTGTTTGTAAACACGATGTATCGAAGGCTCATAATATTGCCGAAAATGTTTCAAATCCAAAACCTCTTTAAGAATGCAGGGAGAAAGCTTGCATCATCCTTGGTGCTATTCAATGCAGTAGAACCTGTAGGTGTCGGTGAATTCACAGGATATTGAAAATAAAATAAGCAACAGGTAAAAGGATATACAATGTTAATGGAAATACAAACGATTACTTAACGCTATTGGAGAAGGGAGGGGGTATTGCTTTCTTTACGCGTATAAATACTGATTATTTTCAATGTCTGTCAGGTGAAATGTAACTGTAACTATTGTACTTTACTGAATTAGAAGAGAATTCATGAGAAGGGTTATATTCCTAAGAGTTGCAAATAACTTTCTATTTACAGAAATATTAGAAACAGTTTATGATATAAGATGGAGAGAATAAACTAATTACCTTCTTCTTTACTAGTAGATGTTGAGTAGGTCGACAAATCATGTAGGCCGGATTATTATAAGAAATATGGGACTCGAGGGTAAATAATGATGAATAAGAAGGCATTCTTTTACAGAAATGGATATACGTCACTGTTAAGGTTGGTGAATGAATAGAAAGATCCCCGCTGTGTGCAAGCCTCTCTGTATCGTCTCCATTCTACAATGGGTATCAAATTGTAAGGTGAATAAATGTGTACAATGCCGTGTAATTCCGATAGGAGAGTTTTCTTAAGATTTAAAAAAATCTAAAAACTGTTGTAAAACTAAGGAAAAACTAACGTTGAAGCAATATTTAAGATAACGTTAATTACAATACGAATGTAACGTTATTCTATATCATATTTTTGGAATATTAAAATCTTTGATTAATATGTGAACTTTTGAGCCTAAAAAATCTATCAAAATCAATCAGCGATTTAAAGTATTTATTTCATTTATCAATTGTTTTTTTTTCAATGTAAAAAATTGAAAGAAAACTTCACTTCATTAACTTTCAAATTCTCACTTTACAGAGGTACCTTTAAGGACAGTAGCTAGAATGGTTTCAAGTGATCTCACAAAAATAAAAATTATTTTACCAATGGCAAGACGCTGCTTATTGATCAAAGAATGCATAAACCAACGTCCAATTTTCAGGTAAGCTACTCGAATCCATCAATATTTTATGAACGCTTCAACAGAATAATGTAAGTTTTTATTCTAAATTCTATGTTTTGAACTATGACATTTTCAAAGTATTAACAGTTTCGCAAGACTTTGTTATTTCAAATACATTGTAGAAATAAAAATTATGATTGTATATATCATAAAACGAAAGAATTTAAACAAAATGTTTAACACAAAGCATTCTCTTTGCATTTTTTTATTTTATAAAAATGATAACAAAAACAAATGATAAAAATAACAGATTCTATTTAGAAACATCAACCTACAACAATCCTCGATTTCTCATAGTTGAATGTACCGATACTCTACACTACATCAACCATGTAAATTTCATCAGGAAGATCTGTATCTGTGAATTTTACGCTATCTTTACATATGAACTGTATTGAACTGTTTGCTAATAATGTATGCATGTAACTCAAAATAAGGAAATTCATAAAAAATGAAAAAAGATCTGCACTGAAATTACCCACCCTTTGTTCAACTTAATGAAAATGCCACATCGACTGGACTCGCAAAGCTCTCATAACACGTTTTACTTCACGGTTTTGAAATTTTTGAAAATCTAATTTTATACTAAAGGCGCCAAAAAGGAGGTTTCTCATGTCACAATCAATATAGATTTACTTCAACAGTATGACCTAATGTAAAAATAAATAAATTATTGAGCATCACTTATTTAGACTGTTTATGTAATGACAATTTATTTGGGTACTTTATGGGGGGGGGGGGGGGTAATTCAGTACAGATTTTCTTATGAAAATTGCCAGGGCTGATATAATGAAAGGGAACAGTGGGGGACCGAGGATGACTTAAAGCGAACTCCTTAAACCATTTTATTGGTCGTATCAAACATGCCAAAAAAATTCTAATTATCATCGTTTTTGGGAACTTATTATCAACTTATTATTAACCTCATTAAGTCATGCTTGACATTCATTATTTGAATCGACAATAAAACAAAAAATTTTCTTAATTAAATACTATTTTCATAATAATTTTTACTATTCATGTTAAGTGTATATCTTCAACCTATTTCAATATTGGTAATTTAACACGATTACACATATATCATTTACAACATCATAATTTTTCCACAGAAAATATATTACGAAAATTATTTGAGGAATATTTGCATACTGTCTTCAGTGTAGTCTGATAGGATAATTATATTAAAAAGCAAAACTAGCTTAAACGCTTCAGCTAAAACAGGCATTGATTCTTGATATTCTAACACCTAATAGTAAAAATTAATATTATACCTTTGTACTATCGTTACCGGTAATATATAAATAATATAAAAATTAACAACAATGCAACTGAAAGACATATTAGGAGGCAATAACACAATGGAAACAACTTTAAAGGAGTTTTTCTTCCTCTTGTTTTCATAATGTGTAATAACATTCTCTCCCCACAGAGGCAGATCAGGTCATGAAATGTTGATACAGCCTCTGTTCTTATTCGTCGAATTTGTGTGGTAGAATTGGGAGATGCCTGATTGGAGGCAATCAGCGCCGCTCTTCTAAAATCATTTTTGGCTACTGAATCATGGCAAATGCAATGTGATATGAACCACCCTTTCCATGCGAGAAGCGTTGTCATTTGCTAAAGAAATTCAAATGGATTGTGGTGCATTTTTTCCGCCAGGGGAAACTGCCGTAACCCACGGATTTCGGCGTAATAGAACAGAGGCTGTATCATCATCTCATGACTTGATCTGCCTCTGTGGGGAGAGAATGGGGTAATAGATACACCAAACGACCTTTATTTTGGAGTCTTCTTTCGGTCCGTCACTCTGACCTCTTCGCCAGCCATCACAGCCATATTGATCACTATTGCTTTCTTGATAAACCACTATTGTGTGCTTAAATGAATACCATTCTTGAGAAAACGTCACCACAGCCATATTGATAGTAAAGTATTTTCCCCTAGATAAATCACTAGTGTCTGCTAGATAGAACACTGTTTATTTTGATAGTCATCACAACCATATTGATAGATCATTATTGCTTTCTTGATGAATCACTATAGTGTTTTTAAAAAATACCATCAATTTCTTGTGAAAACATTATCACTTTGATAGTCACCACAGTCATATTGATAGTACATTTTGCTTTCTTAATAAATCATTATTGCTTTCTAAATAAACAACTTTTGCTTTCTTGATAAATCACTAGTGTGTGCTTAAAAAATACCATCGTTTACTTGAGAAAACACCATCGCTTTGATAGTCACCACAGCAACATTGATAGTAAACTATTGCTTTCTCGATAGATCACGATTCTTTGCTTGATATACTACTATTGTCTGCCAGATAGCCCAGTATTTATTTTGATAGTCATGCATCACAGCCAGATTGATAGTAGACTATTGTTTTCTCGATAGATCACTATTGTCTGCTTGGAAGATCACTTTTGTCTGCTTGGAAGATCATTATCTATTTTCTTGAGAAGAAGAGAGAAAACACTATTGCTTTGACAGAGCTTTGATGATAAGCCTTTCCTTTCTTTCGGTCATCTCGACTTGGTCGCCAGACATCAGGGCCATGTTGATGGAACACGCATCAGCGAGTGGCTGCACACCAAACATCGGGTACAGATTCTCTCTGAACTCCACATTGAATGTGTGCAATACCCTTTCTTTACCGATGTCTATCAAACCTACTTTACCCGTTCCAACGTCAAGGACAATCCCGTAACATAACGTGGATGTTTTCTCTGGTATGTTAGACATTACGTGAGTAAAACACAGGCCATGTTTGGCAGCACTGCCGTACACCTGCGCACAGACGCCCCAATGATGATTCCGGCAGATGCCAATTCGGATTGACCATGACCTTGGCGATTTGTAAAGCCAGGACATCTTATCCACCATACTCTCCTCACAAACACCTATCTCGAACAGGGTGTGGAAAGAGAGAATCATACAATCCAGAGAAACGACTGTATGAGTCTCCCAGTACTGGATAGGATGTGGGAGCATCTTCGAAACTACGACCGGAAGTAGAAATGGCGTAGAGCCACTAGTTCCTTGGTACTTCCGGTAACCGTTGGTGTTGTCTGGTGAAGGTTCGTTGATAAGAACGACTTCTTCGAATATTTGGCATGCTTTGGGATTTGCGTTCGTTAGACTCAATTTCATTTCTGGACCTGAAAAGTTAATGCCAATTGATAGATTTATGTAATGAACAAAGGATGTATGTCGTATTTTTACATTATTTATCATGCATTAATGTTTATTATCATTCAAATGTGGTTAAAGATCTGACAGTTGTTTTGACGAAAACATCATTTGAATAAATTGTGACTTCTGTCTGGCCATCTTGCTAAATAAAAAGCAGTGGTATAGAAGACTGCATTGTTGTAGAGGTGTGATACATTTACCCAATTATAAGACAGGTTTATAGTATACTTACAGTACATAGGTACAGTTGAGTCATGGTCGGGTAATTTGATCGGAAATTTCGGACACCCCAGAACTGACAAATATAAACATCGACATTAACTCATATCTAAGAATACAAGCGAGATGTTTGATATATTCTCCCCAACAGAGGTAGCTCAAAACATAAAATGCTGATCCAACTTATGTTTGAAGACGATTTCGCTGGTTTCCGATAGGTTCCCTTAGCAAATTAACAAATTGCACCACAAACATTTGAAAAATGCCAGCCAATAAAAAATCTCCTCGCATGAAAAGGGTGGTTGGCCTTTGCCATGATTCAGTCGCCTAAACGATGACGATCAGTGTTGAAGATCTTCAACCTAGTTAAAACTAGATGTAATGTTTACGTCACACGAGTCCTACATTTCATCTAGCGACGTTTCCACTCGATCCGTATCGAGCATGCGCGAAAATCAACCAATGAAAAAAAACTGGCTAAGCTGTAAGATCGGGTGTCGTTAGGATTTACATTGCATTTAGCGAATGGCTCAGCTCTTAGAATCGGTAAATCTAGTAAATGGCTGTTATATTTACGTCACATTAGCCATACATTAAATTATTTACATATATATTTACATTATTCGCTAAAACGCCATATTCTAAGAGCTGAGCCAGTTCTTTTTTCATTGGTTTAGTTCCGCGCATGTGCATGTTCGATACGGACCAAGTGGGTGGGTCGCTAGATGTTTTAACTAGGTTGCGATGATCTCACAACTATCTACGATTGGATCTAAACGGGCTTTCCCCTTTTTTTCCCGAAAACTCGTCTTTGCAAAGGATGGATCAACATTTAATGACTTGAGCTCCCACTGTCGGGAGAAAACATCTTTACTATAGATCCCCCCTTTCAAAAAACCCGGATCCGCCACTGGATATTATGTAAACCTCACAAGTCATGTCTGATTGGATCCTTTTCATTCAGCTGGCTTTAAATTATTCTCTATGAACATAGTTATTAGTTAGAAATTTAGTCATTATAATTATACATCATGTCATTTGAAGAAAATCCGTTATATATTCTTAGTAGCAATGTATATTTACCATCTGTGATATATGGGTACATGTCCTTCAAATTTTCAACAACCTGAAATGAAAAAATAGAACAGAACGTTTATCAAGTTATCAATTTAATATAATACGTTTATGTTAAGAAATACAGATGTTCTCATTCGCATAACAACAGTTATTAAATATTACCTTCATTTCTTGGTCCTTAACCATCAATTCGTGTTTTAGGTCTTCAAGTTCCTGTAAAACAATTACACAGTTTTTTTTTAATGTTTAACATTCTGTGGAGGAAAATAA
Organism: Steromphala cineraria; assembly: GCA_916613615.1. Classification (NCBI taxonomy): domain Eukaryota; kingdom Metazoa; phylum Mollusca; class Gastropoda; order Trochida; family Trochidae; genus Steromphala; species Steromphala cineraria. The sequence continues at coordinate 42,613,038 of OU744734.1, read as the reverse complement.
TTACATGTAAACTGGATCTTAATTAAGGGTCAATCGAAAATTATAAATTATGATAATGATGTATTTCAGTTATTACGAGATGAAATATAGATTAAAAAAAATGTTTCCCAAAATGTTTTGAAATATATAAATAAAAGAAACGTCTTAGCTAATAGCAATTATTTTACAAAATTGTCTGTAAGTTTTTCGTAAACTACGTTTAAATACGCTTATGAAAGAGAGAGTTTTTGTTCGCGTCATTTGGTATATCTGATACATACTTCAGTTGCGGAACTGGCTTATTTAACCCTTGCTGTCCACCCTTGACTGGATTCCTCTCCGTCGATAATTTGTTACCTAGTTATCTCCCTTGCTACAGCCAATCACCGACACTGTTTTCTGTCTGTGTTGGTTCACCTCAATTAATCGAATTTGTAATATTTTTCAAACAATTATCTTTTTCGGTGTTACAATACATGTACTTGCAATGTACTTTCAATATTGATTAGACGTGAAATTAAATATATTCATGTTGTCTGCAGTTATCACGCGCTTCTCTCTCTTTGCAACGTTTTTAGTCGACGGTCTTCGAAAAGAAGGTCGACACGATTGTTTTTCAGTCCGATGTAATGTTGTAAAAGGTTTTCTTATTGGACTATGACTTTCCCTTATAGAAAACTAAAGAGCAAGCACAGAAAAGTCAAGTGTCGGTAGCAAGGCGTTGGAAACTGTTTTTTAAGGTTTGTGAGGAAGATAGCATATCTATATCTTCAGAAATTGTCTATCACCTTTTCAACTTTTAAAACAAGTACTGAAACCCTGTGACTGGCTGAAGCTCTCGATGACACACATGTAAATAATGTTTATGCTATGCTAGTGATTTACTCGCACTTTGTCTTTCCCAACAAGATTTAATCTACAACGGAAATGTTTTGTGTATATAATCCTTATTCAAAATTGTATGTGGTAAGATGGCTGAGAGTATGACCCCGCCTTTACAAACGTTATCACCTACCTGTTGGAGTTCACTGGTAGCTGCACTTATCGCCGCTGAAAGGTTCGGTTGTGCTTCTAATTCACGGGACGCTGAAATACAATGTTATTTGTATAATGATGAGTAAATTGTACCAAGTGCCTTGTTTTTAATTTGAAAAAAAAAATACGACGAAATTTAAAATGGATGTTTAGGTCCAAGAAAACTTGCCTTTTGAAGCTTGAAATGCTTGGTGTTATCACACACCCAATAGTTTATATAATTTTCGAATAAAGAAACTATAATTTGTGAAAAGCTGTCACACTTTGCTTTTCAAATAAAATCTTTGAAGCACATTATGTTAGCTTTTAATTCCAGTTCATTAAAATGATAATACATTTAAGGTATGTTGTTTGAGAGGCATTTTTGAAGTTGGAGAAATGAAGAAGGCAAAGAGTTCTTTGGGTGATCAACTTCTTTGTTGTAGATAGTAGCTGCAGCTGCATTGAACACCTGGACTTCTTCACATTAAAGGCATACCACAAAAGAATGAATTTGACTGGATAAGATTGCTTTTCATTTAGACTATCGCAATAATTTTAAGATATTTTCTCCCCACAAAGGTAGATCAAGTCATAAAATGTTGATCCTACCTCTGCTCTAATTAGACCAAATCCTTGGTTTCGGGCAGTTTACATCAAACTGTGAATCCATGTGAATGTTTAGCAAATACAACGCTTCTCACATGGAAAGGGTGGTTTGTTTCACCATGCCTTTGCCATGTTAGCCAAAATAATGTTTTGAAGACAGCGTCGCTGATTGCTCCTTTTCCAGTCCACAAACTTGGCTAATAAGAACAGGCTCGATCAACATTTCATGAATTGATCTGCCTCTGTGGGGAAAGGATGGACCTTCGTGGTTCTATAGAAGTAGCTCAAACTTGACGGATGGACAGAGGACGAAGCCGTGCCAAAAACCAATCGGGCTTTTCAGACATAATGAGCTAATATCAAAATGAGCAATAGGTACTTTATCCAAAGACATGTAAATGATGTATGTGTCTTGTACAACATTTATATTAACAACATTTATATGTGGTGGCACGTGGTCCTGTGCATAGCTCAGTTGACCGCTATCAATGTAGTTCAGCAACATCCGGCGTGGCTCGCCGCCGGAAATGTGGGTAACCCCAAGGCTGAATGATCTGAGAGTTTGAAAGGTTATTCCCTGCTCCACACGGAGATATGAGTCGGAGATTTGTGGTGTGACCTTGGGCGAGTTACTTTTTTAAAAATTGGCCTCTGTTCACCCAGCGATGCATATGGGTACCTGGTAAAAGTAGTGCTGGAGGTGACCCTTGAGCGACTATATGTCAGCCTGGGTTAGACCAGGGTAATGGAGCATAGAGCGCTTTGAGTCCAAATAGTGGAGGTTTGGCGCGATATAAAAGCTATCCATTATTATTAACATATCTCGTTTTGCCAACTAAAAACGATTGCCTCCAATCAGGCATCTCCCAATTCTAGCCCGAAAACTCGACTAATCAGATCAGAGGCTGTATCAACATTTAAGACTTGATCAGCCTTTGTGGTGAGAGAATGTATATTGTGAAACTGTCAATGCCCCGACTGACCTCTACGGCGCTCTGTGATGGTGTGGATCATGTTACGTTCCCGGTCAGTAATGAGAGGCTCCACCACGTTGATGGGTTTCACTTTCTTCAGATCCTTTATCTCGTCTGATTTAGTCATCAGTTCCTTTTGTAGCATGGCTATTTTCTATAAAAGAAGGTAATGTAAAGTTTCAATCAAAACTCTTTATATGAACAACATTTATATGTGGTAATAGGCCTACGTTATGTTGAAAATATAAGCTGTTATGAAAATAACTTTGAAAACTCATTTGTACTTTGGGTCACTCAGCCTTACATATTTATTACGTAGACTTACATACATGTCTGTCTGTTTGTCTGTCAAAATTTTCATTAAATTTCAGAATTACAAAGATCGATTCGACCTATCGCTTGTGCAATAGTTGTCAATATTCACATTGCGAGCTAAAAAAGGTTATGTTGTTATGCTATCAAAGCTATGAAGATGAAGATATTTCGTGTCGCAGCTAAGAATGAGATATTACGGCCGCTTCACTTTCATCATTTGTCGTGAACACATTTCTGTTTTTCTCGGTTTATAAGTTTGATAAAGTAATTCCCAAAGCTTATCAAGTCCAGTATATTTGAATGCATGATGAATTACCGTTTTGGCTTTGAAATGGTATTGTTACCACTTGTACAAGTAGGTAATTAATCAAACGTATACAGACCGCTTTCAGGCTTGATATTTCTCTTTCTTTCTCCATCAGCAATTTTGGTGATACTTTAACTTTTCTTGGACTTCCGTCTTCGACTTAAAGAACAGACAATTTGAAAGTCATTTCTGAATAAAGTGATATAACGAAATGGTAAAGACTGTTACATGAATACCAATAGGGTTTTCTAAAAAAGATACATAAAAATCACCAGCAAACAGCAATCCGCAATGTCAAAGGTATGAGCAATTAATTTAAAAATATTACAACAAATGTTTACTAATTAGCAAGCAGCTACCCATGAATTTCAAAGGTATGAACAATTGATATGATATGATATTGAAATAAATATATACTAAAAAGTGTATCTCCGCATCTTAAAAATAACCTTCAGACAACATTTTTTAAAATGATGTCATTTCAAATACACATTTGTTTCATTAACAAAATCAATAGCTTTCATTATGTTTCATAGCCTTAACGGCACCACTCAAACGGCTTTCGTCCGCCATTTTACAAGGTTAGCATGACGAGAAAACAAATGTGCTGTAATATGCTTATTCATTAACAAAATTAAGTAATAACTACTTGATTGATAGAAGAGGAGCATAATTACAAATAATTCAAAATAAAAGTTATCAGTTGCTACAGCATTTTGTCGTAGTATTGCATTACACGATCGTAGCTTCGATGATTGGCTTTATTTCACGATGTTTTTATTTTTTGAGCGATACACTTTATTTTCTGTCAAATTGTCAAATCTTTAACAACTAAAATGCTTATCTCACAAACATACAACTCACAACAGGAAAGCACTCCTGAATTTCGTTACCACAAAAAAAGTCCCTTTAAAAGAGACAGTGAGTTGGAGTTAGTGCCACTAGAACAATAATTTGGCCATTAACAGCGGCCTTGAAAAGAGAAAGTACGATGAATTGTTAAGTTCTTTCTCTAACTTACGACAACAAGGTAACAACTCTCAATGTATTAGCACTTAAAGATCTTGACTGGTTTCTTACACGGGACTGTTCGATTTCCTGTGAGATATAGATAATACTAAACTCAGTCCCGTTTGATAACATTTTATGAAAGGAGTGATTGATTTGGTGTTTATCGAGCGAAAGCGAGTTAAATACCGATTCCATTCACGAGTTTCATAGAAATGTTATTAATCAGGACTGAGTTAAGTATTTTATTTATTCACGGAATCAATCGTCAAAAAATGTAAAGAATCTGATTTCTCACGCAATCACATTGTCAAAAAAGAGCAATTGGCTCTGTAGCTCATCAGGCTTTATATTTGATTTTGCTATTAATCCTCACTAGTCAAGGAGTCTGAAGTTACAGCTTTCTAGGCATATGCTTCTAGAGAAGAGTAAATAGGTTTAAGGGATATCAGGCCAGATGAGCTAAAAATGAAAAGAAATTCGCAAATAATATATTTGTAGATTTATCAAACAGCGATATCTTCAACAGAAGAGTAATAAATGTACTGATCATACGTTTCCTACCTTTGACTTCTTTAAGAGCCTGTTTCAACAGTGACTCTCCTCCACTCTTCTTCTGGACAATCTTCATCATTTCCGCACACATCTCCTCCCTCTTTGGTCTAGATACACACCGTCTATACTCGCCTTCTGTCAGGACCTTCATCTCCAGGAGATGCTGGAGAAGCTTGTGGATGTTCCCTTTCCTCAGGAGCATCACCTTCTCGTCTTCTTTCCCTTTATCGTGTCCATCTTCTTTCCCTTTATGTTCCTCGTGTTTCCCTTTACTATGTCCATTTTCTTTCCCTTTATGATGTTCCTCATGTTTCTCTTTACTATGTTCATCCTTTTGCACTCTACTATGGTCATCTTCTTTTCCTTTATTATGTTTATCTTCTTTCCTTTTATCGTGCTCATCTTCTTTCCCTTTCAATTGGGTTTCTTGAGGTTCATCTGAATCACTTTCCAAAATGGTTTCCAGCGATTGTTGATTTCTGATGTTGTGGACATTGCCTGCATCTGAATAACTAGTCTGTCCGGATGTTCCAGGGGAATCTTCTGGATAGTCTACGCTGCTGCCATGATCAAATGTCAAGTCTCTGTGGTGAGTGAAAGACGTCCCATCAGAATTGTAGACATCATCGAAACGGTCCACAGAATCCCAGGGTTCTGGTCCTCTGATTGGACTGATGTTTGAAAAGTCCTGTTGAATGTTGCCTGTACCAGTACCATGTCCTTCCTGAAGATCTCCCATGTCTGACCACTTCTGCAGTTTGAAGTGTTGCTGTGGTTCATATGTGCAATCTTTATCAATTCCGTCCTGACTTTTAGTGAGATCGAGATCTTCCCCGTATTTTGACAACAATCCTTCATTGCCCTCACTATATCCATCCATCTTTTTATCGCTAAGTTTTTCCTTTATCTCTCTCATATGTTCATTGTCCTTACTATATCCTTCGGTCTGCTTTTCGCTCAAATTTTTCTGTATCTCTGTCATTTGGTCACCATCTTTATCTTCGCCATTCTTCTTGGTATTTGCACCATCTTCTTTCTTGCTTTCTTGCTCAGGACTTTTGTCATCGTCTTCTCGTCGATCTTGTTCCTTTATGACATTGTCATCTATATGGTTGTTGTCTATGCCGACAACAACATCCTCACTTCTTAGGGTCTTCGTTGCGTCGTCATCATCTTGTGAGGCTCTGGCTTCTTCTTGATCGTCTACTGGACTCTTGGTATTGTTCCTGTTGTTGCTTTCATCGTCTTCTTCATTGTTCATCTGACTGTCTGTGACGGATGATGCCATCTTAAGTTCCCCGGCATCTGAAGAAAATTATGAGGAAAATGGTCAGAAAACGACTGTTTAATTAGCCAACTATGTTGTAGAGGCCATTGTCACTAAAATAATCATTATAGCAGATATTTGTAAAGAGTGAGGCAATGAAAGAAATAAACAGGGACCAAACTTGATTATCCCCGAAAAATGCTGAGTCGAAGTATATATCTGCGAATAAACATTTTCGAATGGCAATTTTGTTATCATACTGTAGTAAGCTATAAAGTAATTCATGAATATGCTTCATACTATTTATGATTTCATCCAGCAAACTACTCCTTAAACGCAGAAAGGCGTATGTAGATAGTTATATATATCTGTGAATAAACTTTTTCGAATTGCAATTTTGATAATATACTGTAGTTTCTAGTTATCTATAAAGGAATCCATGAATATGCTTCATGATAGTTCATATTATTAATGAATTCATCCAGCAACTACTTCTTGCACATATTACAGGTAGTTATTAACTTCAAATAAACTTCCATAGTGACGCCTACCCCGAGATTATTGAATATAACGGATCTTACTATAGAGGACACTAACGGCTTATTTTCAATGGTTCGTTTGTACGTTTCCCTTTGAAATATGTCAATGAAACTCTGCAAGCTGAGCCTTGACTAGATCTTACTTTTCGCTTGGGGTGTTGCATATATAATTGTACTATAGAACTTGCTTGAGTATACTTTGTTGCTTCATACAGCGAAGATTAAGACTGGCCATTTATTGTGTAACGCCTACATTACTTTGTGCGATAGTTTGCTTCAACAAAACATGAATGAAATATCAGCGACTATCGCTGACTTTGAGTTATGTTAAATTGCAGTAAATTTCAATCAAACGTTTCATAAAAGCTCGTATTAAACACTTTGAGGTGACACTATTGCAAAGCGGTTCTAGACGTGTGTTGCAATAATGCAATTCATATGCAGTAAACAAGATATTTCAGGATCTCGTTTTGGAAATCTAAAAAGGAAATTTGGTAAGTTGAGTTAGAACGAACATTCACCAAAAATAGGACTAACGTAAATGGTTTTATTTTTTTGTGGTTACGCAATAAACACTTATTTACTAATTTCACAGCTTACATTTTTATATAGACATTGAGGTCAAAATTGTAACAGGACGAAAATTAGATCCACGTGACCACATCATGTTTACCGGGTGTGTACGCAATTCAGATTGTATGAAATGAGTCAAACATGTTCTTTATAAATGCAACTTTATTTTGTGGAACGTTAAAACAAAAAATGGAGATTGTTATGTCATTGAAAACTTGAGAAAAGCATTAAATACAACAAACCTTATTCTAACATTCTTTTAAAAGCTCAATTCGTTATACATTTCATGATGTTATAAAGTTTGCAGTTCCAGGCATTGAAAGCTAGTGTACACAAAAGTAAGTTGCCTTGAATCACGTTTTAACAACACCCCGTTATCCATAAAGGAGTAATTAACTCAACATATTTATGTACAGAACACGTCTTAATTGGTCAACACCATAGTACAGTTGTAAATAGCACTAAAGTTAAATAGCCACTCCGTGATTTTCAATATACAGTATTTTGCTTTGGAAAATATGTAGATGATTAATTATATGAATTTAAACATCTCACATAATCATCATATTTTGATGAAAATTATAACAGCCTTATAATATTCACGAAAGCCAAATTCATGCGTCCAAATTAAATGGATACTAGTTATATAACATGTCAATTATTCAACACGTAACTGTAGATAAGTTACAAGAATTACGTTTTTTCAGATTGACGCGGGTCATTGTCCGGTTTTCGATCATTATGACGACTCCTAATGTAGATATATAACGTCGATCGGCTCTGAAGTGATACTTTCCTACAAAAGTCGATACTTCTGGACTCTCAGATCCCACAGCATGTACAAGAAGCTGGAGGTACCAGTAATTCGAAAGGAAACGTTTGCCAGTCGTTCCTTCAGTGTACAAGGACCAGTCATGTGGAACGAACTGCCGAACACTAACAAACAATCAGTAAGTGACAATGCGTTTAAACGCCAATTAAAAACATATTTGTTTGAAAAGTACTAAATTCCCAAGCCTGATTATTGTAAAGCGCTTTTGATGATTTTAATCCTTAAACGCGCTATATCAAATTACATATTTGTATTTGTTTGTATTTGTAAGTGACAGCAATTATAGAGTCTTAATTGTATATGATATCTCCAACAACTCACGGAGTGGCTCTTTAAAGGCTCGCTGTACGGGCTCCCGTACCTTTGTGAAACCCCTCTACACCATTACAACATGGATACCAAGGCATGGCTACAACAACACTTAAAGTGAAACAAGTTCTAATCAAATCCAGTGATAAAGTAAGGTAAACTATTAAGAAGTACTCACCAATCAAAACGATGCGAGGATCATAATTAATCCTAGATTAATGCTTCATTACAGCGGACTCTAGATCCACACCATTTTACTTACAGGCTGTCCCCGAGTCGTGGACGTACGCTCTAAGTACATATTCTCTACACCTGTCATACCTCCATTACATATTTATCTATCTTCATAAATACAAATTGAATAGACCGGGTTTTGTTAGAAGGTGATCATTGCTTTGGTGTTTTGTTGATCTAATGCCATCTACGTCTTACAAATAACGTCTCCGCAAGCTTTTATTACTTGGAGTTTATAGAATACACACCGTAAAGCTTTTGAATTTGTGAATAACACACCGGAAAATCAAATATGGATTGCGAAAGGTCATCATGACCCAATACGAGAGGTCCATTCATGACCGCTGTAAGTAACACTCATGAAATATATATCTATGGTTGGATTATGCTTAGAAAGCATGGCATATAGAAATTGACACAACATGTCTGTATAAATCTCATATGAAAGTTATTATGTGGTGACAAGTGCATTTAAAATGTGATTGATGTTATTTCAAGCGTAAAGTGGTTGCAGAAATAACAAATTTAATATTTGATTTGATACTAGCAGGGGCTGTGTAAATTCAATCCATGTTGAATAACATAACACGCAGGGTTCATATTCAGTAATCAGACATATTTCTCTTTTGTATAGATATTTTAAAAGATGAGATAAAACTGGAAGTAATTACATTCATGCACTTTAACGTTTCGAGTATTGCCTAAAAACATTATTGCTTGAAATATTTCATTCAAAATTAATAGGTTACGTGACGTAACGTCAGGTAGACATAATAAAACTTGGTAAATGAACATGAACATATACACTGAACGTCTGAAAAACAAATATCATAATATTTTTTTTTTCAAATAGTTTGGAAAATTATATAGGGCCTTGAAAACACCTCCAAAACACTTAGTCAAATAAGATGTGAAGATAAAGCAAGTTTAGCAAGTTATTAACGGTAAACAAACTTATTCATTAGAAGTTTCCAAATGTGTAGAAATGTAATCGCCAGAAAAAATTGGTATACAATACTAACAAAACTAATGATTATCGTCAAATAGGTTTAGTATTGATAACATGCCTTAAAGACCATTTGTTCCTTTTAACAAAAAATTTATCTTACAATTGAAAATATACATTTAAATTACCGGTTTGATGATTAAATAAACATGTTACGTTAAAAGAACGAGTCACACGCTACAAAATACTGCCATGACAGCAATTTGACGAAAGAGCGTCAAAGCTAGAGTTATCTCCCCTCAGTGAAAGATGCTTGTACGGGTGCTTCATTTGAGAAGTCTGTTCCGAACTTTGATATCATTAGCGATGCGAATTCTTATACCGCGTCGGCACATTGGATTTAAGCATACGTTTTCGTGGAGGTAATATGCGCACCTAGCGACTGTTTTTGAGTCGAAAACCGGACAATTTTCATGAATTTATCACGGATTTTAAAGGTCTTATTTTCTGAGAAATGTCCAATATTGCACATATGGTAAGAGATATATATATGCTATACTAGTGTGCTATGCTATAACTGTTTTAAACATTTATGTAATGTTCGAAAACTGGACAATTTACCCTAATTTTATCACGGATTTTCAAGGTCTCATTTTCTGAGAATGTCCGATAGCGCACATATGATCAGAGATGGACATAAGTATGCTATACTATTACGCTATGCTATTACTATTTGTAACATTTATGCTATGTTATGTTTATTGTTGCATGGTCGAAAATAGGAAAATTTTCATAAATTTTATCACGGATATATCGCACATGTGGCAAGAGATGGATTTATGCTATACTGGTATGCTATGTTATTAATATTTGTAGCATTTATGCTATGTTATGTTTATTGTTGCATGGTCGAAAATCGGACAGTTTTCATAAATTTTATCAGGGACTTTCAAGGTCTAATTTTCTGAGAAAAGTCCTATAGCGCACATACGATCAGAGATGGATATCTGCTATATTATACGCTATGCTATTACTATTTGTACAATTTTATGGTAGGTGAAGGGTAAATTGTTGTATGGTCGAAAACCGGACAATTTACCCTAATTTTACGGATTTTCAAGGTCTAATACAAACACTTTTATTGACTTGGTACTTGGAATCTAGTACTGAAACATCTATTTTACTCACGAGAATAACTTTATGATATAGACAAATGTAGTGTATATACAAAATAGTTGATATGAGAAAAGCACTGATCGTACTCTTGTATAAAAATAACTAATAAGTTGGTTATTAATTAACTTATCAAATCCCTTATTACATGAACACATCCAGGTCACATGAACAAATCGTATAAATGCTAAACAATATTTATTCTATTCAATTTGATTTTACTCGTTACAGAGGACATCGTACTTAGGAACTGTATGATTTAAAGAGGCAGTAGCACGTGTGTAGGAGGAATATACGCTGATGTCAGGAAAATTGAAATAAATGGTTCCAATTGAAAGACAATGCATTATACTAAATGACGCAGAAACAAATATAAGTATCAAATATAATATAAAGTTCAGCCATGCGAATCCCTTTTCTTACACAAAATGAATTAAAGGTGTTCACACAAAAATGGCAGCCAATGGACTTTATGTGAATCTTCTTAATTTGCTTTCTGGCTATGAATGATTGGTTTATGTAATGAGATTTCTGACACTATCAAAATAATCTATTAAGCATTAACTTACAATATTCAGTGAAAAATTGAAAATCTTAAATTTTTTAAAAACGTGCTACTGCCCCTTTAAGTAAAATTTGTCAACAATCTGCTGTTAGGGTCAAGCTATATCAAACATAAAGGCAACATGTTTAAAGGGGCAGTAGCACGTTTTTAGGGGGAATATAAGGTGAAGTCAGGAAAATGAAATTTAATGGTTCCATTTGAAAAACAACATATTTAAACTAAATGAAGCAGTAAAACATCAAATATATAATGTAAAGTTTAGCCGTGCGATTCCCTTATCTTACACAAAATGAATAAAAGGTGTTCACATAAAAATGGCAACCAATGGACTTTATGTAAATATTCATAATGTGCTTTCTGACTATGAATGATTGGTTTCTGTAATGAGATTTCTGACACTATCAAAATAATAAATTAAGCATTAACGTTCAATATTCAGTGAAAAATATTAAAGATCTAAAATTTTCCAAAAACGTGCTACTGCCCCTTTAAGTAAAATATATCAACAATCTGCTGTTATGGTCAAGCTATATCAAACATAAAGGCAACACGTTTAAAGGGGCAGTAGCACGTTTTTAGGGGGAATATAAGGTGAAGTCAGGAAAATGAAATTTAATGGTTCCATTTGAGAGACAATGTATTTAATCTAAATGGAGCAGTAGTAATTCAAATATATAACATAAAGTTTAGCCATGCGATGCCCTTTCTTACACAAAACGAATTAAAGGTATTCACACAAAAATGGAAACCAATGGACTTTATGTGAATCTATATAATTTGTTCTCTGACTATGAATGATTACGTTATGTAATGAGATTTCTGACATTATCAAAATAATAAATTAAGCATTAACGTACAATATTAAGTGAAAAATATAAAATCTAAAATTTTTTAAAAAACGTGCTGCTGCCCTTTGTTATGGTCAAGCTATATCAAACATTAAAGGCAACACGAGGATATCAATTGACTCACAAATTATTAAAGTTGTTAATTTACTTGTCACTGGCAATAAAACACACATGTGTATATAAATAAATATAATTTGTCATAGAAGCAAATTTGTAAATGTTGTGCATGACATGTAACTATTGTTGTATTATAATTCACACTTTATAATATAATGTCAAACATGGAATAATATTAATGTAGGATGGACAGGGAAACATAACTTCAGACACATGTGGAAATGGTTTAATGTTATGCGAGTGCTTTTTTTTATTATAGTCGAGCAAATTGAACGAATGGTATAACAAGTTTTTACAAAATAATTAATCAACCTTTTCCCTAAATTGATATTTTAGATTTTGTTTGATATTGTTCTAAATAATATTTTTTTAAAATTCTTATGCATTTATGAAAGTATGAAAGTATAAGAGTATGAAATGTTACTGATATTGAAATTAAAAATCGGAAAAAATATAATCGAACACAATTTTTTCTAAAAAGTTGAACATTTCCCCTAAATAAAATTTTCTATCAAATAATATTTAAAAAACTCGTTCATTACGACTCAGGCCCATGTCATTCTTAACCCTTACTGTAACTTCTTTGTTGAAGAAGCTACTATATATCGAAACAGGAGCCTTTTGCTTTATTCAATACTATCGCTTTTGTTTATTTAAAAAAAACCTTCAAAGCTATTGAGGGGCCGAAAGAGTGATAAAGAAAGAAAAATCAGAGGTGGAAAGACGCGCAAAATAGGGAGTGAGAAAAAGAGAGACAGAAACACAGAGACACAAAGACAGAGACACAACAACACAGAAAGATGCATTAAAGGGGCAGTAGCACGTTCTTAGGGGGAATATAAGGTGATGTCAGGAAATGAAAATTAATGGTTCCAATTGAAAGATAATGCATTTAAACTAAATGGAGCAGTAATAATTCAAATATATAATGTAAAGTTTAGCCATGTAATTCCCTTTTCTTTCACAAAATGAACTAAAGGTGTTCACACAAAATGGCCGCCAATGGATTTTGGGTGAATCTTCATACTTGTCCTCTGACTATAGATGATTGGTGTGTGTTATGAAATTATTGACACTGTCAAAATAATACATTTATCGTAAACTTACTGTTATCAGTGAAAATTTAAAAATATAAAATTATCAAAAAACGTGCTACTGCCCCTTGAAGGCAGAAGCAGAGACATAGAGACAGAGGCAGAGGCAGAGGCAGAGGCAGAGACGAAGAAATGAAGAGACAGAGACACACAGAAATAAAGAGACAGAGAGACGAAGAGAGAGAGAGAGAGAGAGAGAGAGAGAGAGAGAGAGAGAGAGAGAGAGAGAGAGAGAGAGAGAGACAGAGAGACAGAGAGACAGAGAGACAGAGAGACAGAGAGACAGAAAGTGAGAAGTAGAAAATTACAAGAGATAGAAAGTGAGACATTAAAAGGCAGAGACAGAGAAACAGTGCGACTTACAGTGTATATGTAAGTCTAAGAAATATTTTAGATCGAGAGATTATGTTTTTGTAAGCAAAAAGGTTAAAACTGAACGAGAAAACGACTGAAAAAAATACATTAGATAAGAGAATGAGGCTGATAACATAACAGAGTGAACTAAACTTTAAGAAAGCGCTGTCATGAATTATTTAAGTGTGAGAGAACCAAAAGGATTATGTAAGATATATGGATGTCACGTGACAGTCACGAGACTCCGGCAAAGAGTTTTACAACACTGTGTAAACATCACAACTGGGTCGATAGACGAAATCGGGTCAAATTCGCCGGGCACAGCGTATAACATTGACAATGGCGACCAACACAGTACCCCTGACAAATGGATCAAACATACCTCTGGCAGGTTTGGGCACTTGGCAGGTAGGATACGTAAGGAGTACGGTGGATACGATTTGGATACGTAGAAAATACGGAGAGTGACCTGATTGGGGTCAGAGTTTGTAAGTCAATGACATGTCCTTAGCGGGGTCATCACGTGTGGTATTGAATGAAATATTTCGATATCTGGACCATGGATTAAGCCGGTGATTTTGTGTGCATAAGTTTAGAAGTGTGTTACTGCATTTTCTATCATAAAGCTGTACCGACTGTGGACAATGCTTGCTTTACAAACCGGTTCTTTTTGTTATATGATATTTCGCTAGTTGGTTAATCTTAAATTAGGTTACTTCTAAATTTAGTAAACACAATACATCTTAAGGTGAGGTGAGGTGATTTGGGGTTTAACGCCGCTGTCAAGAGTATTTCACTTACATCACAGCTGCTAGTATTATTGCATGGAAAAAGTCCGCAACACTCTTGTGGCTATGTATTGTGATGAAACCTGCGAGCATCGACAGAAACTAGCAACCATTGGTGGTACTGCACTGAATTTCAGTGTAGCATTGCACCCTAACCATCCGACGTTTTGATCAGTTCACTACTGCAGACAATGTTGCCAAGCCACTTGCGAGATTCGAACCCCGGACCCCATGATCACCTTACATATGAAGCTTATACATGCATGCATACAGTCAAGGCAGTAAACACGAAAGCTGCTGTTCAAACAATAAACACAAGATTTTAGAATAAGATATCATTCATCTTGAATTTATATTTCATCACGTTTACAATACGGCATAGATCAGAATTAATCCAGCGAGCTCGAAAACAGCGCATTTTTAATTAATTTTCTTCATCATAATTTGGTGGACTTACAATGATATATAGTATAAGATACTATGCTTTAGGGCTGAAAATTTGAAAAATATGTTGAACTGACCTTATAGAGGAAAGTCGGTTTTGTATCAGATAATGATCCATAATGTTAAAGTTACGTCGACCTTTAGAATAAGCATCCGTAAAGTTGATTACCATGATAAAGTGATACCAATGACATTGTATTGTCAAAAGTAAATGTACACATACTACTTGAAAATAAGAATTCATGACAAATATTCTAATTTTTTAAATTCAAAATAAGTAGAAATGAGGTGAGAAATGAAAATACTTAATTTTAGGCGAAAGCTGAGGCAATTAGACTTACTAACATTTTCTAGACTTAAGAAAGCTCCTTTATTTTTTCTGCAGTGTCTGGATAACCGACTAGTCAAACGGAACCTTTTAAAGACTCATTTTCAGAGTTCAATATATTCTAAAGTAATTTTACTGTTTTCCTAGTATTTTTTGCAAAATCTTGCTACCACGCCGAAAATCGGACCAAAATTCATTAAAAAGGAGATAATTTACCAACAATGACCGTAACATCAGCCGACATGAAGGCGAATCAAGTGTGGTCATGTCACAACGTTCGGTCTCTTAATATACGCTTGAAAACCATGTGATGTATCTATGTTCTTAATAGCTAAATTTCATCCCCAACCGCATACAAGTATGAAAATGGGTCTTTAATAAGTAGACCTTTCCTAAGCGACCTCAAGATACTAATAATTGTTCCTATTCACTACGAAAAAAAGATATTTAAGATTTCTATTTCAGGTGACCTCCGCTGACGAATGTAAGGCAAACGTTCACGCTGCTTTAGAAGCCGGGTACAGGCATATAGACACGGCATTCTTCTATGCAAACGAAGCCTACATCGGAGAAGTTTTACAGGAATGGTTCAAAGCAGGAAAACTGAAAAGGGAGGATATTTTTATTACGACAAAGGTAACATCTATAATCAAAAGCATTCTAAAATTTAATGAAAGTCAATGAAATTAATCTCATGCATGAGAAGTTTTTTTTCTGGAAGTCTTATTTTAGTAAAATAAATAAAAAGGTTGTGTATTTACTCCACCAAACATAAATAAGAATATATATGTTAGCGGCAATAGTGAAAATTCGGCAATAGCGTTAATTAGGTCATAATGTGGTACCTAGGCAATAGGTATTTCAGAGCAAGCATTAGCAGTATTGCCAGTGGTATTAGTGCTAATGCCTATAGGATACAAGGTTGACTTTTAATAATATAATAATGCGAAAACATGTTCTTCGTAGAACGCACTTCAAAATCAATACAATAAACGTCAACCTATTTTACAAAACTCAGTATACACATTCAAGTACTTCTTATTTTCAAACGTTGTATAGAAACAAAAGTGAAAAGGGTTGTAATTTCATAAATAGTTACAAATGAAAATAAGCATTACTTATTACGTATATACATTCCCTTTCATTCATATTATTTTCTTTGATATGTTTAGTTATCCGTATCACACCACAAGCCAGAAGATGTTTCGGTATCACTGGGGGAAAGCTTGCAAAAACTGCAATTGGATTATGTGGATCTCTTCCTAGTTCATTTCCCGGCAGCAATGAAGGTAAACGTCACCTCTATGTTTCAAATAGAAAGTAAAACCTCATACAGATCTAATAGAATCCACCACTCGTACATGGCTGCATTTCTGATTTGAGTAATGCTCTATAGGGCTCGTGTCAGGGGACAAATACACTTGAGAGCCATTGACACTGTTTGATATTTTAGCAGGCTTCTCTTTGAATTTGATGAGGCTGATAGGTCACAGAAAAGGCAATATGGGATAACATGTAAATTGATACTCAGATCAGAAACCCAACGAAGTACGAGTGGTAGATTTTATCTGATTTCAATGAGCGGATCCGAATTATCATTGAACTTCTTAAATGTGCCTCTATTTACTCCTGCTCTTTTGGGGGTTTTTTTTGTCTCACGTTTTGTGTATATACCGGTTACGTGTCCCTTCCCTCATCTGTTTTAACAAATACCCTCTCTATTGAATACGGTTTGCTTCGTTAGAAAATTTATGACTTTTCAAAACTGTCAATGCGCGAGAACGCAGCCGCCTGGATACGAGAAGTGCTGAAATTTAAAAGTGCGCGCAAAACTAATGTCGTCTTTAACGGAACAGGCAGAAAGAGGCAGAAAGAGGCAGAAAGAGGCAGGAGCACGGTTCTTGTTAGGACAATAGAGTGGTCTAAAAAAAACTAAAAAAAGTGATTCTAATTGCAAGATAATGTTGTTGTATGAAATTAAAACAGTTCTGAAATGTTTGGTTAGGTGCCCTATTTCATTACCCTTACATCAAATATATATAGTTGATCACACACAAATGAGCGTCAACAGTTTGCACTGAATATTCTACTTGATATTTTCTTCTGCGACTACGGGTCATGGAGTTTTTAGGGGGAATATAAGGTGATGTTAGATATATGAAAATAAATGGTTTCAATTGAACGACAATGTATTTAAACTAAATGAAGCAGTAATTAATGAAATATATAATAAAAATTCAGTCATGCGATTCCTTTTTCTTACACAAAATGAATTAAAGGTGTTCACACAAAAAATGCCGCCAATTGACTTTTATGTGAATCTATGTAATAATATAATTTGTTCTCTGGCTATGAATGATTGTTTTTTATGGGATTTTTGACACTATCAAAATAATACGTTTAGCATTAATGTACAATTATCAGTGAAAAAAATTAAAATATAAAAATTTGAAAATAAAACAAGAAACGTGCAACTGCCCCTTTAAATTTTACATTTGCAAATGCAACATCGGTTCGATGAAGTTAATTAATGTAAAAATATATCATATTTACTTACTTTAACTTGGCAAACTTGTTATTCTTACAGGCGTTTACTTGGCAGGGGAGTGTTTGAAACTAACAGTCAAGAAGATCACGAAATACATAAAGGGCATAAGTCGCCATTAGTTTTGTACATAAAAATGTTGCATTGTGGCGATCATTCTTGCAGCAGGAACTCGTTTACTTAAACTTTGTTTCAAGTAGGAGAATGTCCTCAAACTGGCCATTGGTTTTGCAGGTGGACGTGTTTTCGGCCACACTAATGGCCAGTTTTCGGGCATTTTCCTACACATAAAATCACTTCCCACAATTAGTTCGCACATTTATTTATTTCGCGCTTTCTTAATACATGTGTGTCAAAATGATAAAGTATCCAATATCAGAATTGTAATATATAAATATAACTATTCCATCACACAACCAAAATAGTGATGAATAAAGGGCACGGTATACCTCTAAAATATGAATGGAAATAAATTGTTAAGGCATAATAAAACATAAAAACTTTCGAAGTTGTATGTAAAAACTAAATTTGTTACGAAAGGGTTTCGTACTTCAAACGACAACTGCCTAATTTTGTCATCTCTCTTATTTTCGTGTTTAGTCTATTCAAGATCTATTTAACTGCACAGGAAAGGGACAGGAAGGGAAACAACAGAACCATAAATGTACTACCTCTGAAATATTTTCCATCTAAAACATCATTTTCTATCTATTTTGCCCGACTTTTTTCCTACAACGAGAAAGAACTTATTTCCCGAGGGAGTGTTATGACTTTCGCTAAGCGAGAGAACTTGTATTTGTACCTTTCTAATACGTACATTTCCACTCGTCTCATAAAGACCGATTTTATTCCCATTTTCCCAGAGATTTTCCAATAACGGCCCGCTTATCTTGCGACGGTAGGCTACAATAGTTGTACGACGTCAAAGGAAGAAAATACTTGATACCGAGCCACCACAATTTCTGTTTGGCAAAAGCTATATGTGCACATGTGCTAATATTGAAAATATGTCACTGCTTATTCTCAACCCTGTAGATTATGATATCCATCGAGACTCACTTTTATCTAACACCCCTTTGTTTCAAATTATTGTTCCCAGTCATAAAATAGGACATATACGTGGCTTTGTAGTATTTTCTGTTTTGATATTTCAGCTCAAAGAAGGGCCACTTTCAGACGGGGAGTTTCCTCTAGAGCCAGAAGATGTTAAACTGGAAGATACGTGGAAGGTAAGGTACCTTAGCAGTACAAAGGTTGTTCAGTAAAACAAATAGGTTTAACATTATTTAAGACAAATATGAAAACATGAAGATACACTTCCGGTTAACAACCTTAGCAGAACATAAGTTGATTATCAAAACGAGTTATCAAATATACAGATGATAAACAGGAATATACACGGAAGGTAACTGTATAAAGCAAAGCGAGAATTTTATATAAACAATAAAATTTAACACTATTTAAGTGATTAGATGAAGGAAGATTTATAAACAGAGATTCGCATAAATGATAAGTGAATTGAGTTTAGTTAATAATTTTTAACAGAAAGGGAGAACTGAAGAATACATGTATAATGAACTACCATAGGAGTAAAAAAGGTGATGGTTATTCAAAATCGTTAACCATTCCAGATAATAATCTGAAAGAAATTAGTTGAAACTTATTTCAAAACAAATTTAAAAAACGCCCTAACCAGAACACGCATTTACACAGGTTCGTTAGAAATTTTGGAGAAAAAACCCTCAAACTTGTGGATATGTTTAAGCTGAACCAAATAATGATAGTTGAACAAGTTACCTACAAATTGTGAAAACAGGATGCTAAATACGACGGTGATTATGATGTTGTCGTTCAAAAGGACGTTAATCAAATTTGCAGTAGATGTGTCGAATAGTAAAATAAGTTGGTAAATGTTATGATAGACTAAATTAAATCAGTGCTCCAGATAATCAGCGTATTTGCGTATTTTACGCAACGAAATACTTAAAAACACAATTTGTTTAAACGCTAGGAGTACGAATACACAGATATTTTCTTTAAAACTCAAAAGATTCAAAATAGTGATTTGTACACGCCAGTGTATTTGAACCTTAGATTGTCACAATGCATATCATAACTCTTGAAAATATCAATATTTAGTGCCAAAAACATATTAATTAGTATCATTAAAATATTTTTAAGATGGTGCTAATATGAAGAGATATATAGCCATTTATATTGAATCATGAGAAGAGTACAATATCATAATTATGTGAAATACCCAATCGTCCGAAATCAGAGTACAATTTTATTTAAGAACACTATCAAAATCGGCATTTCTCATTTGCTACCAAAACAGGGTGTAAATATCAAAAAGGCCCAAAAATTATCTGGAGCACTGATAGTAGTATATGAAAGACATACCATTGATATATTATAGATAACGACCTATGCAGTGCTAGTGTTGAGTAGATAACCACAGGTATATCAAACGATTTAGTCTGTTATTCATGATGAAATGAACTCATTAAAACACGTATCACAAGGCAATATTATATTGAGTAAGGGGGGGCCATTTTACCATATATTTTAGAAGTTGTTTTGGCAAAGCCGCTTTGTTGATTTGATTTGTTTGAAAGTAGAACTTGGAAATTTGGGGGTTGAAATAATAATTCCAACGGTTCATTTGTGAAAAATTAAAACCTACCTTACATCGTGAACCCCGTGATGTGATATTCAGTGTCATTATTAATATTATTCAGTATCAAGTTTACACTGGGTCCAAGTTTCAACTTTATACATGAGTCTGTTATCTTGTGATATAGACTTACTGTCGCGTTAGGGAAATGAAAGATATTCGAGTTATGACCGGATGATATTCCGTTTATATGTGCGGTTACCCCCGGGGGTAAAGGCAATTTTTTGCCCCAGGGGGGTAAATTTCGTCATGTTTTAAGAGGGGTATACTTACCCCCGGGGGCAAAGTGCGAATTATTTACCCCTGGTCTGGAGGTAGGGCAAATCAGATACCCTCGGGGGTATAAATACCCATGGGGGCAAACCTGTCATGTAAACACTTTACTTTGTATACCCCAGGGGGCAAAACTGAATATCCTTATAAAAGTCAATATATGAAGAGAAAATAATGCCCCTAGGTATTGCAATTTCCTTTGACTTTTGCCCCTGGGGGCAAATTTACCCCCGGGGGTATAATACCCCTAGGGGTAAATGTGCGGCATGTAAACCCACCTTAATATTCACTGTATTTATAAAGACAATCTTCGGATTCATGGCATGTTTTCGGGGAAAATATTTCGATTTGTTGCTCATTTAACCTCTGTTTTTGATAAAAAAAAGAAACTGGTTGGAGAGAAGGCAGGTAGTTTTGAAATTCATGTCATCGTCAAGCCCATGACTGCTACACTATGGAATTTTAAAACCATGTCTGTGAAATTTTTAAGTTTCGTTCACTTTTGTCAAAAGTATCAATTCGATTTATGTAATGAAACCAAAACGTTTCAAATTATCAACATTATCAAACATTATCATAAGAAATTTGTTAAATTATTTGTTGAAAAGAGAAATATTTCTCTTTAAAAAACATCTCAACTTTTCTTTACATTATAATACTTTTTATTATTGAAAAGCTTTTAACAATTCACTTATTACTCTCCCGTTGAAGATATCGCTGTTTAATAAACCTACCATGTCATGACACATATGTGTCATAACATCGCGCGCTGACCGAATGACATGACGTCATGTCGGTGAATTTCTTTATATTTTGACGATGTAATTAAGCCAGTTACAAATAAAATACTAAACTCGGTCCCGTTTCATAACATTTTTGTGAAACGTTTGAATGGCATAGGTATTTACATTCTCTCCCCACAGAGGCAGCTCAGTCATACTTGAGTTAGCCTCTGTTCTATTACGGCTAATACATGGGACAGAAAGGTAGACATCTGATTTGACGCAATCGAAGTTAGTTGTGCAATCAGCGACGCCGTTTCAAAAGAGGCCATTCGCAAAAGCTCGGCTATTCCCGTGTGGTTCGGCAAAGCTTTTGTTGAACTTTAACACCCAGGGGAGATAACTCTTTCTTCTACAAAATATCGCTTTTTACCTTCTCATTAGTTTTTATTCGGTAATTTATTAAAATTAAATTTATCATAAAAAAAACCCTATCCATATCTGATTTTCAAATAGTTTCCCTCTCACCCTGTTAATGAAAAATAAACCTAAAGGCATGATGCTTTTGCAAGTCACTATACGACCGTTGGGAATTCCCCAAGTCGTGGATATCCAAAAGGTGTTTTCATTGGCTGCAAATAAGGGAGCTATCTCAAATTACAACATTTTGCCGCTAGGGCGATCCGCCGGAACCCCAGGATCTTGGCGTAATAGAACAGAGGCTAACTCGGGTATGACTGAGCTGCCTCTGTGGGGAGAGAATGAGGTATTTACCAAACCTTTCACTCGTTTAAAAAAATATATGAAACGGGACGTCGTTAGGTATTCTCTATATATGCATATGCATTCATTAACATTACAATCAATGTCTCGATTGCGTATATTTTACCAAATACATGTAAGATATACATTTTGTTCCCAGATTTATCAATTTTTTTATATTAGATGCTTCATAGCATGCATTTAAACCTTATTAGTTGATTTCACACATGTAATAACCGTTTGCATTCATTTGATACTTGACTACACTGTAGTTTGAAGAACTATGTAACATATTTTAACATAATGAACTCGACCCAAAAAATACAATAATTTTTATGTTTACTGATAGTGTGATCCAAATATAACAAACCGATCTAATGTTTCACCGCAGGGTATGGAGCTGATGGTCAAGGAAGGGAAAGCTAAGTCTATCGGTGTATCAAACTTCAACAAGAAACAGCTGGAGAGAATTCTAGCTATGTCAGAGGTTAAACCAGTAGCTAACCAGGTAAGTTGTAGTTATTGATATTCATTATTTCTGAATATTTTCACAGGTACTTTTTATGATGATAAGATTTATCCCAAGCATGTTTCCTAAATGTTCACTTTTTTTAAAATAATATTGTCCGCAATACAATGTACATGGGAAAATTATTTTGTGCATTTTGCACCTGGCAGCCACAGTGCAGCGCCAGTTAATGCGTTGTCTTGTCTTTACAATGCTGAGTGTCAAGCAAGGCCGCAACAACTCCCACATATTTATCGTCTTTTGGTATGACGCGACCGGGAATCGTACCCCGGTCTTCAGATCTTCAGATTATCTGTGCGACAGTTGATGTCAGTATGAACGCCAGTAATTAATAACCAGTGCAAAGCTATTTATAAATTAAACAATTAATCAAAAATTTCATTACACAAACCAATCATCCATAGTCAGAGAACAAATAATAAAGACTCACATAAAGTCTATTGGCCATTTTTGTGTGAACCCATTTAATTCGTTTTGTGTAAGAAAAGGGAATCGCATGGCTGAACTTTACGTTATATATTCGATTTATTACTGCTTCATATTGTTTAAATACACTGTCTTTCAATTGGAACAATTTATTTTCTTTTTCGTGACATCTCCTTATATTACCCCTAAAACGTGCAACTGATCCTTTAAATAAAATTGTAACGTTTATATTCATCGAATGATAGTTGTTGCCTATTGTAGCTGTTGCAGAATGTCAGTAAATTCATTTGAGGAATTTAAAAGGCCTACAAGATGGCCTGTTGCTCAAATCTTAAAGAGACACGGAGTATGTTGATAGAATCACATATGTCAAATTTTGAAATCGATGTTATTACATCGGGAACCACTAACTGTTACTGAAAATAACAGGTTAAAGGTCAATCAGTACATTAGAGCAAAAATACGGCCATTCAAAGTCGGGATTTTTTTAATAAAAAAACGGACAATGTGGCGTGAGTGGCGCGCGCAAATTCGCCAAACGTAATTTTGAAATCTTGTCATTAGCTGACAGGAAGATATATGCGATTCGATAGTGTTTATTAGGTATTGTAACTAATAGGTAGATTAATTGGATGCATAATTTCGAATATTAAACGTATTTGAGATGTTTTCTTGATTTTTTCATAAAATCAAGCATTTTAGAGATATTTTGCATAAATGGATATATTTGCAAGTCCAGTGATGAGATATGAACTTCAATCAGCATATAAGATATTTTGTAGCTTATCAAAACCAAATAAAATTTTAAGAAAGATACTCTGTGTCACTTTAACGCTATATTTATACTTCTACAAGATGAATTATGTTATGTGGAAACGGGTTGTCCATATCGATAACTCATACAGATAAAATACCGAATAAAAAATACGAATAAAACTTGGATGATTATAGGTATTGTTTAAGACGTTGATAATGATGATAATACTGGCGACGACGATGATGATGTTAATAATGGTGATGATCGTTACAGGTTGAATGTCACCTGTATTTCCAACAAGTAAAGCTAAGAGATTTTATGCAGAAACATGGCATTATCACAATAGCTTACAGCCCCTTTGGTTCACCTGAACGTCCAGCATACGTGTAAGTATTGAAAAATGTACATGAACGTAAGATATGTTGTTGTTCTTTAACTCATACATACAAAAGGATTATTTCTCAATGAAGTGTATCATATGACTTTAACGAAACGAGTGTTATTTTGTTATTACCGGAGCGAGAGCGAAGGTTATACACATATTTGCACGAGTTTCGTAAAAGTCATGTGACACATTTCCGAGGGTGATTCCTTCTTAATAATCGATTCGACTTCATTTTGTTCTCTTTGAATATCCAGAAACCGGTTAATGACATCACAGACGGTAATATACGTGAAGATGCGCTACAACAATCGTTGCTATGCAAAAGATGACACACCATTTATAGGTGATAATGTAATTTCTTGACCTTGCTAATCGGAATTAATACTCGTCTTATATACATGTACATGTATATCGCTACTTTAAAAAAGATTTGCTGAATTTCACCAAAATCGAACTTTCAGAAAACGAAGTGAGGATCCGGTTGTGTTGGAAAATCCTGAAGCAAAGAAGATTGCAGAAAGTCATAATAAAACGGTTGCTCGGGTATATTGTACATTTATGCTATCTCAATTTCATCAAATATTTAACAAACTGAAGATTGGCCTTCGTATACATATTGTAAGTTCATCACCAACCGGTTTAACAACAAAATGATCATCAGGGTAACTTATACATTGTGTTGTTAATGGTATAGCGTTAACAAGGGCAAGGGACATAATTCATGACATTATATGCATACCACTAAAATATATAGTAAATGTGACGTCATCATGATTTCATTTTAGTTACAGTTCAATCAAGGGTACATGTGTATGTCCCTCAATAAATAAAGGTTTATTGCAATGTATTGCATGATTTAAACACTTCAGAATTTTAAAGAAGAATTGGTAGTATTTTGTATAAGGTTACGGATACTCCTTTCAGCTGGGAAACTGTGCGTGTCCTTTCCAGTGTTTTATTTATAAATTTCGTCATATCATATACGTTTGTAAAATAAAATAATGACCTAATTCATCATTGATTTTCACATTTGTCTTTAATTTTGTTATTTAATGTTCTTAAAATATGATTTTCGAAGTTCAGTCGAGAGTAAGATAGGTGATCGTGTATATGTATGCCATTTGAAAATTATTCTGAGAAGTATCTTGTTGTGAACATTTTTAATCTTTCCTTTACAGGTTGTTCTTCGATTTTTCACACAGAAGGGAATTCCTGTTATTCCAAAGAGTTCCAATGTTGGTAGAATTCAACAGAACATTCAGGTCAGGACATATTGTCATTTATGACAACTATACCACGACTTGAGAATATCATTTTAAACAAACCACCACTTATCTTGATCCTTTGCCCCTTTCATAATACAAATGTAATTATTTTTTTCAAAAATAAATGGAAAACGTTATTTATATATATATATATATACTTTCGTTGTTAGGGTTATATTAATCACAGGGACGTGTAATGTCGAAAACAGCAGAGTAGAAAGCTTTTTCAGTCGACGATCCAGCACATACTACTATATAAAACGCATGCTGGATCTTCGACTGAAAAAGCTTCTTACTCTGTTGTTTTCGACATTAAACGTCCCTGTGATATTAATGTTCTATTTTTCAAAGATAGATAACTCTTATCACGTACAAAGATTAATTAACAAATTTAATTAAAAAATCATGTTGACAGTTGTTCGACTTCGAGCTCTCTGAAGAGGAAATGAAGGTTCTGGAAGGTCAAGACAAGAACTATCGTATTCTCACATCTGACATGTAAGCTATGATAAAGTCATGCTAAATTTTACTTTAATTCAAACAATTTCTCGCTGTCAACCTCAAAATTGATATTCTGAATAATTTTTAAACGAGCAATACAACACTTAAATACTTTATTCAAAATATTCACTGATATTCCTTTTCTTTTATCAGTACTTAAATGCTTTATTTAAAATCTTCACTGATATTCCTGTTCTTTTATCAGTACTTAAATACTTTATTAAAATATTCACTGATATTCCTGTTCTTTTATCAGTACTTAAATACTTTATTAAAATATTCACTGATATTCCTGTTCTTTTATCAGTACTTAAATATTTTATTTAAAATCTTCACTGATATATCTGTTCTTTTATCATAAACTTGCCAGAATACAAGTTTCGTGAGGCTGATAAAAAGGGTTAATTCAGCAGAATACTTATTAAACATTTATCCAATTGTTGAGAAGCATTTTATCTTTTTGTTCGTGATTTTAACTAGCCTTTTTTACACAATTAGTTATTTATAATAACCAAAGAGAATAACGACTTAACTGTTAATGTTGTAAATTAGCCCAATAAATGCCATAAAAAATCATTACGTCAAAAAATTGACTTTGATATTTGATTGGACTATCGGTACTTAAATAATACAATGATTTGAGATTAAGGTTAAATGAATGGAATACCATGAATTGGCATGGCTTTTTGTTAAGAGATTTACATTCTTAATGATGATAGATTATGAGGTGAATTGTATGAATAAATATTCTGTCTGTTTCAGATTCAAGTGTCACGCTGAGTACCCTTTTACGGAGGAATTTTGAACTTTCAAGCATATTGTTAAATACTTGTTTTACAAATTCAGTAATACCTCTCGTGCATGTTTACTGTAAAACAATACAAGAAATTGATTCGTGTGTATAATACTTTTTAAAAATTCGCAGTTTGTTTGACACTTATATTTTAAGTGGTATCTTTAGTGACCAAGGTCCCGTTGCACGAGCAACTATGGTGACCTGACTAGCCAACATGGTGGCTGAGAAGATATCACATAACACATATGTAATAAAATTGGAAAATATGGTGACCTGTCTAGCCAGAATGGTGGCTAAGAAGATATTACGTAAACAAATATGGTAGTAAAATTGGAAAATACCCTTTTTGTTAATGTTTTGGGAAGCCAACTATTGCATCTAAACATTGCTTTCATGCATTACATACGAAGCAGAATTTGTAATCATTACATTTATCTTGTCATATTTTAACAAATCAAAGATGATATCACAATAAAGTAAAATCTATTTTTCTACACTCCGTTTAACCAAAGATTGCGGAGCGAACTCGCTGATTGGTTGAATTTGAAAGACGTCAAAGGTCAGTCTGACGGTGAGATCTGACGTACATGTAGTGAAGCAACCTGGTTCCCGGACCCTCTTCCGCGTGCGCTTAGCCTACCTAAGCGCACGCGGAAGAGGGCCCGGGAACCAGGTTGGTAGTGAAGCAACATATCTGAATGTATTGAGATTTTTATCGGGTTTGTAATTCCTGCGGGAGTAAGTCATCGCCCTGTCTGTCTGTCCGTCCGTCCACAATCATTTCATTTCCGGAGCAGAACTCAAATACTGTTAGACATAGCTCAATGAAATTTTGTATGTAAATTAGTAGGCATATGTAGATTTGCCTTTTGGTATTTTCAACTTCTTTTGATTTTCATTTTTGGCGGTTTCCATGGAGATGTAGCTTAGAATATGGTTTCCGGGGCGTAATCAAAAGCTGTTGGACCTAGCTTAATGCAACTTAGTATGTGGATTAATAAGCAGGTGTTGACTATTTTCAACTTCTTCAGGGTTTTATTTTTGGTGGTTTCCATGGATCAAAACTCAAAAACTGTTAGATTAGCTCAATACAATCAAACTTGGTATGTAGGTAAGTTAGCATATGAAAAGGTGCTTATTGATATTTTAAACTTTTTTTGCTGTTTCTAGGGAACATACTTTTAACTTTAATGGGGTCAAGTGGGGTATGTCATCTTCTGATGACTCTTGATTAAGATGTTTATCGGTCGCATCATCGCATCTATTGCAAGTCAAAATATAGGGTATCTTAGAAATCTAGTCTCGGAATTTCGAAGGTCTCTGAGTGTTGAGTTAATCAGAAGTGCTAATTCAGAATTTTTCGAGGAATAAAATCATTCAAAATGTTGTACGTATCGGGATAATACGATCTCAATCGGTGTATGTTCTGTGTAAGTTCAGCTGGAAGTATGAATGATTCGTTATACATGATCTCAGCTTACCTTCTTTATGAATGTGTTGATGTAACTGGTCCGTTAGTGATAATGTTTTGTCTGACTTACGGAAAACAGAAAACATACGGACTGTCGTCAGACCGTATGGAGAGGAAACAACGAACGGGTTCGTATTCCGATGTAGTCATTACTCTTATTCTGGGAACACGGTTTATTTTTAGAAACTAATTTTTGATAACTTAATAAAATAGCACACAGGGCCAACAGTACATTCAAATATCTCATGCGATTTAATCATATAGCAAATAGGACCTACAGTCACTTAAATATATCTTATGATCTAACCATGACTGAAACTGTTTTCATTATCAAAAGGATAATAATGAATATTATCATATATCTAACAATAATATGGGGTGTTTTGCATGTGTGATAGAGGCAAGGACACAGTACCCATATTGCCGCCCGGTCCGCAAATCCATATCAATATCAGCCCGGGGGACTTTTGGTTAGAGTTATCTCCCTTTGCAACGTAACGACATTTACTGCATAGAAGTACGTTTACTTCAACAAAACACGATGGTGTTGACACTTTTGACTGTTAATGTTCTTTTAAAACGTCAAATAACTCTGAAACAATATTCTAGTAATTTGAAGAAGGGGAGTTGCTCACAGTATCTTTCTGACACTTTACTCTGAAAAGCATGATCGTTTTGACTTTTGTTATGAAAATAAGCCTACATGTTTTTGAAAACAATTTATCCAAAACTTAATAAAATTATTTTAGAGAAAAAAAAATAATATATGAAAAAAAAAAGGTTACAAAACTACAGATTATCAGTTCGGGTTGATGCGTTAGGTTTTCTCCATATCCATGCCCCTTGAAATAATTTCATAGGCTTTAGAGTACGTCATAAATTTGGCATGGGAAAACAAAGCTCCAACAGTGTACTTTCACCAAATATTTTATTGAAGCCTTCAGCTCATTGACTTTAACATAATACTTTTGCACATCCGTTATATAAGACATGCCATCCAGTTGAACTCTAATTCCTTTAACGTCATAGAAGAAGACTTTTTCATAGACATTGAAAGTCCCCTTTCGTCAATGTTATCTTCAGTAATGTTGACGTTCAAAGAGTAATATCTATGGTAATGATAAACAGTGTACGAGCTAGGATCAGTGAAAATGTGCACTCTATCAAGAAGGGTCATTCCATATAGCACGTTGGGTGAGGTGGCGAATGGGCTTGGAAACCTTATCTTTGTTGATGAAGGGAAAGTAGACTTTTCGTAACCAAAACCAGACTCGCCTATTGAGAATAGAGAACAAAACAATTTCATACTGTGAGACATTGTAAAATGTAAAATGTACAAAGACAGTTTTTCAAATACATAACATCATAAGCTATACTGGTACGAAGTTGTACACGGGAAACAAATCTTTCAGATAGTCTGATAACGTTGTAACTATTAGCAATAATCAAAGTCATCGTTTTAGGTTTGCAAAGCGAATATTTATGCACAGGCAGATAGTTAATCTTTAACATCAATAACCTGAAGTTGGCAATATTTTCAAATTTTGCCAGTTTATAGTGTAGGTGTCGTCGGCAATTTGCCGGTTGCTCTGAAGCTCAGCCGGTATGCAAATCAAGAGCGCCCTGCATCTGTCACATTGCAATATATATTGAGAATCTCATATCTATATCGCCCCAGTCTGAATATAATCGGCCAAGTTCCGAGCAATATAAGTTTAATTTTTTTTAACTCTATCTTCTTTATTTCGACACCTTTCCTTTCCTCTAGGTCTGACCGCAGCCCCGTAGGTCGCATGTCTGACGTTAACTCAGCTAACCTTTCACCAACCTGGTTCCCTGCGCACGCGGAACGAGGCCAGGGAACCAGGTTGACCATTCACAAGTAATTCATAATAGAGACGTTGTGATTCATTTCTCCGTAGAGTTTATATTTAAATATTTTATTCCTCGTAACTAGGCCGATTTTAATCAAACTAGTATTGCCCTTGGAAATGACAGCGTAACTTGGCAGGGTATTTCTTATATCTTGATTTTTATATCTGAGAAAATGTAGAAATGAACTATTTTCATTGCATTTAAGCTGTGAAATTGCATGTACTCTTTGTTACGACTCCCAGGTAATTGAAAAGGCTAGCCATGTCTCAATAATAGGGTTGGGGTATTTGAAATTCAAAAATGAGCGCTATAGAGTACAACAAACATTTTTCTTGGCATGCATTAATACATGTACTTGTTTTGCAAAACAGAGTATATCATGTTAACGTGAAAATGATTGAAAATCAGACGTGAAATCTATCAGCACTTGAAATATACACTTCGACGAAAAATCAAAGTAACCGTGAATAAGAAACTACTCACATCCCATGTGTTCCACGCGATCTGTGATATTGACGATTCCTGAAATACTTTACAATCTTAGAAACATGTACCAGTTTGATAATTACCAATTGCAAAATGAATTTATTTTTTGGACCACTCTATCTGAAGTAGTACACTTTCTTAGCTTGATTCGTATTCGCACATTCTGAGTTTGTCTATACAGCCGTCACAGGCAATGGTACACAACTAACCACTAAGCTTGGGGATTCGACCCTAGTATCAGTATTTGTGGTGGCACCTGGTCCTGTGCAATGCTCAGTCGACCACTATCAGAATAGTTCAGCAACAACGGGCGAAGCTCGCTGGATGGGTGGGTAACCCGTTGCTGGATAATCTGAGAGTTTAAAGGGTAGATTCCCTGCCCCACACTGAGACATGAGTTGAGAAATTTGTGGTGTCACCCTGGGTAAGTGACTTAGTTTGAAGCGTGCCTCTGTCTACCCAGCAGTAATTGGGTACCTGGTATGATACGATGGTATTCTGAATTTGAGCCTCGAGCGCCTGACAGGCGAACGGTTGTATTCTCCTTGACAAGTGGGTAATACGTCACTCAGCGCTTTGAGCATGCAATGTGTAGGATACATGCGCTATATAAAAAAAATGGACTATTATCATTTATAGTCTTACAGATAAGGTGATCCCGATGGAACAATGTTTCATAACAAATAGTATAACCAAATCAGCAGTTTTAACCTTTAAATGTTTTTAGGTAGGATATTTTGGGGTAATAAATCTATCAAAAGACTCCAATCAAGGCAATATCGAATGCAAGGATGGGTTGATGTGATAATCCCAATATGCAGAGTTGTAAGGAAATAATTTTCATTTACCTTCATAAAGATCCTCGGTTCTGTTAGCGTCTGCCGTAAGGTTTTCAGTGATGTTCTGCAAACCCTCCACTGTTGATTTGAGGGAGGTTATTTTCTCTACCAAGTTATTGATAACAATACTTTTCTCTTCAGCTAGGTGATCAAGTTGTTTCCGAGCTAAGTTTGTGACGTTGCTGAATTGGTGCAGTTTTGTCATGTTCTGTTTTGTTGTGTCCACAACACCAGAGATTTTCTTAAATAAAATTTATTCAAATAATTTATTTCAAACACCTTAAGTCGATACCTTATTTCCAACAAGTAACCAACTTATATTCGGAAGTGAATTATTGCTATGTCGTTAGGTTTCGAGAGATTCATTGTTCGAATCAAGTCAGGCGTTTGACACATTTATCCGCTAAAAAGAAACTTATTTGGTATGAAAAATCAGGACTTGAGTTTCCACTGTGGGGAGATAATGCAAAAACATACCTAGCAAGCAATTTTATTTTGGTTCATCTTTGTCGCACAGTACAATATGCTATTTACCATATAGCAATATGTGAAACACCTCTTTGAACATGTCAAATTCGTAGGTAAACATACCTGCAGTCGATTCTTCAAATTGAACGTGCTATCCACAGCGGAAGTTACAATCCCCATTGAATTTCCCATGGTTCTGTTCATTTTCAAAATGGCGGCCTCCAAGACGTCTGCTCTCGCTTCCAATGCTCTTCCGGTTTGTTGGACGTTTCGTAGACGGACTTTGAGTTCCCCCATCTCCTTTAGGAACTTCATAAAACCATCAAATTGTAACTGAGACCGACTTACCGGCAATGTTGCAATTACTAGCAAAATAATAGCAACTTTCTGTGTCATGTTTTAAAATGAAACGTTTGAGGTGCCTATATCTCAGTTACAAGTTGCGAGAGATAAGCGTGTATAAGTCATGAGAGAAAAACAGATGGCTTTCCACAAAATGATTATGCGTCGTTTACAAGACATTCACATATCTATAGGTATTTTTGTGGCCTTTGTTCAAACAGGTCTTGATAATTAATTTTAAACTAATGTATCTGTTATTTATAAGACAGTTTAATTATGCATGTAGAATTAGATTACAAAAGTTTTGTTGGCTAATCATGACCTTCCTGAAGTGTGGATAGGTTGCATAGTCCATCAAGCTGGCTGTTGCTTAACATCAAAATGTTTTTAGGTGCAGAAAGTGAGAAGTACACAAATATGAAATACAAAAAGTAAGACATTAAAAAGTTGTGAAATGCTTGAAATACTTACGATCGGGTATTATCTTGATATTGGTTGTTGAGTACAGAGAATCGTTACATGTTATCTTGAAAATTGGTGTTATAACAACGAATATTTAAAGAAATGCAGGTGCTTGAAAGTTGTTTAGATGTTGCCTAGTAACGTTTATTTTCAAACGTGAATAGATTGCTATAGAAGCTTTTCTAAGAGT
The DNA here is from genome assembly GCA_916613615.1 of Steromphala cineraria. NCBI lineage: Eukaryota > Metazoa > Mollusca > Gastropoda > Trochida > Trochidae > Steromphala > Steromphala cineraria. The sequence goes on along the minus strand of OU744734.1, from coordinate 42,580,095 downwards.
TTTGAAATATATAGATACGTTCATTATACTCGGGTGAATGTGTCAGTAGCGATGAAAATTCTAAGAAAAACTTCTGGTTGGAAAGATCCTTAACAAATGCTAGGCGCCATGATGATTTTCGCCCATCGGCGCGTCCATTAGACAAAGGTTACCTGAGTTTATTAAGTGCAGCGTAATACACTCATGGAACCAGATTGCATATCATCAGTCGATTAAAATCGACTGTGATTCGAGGTAAAAAAGTTTTAAAATATTGTCTCTAGTGGGGTTTGAACTTCAACCAGCCCGGCTTTCCTCTCATTCACAGTCTGAAGGCACCCCTATTACCCGCATGTTCTGACGCAAGCTCATCTAGCCAATCGCAAGGGTCGCAGTAAAAGCTTCGGTATCATGCAGGGGCAGGTAACATTGATGGATCAGTGTACCATTCGTTATACATAATCGCCGCTAAACGCTATTTAAAAACGAGGATGTGATTGGATAGCTTTTGACTGGGTTTGTCTGCGCTAAACTGGTCATAGGAACATACGATAGAGCTGGGTACATTCAGACCGAGACGGAGAGGATGTTCTGGCTGGTTCAAACCCCGATAGAGACAATATTTTTGATATTTTATTCCTCGATTTTAATCAGACTGGCATATCATATTCATAATGGCTACCAACTGGCCCCTGGCAAATGGAACAAACATACCTCTGGCAGGCTTGGGCATTTGGCAGGTAGGATACGTTTTCGATTGGCTTATTTGTTACTATAATAATACAATGGTTTTGGGTAAGGTCTAAAAGAACAGGAAGGGCTAAATCATTGCTCATTACTCAACTGGCTTGGCACGCTTACGAAGATAGTAAGGAGAGGTAAACAATTTTAATGACAAAAGAATATGAAATAAAATATAAAAATGATTTGTTTATTTCAAATTCAAGTGTCATGCTTTTTAGATAATAATTTTGAACTTTCAAGCATATTGTTTAATATTTGTCTTACGAATTCAATAATTCTCGTGTTTGTTTATTGTAAAACTATGAAAGTTTGATGGGTGTGTCATAATGATTTTAGAAAACGTCAGTTTAATTCGCAGTTCGTTTGACAGATATATTTTGAGTGGTTTCTCAGTCACCAGGGTCCTATTGCACAAAAAACTATGGTGACCTGTGTAACCGAAGTGCAACGTAAAATATACATATGGAAAAAAGTTAAGCACCCCATGATTTTTCAGATGCAAAAGTTGCCCGGTAAGAATGAATGCGGTGTGGTTGTAGAAATAATCGTATGGTATGATAGAACCATAATTTAGCAGTTAAGGGAAGAACGATTCATCCTGATAACTTTTCGAATCTTTTGGATATTTGCATTCATATAAAGGAAAATGGTTTAATAACAAAAGATGGTCAGTGTCAACTGTATTGACCCCTAGAAATCAATGAGAAGTGTTTGATTAACAGATTGAACTCAAAAGAATCCAAAGATTATTCCAAAATGATTCCAGCAATTTCGTCAATAATTGACAATAACTGTTTGGGATGCCATTTCAACGACCAGTTACTTCCTTATTTTGTAAGATAAGAGATGATTTGATGTGTGGAAGTTGGTAACACAAATGTTATTTTTGATGTCTGAAACCCATTGTCTATTGCCTAGTTTTGGCACTACAGCCATACTTATTTTTGGTGAAATGTCAGTGCCATTACAACTTCAATCGTAATTTCAAAAAATGTCTACATGGACGATCTTTCTTTGAAGAAATTATCAACAAAATCTACATTTTTATGTTAAGATTCAAAAAATTATTCACGGTACCATAACTTTGCCCTAGCATCATTTTTTGGTTTTCGAAATTAGGGGGTGCTTAACTTTTTTCCGTATGCAACGACCACTGACAAGAAAAAAAAAATGTTTTACACAGGACTCTTAGTTTTTTATTCTAACTAAGGGAGAAACTTATCTCTAAATATAAATTATTCTAACCAAGACGAAAATTTTGATTTATAGTGTGAATGCAAAGGTATAATCACTAATTAAATTGTGCCTCTTAGAACAAATGGTTGTCTTTGTTTACCATCTTCCTCACAAAGCATAAAAGGTCAGTTTCAAACTCACTCATTTATCTTACTGATTTGTCTGTGCCTCATATTAGGGAAAGTCATAGTCCAATCAGAAAGCCCTCTACAAAACTACAGCGGATCAAGACAAAAACAGCTCAGTTGTACCTGATGAATTAAATCAATTCGAGTCATATATATATATGAAGGTTTTGTTCTACATGATCGCCTTCATCATTATTCTCTGTGAAAGTGTTGATGTAATTGGGCCGTTAATGATAACATCATATCTAACTTACCTGGTAACAGAACATATACGGACTGTCGTCAGACCGTGTTGAGAGATACCAACGAACCAGTTCGTATTCTGATGTAGTCAGTACTTTTATCCTCGGAATATGATTGATTATTAGAAACTAATGGTTGATACCATATATGAAATAGCACACAGCGCCAACAGTACATTCAAATATCTCATACGATCTAATCATGACTAAAACGTATGCAACTATGTATGATATAATATGAATAACAAAGTCTCTAAGTATTATCCTTTTTAAGTTTTTTGGGGGGGTTGCGTCATTACAACATAGATTAGCCAGTTGTGGTCGATGCGTTAGACTTTCGTCAAGCCCATGCATGCCCCTTGGTATAATTTAATAACACTTTTGCTTGTGATAATAGTCGTTTCTTGATATAAATGTAGCTTTGAAATCTGACAGGAAAACAAAGCTTGAACAACAATATCACCAACTATTTTATTCAAACTTTCAGCTGATAAACATGTACATATTTGGCAATGCACATCAATCATATATGACATGCCATCCAGTTAAACTCTAATTCTCTTAATGTCACATAGGAAGACTTTTTCATGCTCATCGTTATTTCCTTATCGTCAATGTAATCTTTTGTAATGTTGACAATGATTGGAGTATAACGAGAGAAATGTGAGTCAAGAAGGGTCATTCCATAAAGCACGTTTGGGTTGGCGGCGAATGGGCTTGGGAACCTTATCTTTGTTGATGAAGGGAAAGTTGTCTTTTCGTAACCAAAACCAGACTCGCCTATTGGAAATAGAGAACATAACATATTTGTACTGCAATACATTGATTTAAGATATAATATGTACATAAACAGTTAACTTGTTCGATGCACATTTAAGAAGTTGGGAGGACAAAAGAAAGAGGATTATATGGATGACAACTTCTTCATCCATGTAGTGTGACGTTTCGACACAACTCTGTTTCGTTGTTGACTTTGCCTCACAACTTCAGAGTCGAAATGTCGCACATGAAACAAGGAACTAGTAAAATCAGACTCAACATTGACACAAACAAACAAACTCTCTTAAAACGTTTTCAAGTTTGTCCCATTTTACATTATCATATCTTAAAGGTGCAGTAGCACGTTTTTTGATAATTTTATATTTTAAAATTTTCACTGATAATTGTAAGTTAATGCTAAATGTATTATTTTGACAGTGTCAAAAATCTCATAACACAAGCCAATCATCCATAGTCAGAGGACGAAGTTTGAAGATTCACTTAAAATCCATTGGCGGCCATTTTGTGTGAACACCTTTAATTCATTTTGTGTAAGAAAAAGGAATCGCATGGCTAAACTTTACTTTATATATTTGAATTATTATTGCTCCATTTAGTTTAAATACGTTGTCTTTCAATTGGGACCATTAATTTTTATTTTCCTGACATCACCTTATATTCCCCCTAAAAACGTGCTACTGCCCCTTTAAGAACCTAACACCAAAAATAACACCTTAAGGGTTTGATAAATGAAATTATCGTGACATAGAATATGACCATGATATACTTCATTTATGAATACTTAATTACTTATAATATGTGTATGTATACGACGAAGATACAAGGCATACTGTGTTATTGATAGAGAATTTATTAGCACTTTAGATTTACAATTCTACGAAAAATCATAATATACATGTACGGTGAATAAGATACTAGGAGAAACAACTTACATCCCATATGTTCCACGCGATCTGTGACATTGACCATTCCTGAAAAACGCCATAAGATACACATGACATGAAATGTGATAATCAAACATTGCAATACAGCAATCTGACCGAGGTTCCGATCCAAATAATTTGAAAGGTTAGATATTAAATGTTTATCGAATAAGAACAATATTAAGCAAAGTTAAGAAAAAATGATTTTTTTTTTTTTTTTTTTGTTTTTTTTTTTGTGTGTGGCTTTTTTGGTACAAAGTCGACATTTTTAACATACAAGTGAAACATGTACATAAACCATTGAATTAATATAACAATTTTCCAGATGTACAGTCAATTGCTTTAAAGAGACACAGAGTAAGTTGATAGGATCACATTTGTCAAATTTTGAAATCGATGTTATTACATCGGGAACCACTAACTGTTACTGAAAATAACAAGTTAAAGGTCAATCGGTACATTAGAGCGAAACTACGGCCATTCAAAGTCGGGATTTTGATTGGAAACCTGACAATGTGGCTCGAGTGGCGCGCGCAAATTCGCCAAACGTAATTTTGAAACCTTGTCATAAGTTGACAGAAAGATATATTCAATTCTATAGTGTTTATTAGGTATTGTAACTAATTGGTAGATTAATTGGATGCATAATTTCGAATATTAAACGCATTTGAGATGTTTTCTTGATTTTTCCATAAAATCAAGCATTTTACAGATATTATGCATAAATGGATATATTTGCAAGTCCAGTGATGAGATGTGAACTTCAATCAGCATATTAGATAAGCTACAAAACCAAATAAAATTTTAAGAAAGTTACTCTGTGTCTCTTTAAAAAATAAGACACAAAAAACATCATTAGCTAAACAGCATATGACATGAAGACCAAACTTGAAAAAAGGGTTTGAGTTACATTTATCTAATTGATATGAAAGCTCAACATCATTTTTGAAATAGGAGTTTTGTATTTGATTACATGTAAATTTGTATAAATATTTCTAGATTAACTGAGAATAACGTTTATTTTGTGCATATCAACTCGCCCGAGGTTCGGACAGTTTGGACCAAACTTCGGACAGTACCACACCATTTTCTCATTACATCACAGCTTAAACATATTATCAACTAACACACATTAAGTCGTCCATGTACAACAATACAAGATAATAAAATATTTTACATTTACCTTCATAAAGATCCTCGGTTTTGTTAGCGTCTGCTTTAAGGTTTTCAGTGATGTTCTGCAAACCTTTCACTGTTGATTTAAGGGAGGTTATTTTCCCTACCAAGTTATTAATAAACATGCTTTTCTCTTCAGCTAGGTGATCAAGTTGTTTCCGAGCTAAGTTTGTGACGTTGCTGAATTGGTGCAGTTTTGTCATGTTCTGTTTTGTTGTGTTCACAACACCAGAGATTTTCTGAAATAAGGTGTTTGAAATAAATCATTTGAATAATTCTTAAGTCGATACCTTATTTCCAACAAGTGACAAACCTATGTTCGGAAGTAAATTATTGCTATGTAGTTTCGAGAGATTCGGTGTTCGAATCCAGTCAGGCGCTTGACACCTTTGTCTGCTGAAAGAGAGTTATTGGTATGAAAAATCAGGATTTAAGGACTTGAGCTTCTACTGTGGGGAGATAATGTACAGTAGGGCAAAAACATACCTAGCAAGCAAGTACTTTTGAATATCCCACCTCGTCTTTTCAAGGAGATTTCAAAACGGGGATTGCTTGGAAGCCGTGTTTTCGTTTAACGTGAAGATATATTTTTTCGAAATCCATACATAATTTAGACATAATTTTCAAAAGGGCTTTAATCAGTCAATCAAATCAAATCATAAAATTACTATAAACTTTAATGATCGTTGTTTAGTTTATTTTGGTTCATCTTTCTCGCACAATACAATATGTTATTTACCATATGCCAATATGTGAAACATCTCTTTGAACATGTCAAATACTTAGTTCAACAAACCTGCAGTCGATTCTTCAAATCGAACGTGCTATCCACAGCGGAAGTTACAATCCCCTTTGAATTTCCCATGGTTCTGTTCATTTTCAAAATGGCGGCCTCCAAGACGTCTGCTCTCGCTACCAAAGCTCTTCCGGTTTGTTGGACGTTTCGTAGACGGCCTTTGAGTTCCCCCATCTCCTTCAGGAATTTCATAAAGCCATCAAATTGTAACTGAGACCGACTTATCGGCAGTGTTGCAATTACTAGCAATATGATTGAAACTTTCTGCGTCATTTGAGAAGAAGTTAAAATGCCTGACGTGCCTATAGCTCAGTTATAAGTTGGGAGAGATAAGCGTGTAAAAGTCATGAGAGAAAAACAGATGACTTTCCACAAAACGATTATGCGTCGTTTACAATACATTCACATATCTATAGGTATGTTTGTGGCCTTTGTTAAAACAGGTCTTGATCATTAATTCTCAACTAATTTATCTGTTATTTATAAAATATTTTAATTATGCATGCAGAATGAGATTGAAAAAGATTTTATTTGCAAATCATGACCTGCCTGAAGTGTGGATAGGTTGTATAGTCCATCAAACTGGCTGTTGCTTATCATCAAAATGTTTTTAGGTGCAGAAAGAGAGAAGTACACAAATATGAAATACAAAAAGTAAGACATTAAAAAGTTGTGAAATGCTTGAAATACTAACGATCGGGTATTATCTTGATATTGGTTGTTGAGTTCAGAGAACCGTTACATGTTATCTAGAAAAGTGGTGATATAACAACGAATATTCAAAGAAATGCAGGTGTTTGAAAGTTGTTTATATGTTGCCTAGTAACGCTTATTTTCAAAAGTGCATAGATTGCTACAGAAGTTTTTCTAAGAGTATTGAAATATATAGATAAGTTCATTATACTCTGGTGAATGTGTCAGTAGCGATGAAAATTCTTAGAAAAATTTCTAAATGTCGGTTTGGAAAGATCCTCATGTTAACAAATGCTAGGCGCCATGATGATTTTCGCCCAATGCGTCCATTAGGCAAAGGTTACCTGAGTTTATTAAGCGCAGCGTAATACACTCATGGAACCAGATTGCATATCATATTCATAATAGCTACCAACACAGCGCCCCTGGCAAATGGAACAAACATACCTCTGGCAGGCTTGGGCATTTGGCATGTAGGATACGTTTTCGATTGGCCTATTGGTGACTATAATAATACAATGGTTTTGGGTAAGGTCTAAAAGAACAGGAAGGGCTAAGCCATTGCTCATTACTCAACTGGCTTGGCACGCTTACGAAGATAGTAAGGAGAGGTAAACAATTTTAATGACAAAAGAATATGAAGTAAAATATAAAAATGATTTGTTTATTTCAAATTCAAGTGTCATGCTTTTTAGATAATAATTTTGAACTTTCAAGCATATTGTTTAATATTTGTCTTACGAATTCAATAATTCTCGTGTTTGTTTATTGTAAAACTATGAAAGTTTGATGCGTGTGTCATATTGCTTTTAGAAAACGACAGTTTAATTCCCAGTTCGTTAGACAGTTATCTTTTGAGTGGTATCTTAGCCACCAGGGTTATATTGCATGAAAAACTATGGCGACCTGTGTAACCGAAGTACAATGTAAAATATACATATGGAAAAAAGTTAGGCATCCCATGATTTTTCAGCTGCAAAAGTTGCCCGGTAAGAAAGAATGCGGAGTTGTTGTAGAAATAATTGTATGGTATGATAGAACCATAATTTAGCAGTTAAGGGAAGAACGATTCATCCTGATAACGTTTCGAATCTTTTGGATATTTGCATTCATATAAAGGAAAATGGTTTAATAACAAAAGATGGTCGGTGTCAACTGTAATGACCCCTAGAAATCAATGAGAAGTGTTTGATTAACAGATTGAACTCAAAAGAATCCAAAGATTATTCCAAAATGATTCCAGCAATTTCGTCAATAATTGACAATAACTGTTGAAAAAAAGGGATGCCATTTCAACGACCAGTTACTTCCTTATTTTGTAAGATAAGAGATGATTTGATGTGTGGAAGTTGGTAACACAAATGTTAATTTTGATGTCTGAAACCCATCGTCTATTGCCTAGTTTTGGCACTACAGCCATACTTATTTTTGGTGAAATGTCAGTGCCATTACAACTTCAATCGTAATTTCAAAAAATGTCTACATGGACGATCTTTCTTTGAAGAAATTATCAACAAAATCTACATTTTTATGTTAAGATTCAAAAAATTATTCACGGTACCATAACTTTGCCCTAGCATCATTTTTTGGTTTTCGAAATTAGGGGGTGCTTAACTTTTTTCCGTATGCAACGACCACTGATGAGCGACCACTGACAAGAAAAAAAAATGTTTTACACAGGACTCTTAGTATTTTATTCTAACTAAGGGAGAAACTTATCTCTAAATATAAATTATTCTAACCAAGACAACATTTTTGATTTATAGTGTGAATGCAAAGGTATAATCCCTAATTAAATTGTGCCTCTTAGAACAAATGGTTGTCTTTGTTTACCATCTTCCTCACAAAGCTTAAAAGGTCAGTTTCAAACTTACTCATTTATCTTACTGATTTGTCTGTGTTTGCTCTCTAGCCTCATATCAAAGAAAGTCATAGTCCAATCAGAAAGCCCTCTACAAAACTACAGCGGATCAAGACAAAAACAGCTAAGTTGTACCCGATGAATTAAATGAATTCGAGTCATATATATATATATATATATATATGAAGGTTTTGTTCTACATGATCGCCTTCATCATTATTTTCTGTGAAGGTGTTGATGTAATTGGGTCGTTAATGATAATATTATATCCAGCTTACCTGGTAACATATACGGGCTGTCGTCAGACCGTATGGAGAGGAAACAACGAACGGGTTCGTATTCTGATATAGTCAGTACCTTTATCCTCGGAACATTTTTATAAACTAATGGTTGATACCATATATGAAATAGCACACAGGGCCAACAGTACATTCAAATATATCATACGATCTAATCATGACTAAAACGTATGCCATTATGTATGACATAATATGAATAACAAAGTCTCTAAGTATTATCCTTTTTAAGGTTTTTTTCGGGGTTGCGTCTTTACAACATAGATTAGCCAGTTGTGGTCAATGCGTTAGACTTTCGTAAAGCCCATGCATGCCCCTTGGAATAATTTAACAACACTTTTGCTTGTGATAAGAGTCGTTTCTTGATATTAATGTAGCTTGGAAATATGACATAGAAAAACAAAGCTTGAACAACAATATCACCAAATATTTTATTCAAACTTTCAGCTGATAAACATGTACTTATTTGGCAATGCACATCAATCATATATGACATGCCATCCAGTTAAACTCTAATTCTCTTAATGTCACATAGGAAGACTTTTTCATGCTCATCGTTAGTTCCTTATCGTCAATGTAATCTTTTGTAATGTTGACCATCGTTTGGTAATGATGACGCAATTGAGCGTCAAGAAGGGTCATTCCATATAGCACGTTTGGGTTGGCGGCGAATGGGCTTGGAAACCTTATCTTTGTTGATGAAGGGAAAGTCGACTTTTCGTAACCAAAACCAGACTCGCCTATTGGAAATAGAGAACATAACATATTTGTACTGCAATACATTGATTTAAGATATAAAATGTACATAAACAGTTAACATGTTCGATGGAAATTTAAGAAGTTGGGATGACAAGAAGAAAGAGGATTATATGGATGACAACTTCTTTATTCATGTAGTGTGACGTTTCGACACAGCTCTGTTTCGTTGTTGACTTTGCCTCACAACTTCAGAGTCGAAACGTCGCACATGGAACAAGGAACTAGTAAAATCAGACTCAACATTGAAACAAACAAACAAACTCTCTTAAAACGTTTTCAAGTTTGTCGCATTTTACATTACCATATCTTAAGAACCTAAGACCAAAGATAACACCTTAAGAGTTTGATAAATGAAATTATCGTGACAAAGAATATGACCATGATATACTCCATTTATAAATACTTAATTACTTATAGTGTATGTATACGACGAAGATACAAGACATACTGTGTTATTGCTAGAGAATTTAGCAGCAGTTTAGATTTACAATTCTACGAGAAATCATAGTATAAGGTGAATAAGATACTAAGAGAAACAACTTACATCCCATATGTTCCACGCGATCTGTGATATTAACCATTCCTGAAACACGCCATAAGATACACATGACATGAAATTTGATAATCAAAAATTGCAATACAGCATTCTGACCGAGGTTCAGACGGTGTTCCGATCCAAATATTTTCGAAGATTAGATATCAAATGGTTATCCAATAAAAACAATGTAAAGCAAAGATAAGAATAAAGATTTTTATTATATAATTAGCGATGAAGTATAGGGTTATACAGTGAAAATATAATCCATATTTCAAGAAAAGCAGTAGAAAGTCATTATTATTTTCACTGCAGTGAAAATATACATCCATATTTTCACTGCGGTGAGAAAAACAGGACCAAACCTATTACCTCCCTTTGAAACATGATTATCTCCCTTTGAGGAAATCGAACGCACGCCTCGCGTCACGGCGTTGTTTAGGATTGAAAAAACCCCGACCCTTTACGATGTTTTTGGTATGTAACTGTTAAGATTTTGCAGTGCCAATGTATCCTTCGATATCGAAAAGCCACCCGAAGATCATATCTTGTTGCTGTAGTTTATAATTGTTCGAAGCGAGAGATCTGTCACACCCACATAGTGCTTCACTCACTCAGTCAGTCACTGACTTTCAAAATGTAAAAGGAGCCTTTGCTTCACCTAGTTCGATCTATAACCAAAAACATATTTTGAATATGATATCAATAAACATTCACAAGTTATATATTTTTTCATAAAACTATTTCTGACAAAATATTGAATTATTTCTATCGAACCATTTTTTACCGAAAAAGGATAAATGGAGTTTCACATTCATCACAACAGAGAAACTTTGCCTTCCGACTGCGTTTTATGATCTTAAAGTTATATAATAAATAGACTATGTCATTGTTATTGCCGAATATCATTAAGAAAAGTTAAGAATAAAGAATTTTTTATTTTAATTTTTTTCATTTTGCTTTTTTGGTACAAAGTCAACATTTTTAACATACAAATGAAACGTAAACCATTGAATTAATGTAAACAATTTTCCAGATGTACAGTCAATTACTTTAAAAGGTAAGACACAAAAAACAACATTAGCTAAACAGCATATGACATGAAGACCAAATTTGAACAAAAGGCTTTGAGTTACATTATCTAATTGATATGAAAGCTCAACATCATTTTTGATATAGGAGTTTTGTATTTGATTACAATGTATATTTGTATAAATATTTGTAGATTAACTGAGAATAACGTTTATTTTGTGCATATCAACTCGCCCGAGGTTCGGACAGTTTGGACCAAACTTCGGACAGTTCCACACCATTTTCTCATTACATCACAGCTTAAACATATTTCTATTATCACCTAACACACATTAAGTCGTCCATGTACAACAATACAAGATAATACAATATTTTACCTTCATAAAGATCCTCGGTTCTGTTAGCGTCTGCTTTAAGGTTTTCAGTGATGTTCTGCAAACCCCCCACTGTTGAATTTAGGGAGGTTATTTTCCCTACCAGGTTGTTGATTACAATGCTTTTCTCTTCAGCCAGGTGATCAAGTTGTTTCCTTGCTAATTTTGTGACGTTGCTGAATTGGTGCAGTTTTGTCATGTTCTGGTTTGTTGTGTTCACAACACCAGAGATTTTCTGAAATAAGACGTTTGAAATAAATCATTTGGAGAATTCTTAAGTCGATACCTTATTTCCAACAAGTGACAAACTTATGTTCGGAAGTAAATTATTGCTATGTAGTTTCGAGAGATTCGGTGTTCGAATCCAGTCAGGCGCTTGGCACATTTGTCTGCTGAAAGAAAGTTCTTGGTATGAAAAATCAGGATTTAAGGACTTGACCTACCACTGTGGGGAGATAATGTACAGTAGGGCAAAAACATACATAGCAAGCAAGTACTTTTGAATCTCCTGCCTCGTCTTGTCAAGGAAATTCCAAAACGGAGACTGCTTGGAAGGCGTGTTTTTCATTTAACCTAAAGATATATTTTTTCGAAATCCATACACAATTTAGACATAATTTTCAAAAGGGCTTTAATCAGTCAATCAAATCAAATCATAAAATTACTATAAACTGTAATGATCGTTGTTTAGTTTATTTTGGTTCATCTTTCTCGCACAATACAATATGCTATTTACCATATGCCAATATGTGAAACACCTCTTTGAACATGTCAAATACGTAGTTCAACATACCTGCAGTCGATTCTTCAAATCGAACGTGCTATCCACAGCGGAAGTTACAATCCCCTTTGAATTTCCCATGGTTCTGTTCATTTTCAAAATGGCGGCCTCCAAGACGTCTGCTCTCGCTACCAAAGCTCTTCCGGTTTGTTGGACGTTTTGTAGACGGACTTTGAGTTCCCCCATCTCCTTTAGGAATTTCATAAAACCATCAAATTGTAACTGAGACCGACTTATCGGCAATGTTGCAATTACTAGCAATATGATTGAAACTTTCTGCGTCATTTTAGAAGAAGTTAAAATGTCTGACGTGCCTATATTTCAGTTGTAAGTTGGGAGAGATAAGCGTGTATAAGTCATGAGAGAAAAACAGATGGCTTTTCACAAAACGATTATGCGTCGTTTACAAGACATTCACATATCTATAGGTATTTTTGTGGCCTTTGTTAAAACAGGTCTTGATCACTAATTCTCATCCAATTAATCTTTCACGTTATTAAAAAAATTATGCATGTAGAATTAGATTGAAAGATATTTATTTTCAAATGATGACCTGAATAATTTCTTTCTCGTTGATAAGATATCATACTTTAATATAGCCACTGCTCCACACATAACTAGAACACTCAGCTTGTAAAATACAATATGAAATCATCAATCAACGCTACCAATCCTACTACCCCTTAGTACCCCTGTGCATCTTCTGTATTGCTGAACAGTAGACACTAGACCGTCTAGTCCACAGCGGACTAGACGGGATTCTTCAGGTCCAGGAGTTCAGTAGTCTCAAGACTGAGGTTGAGAGACAGGAGCAGACAAATAAACTGCTGGAGCTGAAAGTCTCGAGACTGGAGCAGGTTCTTCACCAACTCAACAACAGCGCTTTTCAGGAAGCTTACTACTTCTTTTAGGCTCATAAGTGTGGATAGATTTACGAGTTGCAAAGTCCTTCAATTTGGCTGTTGCTTAACATCAAGATATGTGTAGGGAATGTAAGATTAGAGAAGAAGAGAGTAAGATGAGGGGCATGTTGTTGTTCATTTAGTAAATCTAAAGCATTATCTATATTCGGGAAGTACACAAATAAAAGAGACAGAAAGTATGAAATTTAAAAGCGGTGACAGTGACAGAGAGGCAAAGTGACAGAGGGACAATGTGAAAGAGTGGCAGATTGACAGTACGGCAGAGTGACAGAGTGAAAGAGGGACAGAATGACAGAAGGTGACAGTATGGCAGAGAGGCAGAGTGACCAAGTGGAAGAGTGAAAAAACGGTAGTGACAGAGTGACAGAGTGGCAGAGGGGCAGATCGGCAGAAGGTAATGGAGGGACAAAGAGAGTGGTAGCGTGACGGAGTGACAGAGAGACAGAGTTACAGAGTGAGTGTTACAGAGTGACAGAGTGACAGAGTGACAGAGTTACAGAGTGATAGAGCGGCAGAGTTACAGACAATGTAGAGTTACAGGGGGACCAAGTGACAGAGTGACAGAGTGACAGAGTGACAGAGTGACAGAGTGACAGAGTGACAGAGTGACAGAGCATGTAGAGTTACAGGGGGACAGAGTGGCAGAGTGACAGAGTGACAGAGAGACAGAGTGACAGAGCATGTAGAGTTACAGACAATGTAGAGTTACAGGGGGACCAAGTGACAGAGTGACAGAGTGACAGAGTGACAGAGAGACAGAGTGACAGAGCATGTAGAGTTACAGGGGGACAGAGTGACAGAGAGACAGAGTGACAGAGAGACAGAGTGGCAGAGAGACAGAGTGACAGAGCATGTAGAGTTACAGGGGGACAGAGTGACAGAGAGACAGAGTGACAGAGTGACAGAGTGACAGAGTGACAGAGCATGTAGAGTTACAGGGGGACAGAGTGGCAGAGTGACAAAGTGACAGAGAGACAGAGTGACAGAGCATGTAGAGTTACAGGGGGACAGAGTGGCAGAGTGACAGAGTGACAGAGCGGCAGAGTGACAGAGCGGCAGAGTGACAGAGTGACAGAGCGGCAGAGTGACAGAGTGACAGAGTGACAGAGCATGTAGAGTTACAGGGGGACAGAGTGACAGAGAGACAGAGTGACAGAGAGACAGAGTGACAGAGCATGTAGAGTTACAGGGGGACAGAGTGACAGAGAGACAGAGTGACAGAGACAGAGTGACAGAGCATGTAGAGTTACAGGGGGACAGAGTGGCAGAGTGACAGAGTGACAGAGAGACAGAGTGACAGAGTGAGTGTTACAGAGTGACAGAGTGACAGAGTGACAGAGCGGCAGAGTGACAGAGTGGCAGAGTGACAGAGCGGCAGAGTGACAGAGTGACAGAGTGACAGAGCATGTAGAGTTACAGGGGGACAGAGTTACAGAGTGACAGAGCGGCAGAGTGACAGAGTGGCAGAGTGACAGAGCGGCAGAGTGACAGAGTGACAGAGCATGTAGAGTTACAGGGGGACAGAGTTGCAGAGTGACAGAGTGACAGAGTGACAGAGCATGTAGAGTTACAGGGGGACAGAGTGGCAGAGTGACAGAGTGACAGAGCGGCAGAGTGACAGAGCGGCAGAGTGACAGAGCGGCAGAGTGACAGAGCGGCAGAGCGGCAGAGTGACAGAGTGACAGAGCGGCAGAGCGGCAGAGTGACAGAGTGACAGAGTGACAGAGCATGTACAGTTACAGGGGGACAGAGTGACAGAGCGGCAGAGTGAAAGAGCGACAGAGTAACAGAGTGACAGAGTGACAGAGCGGCAGAGTGACAGAGCGGCAGAGTTACAGAGTGACAGAGTAACACAGTGACAGAGTGACAGAGTTGCAGAGTGACAGAGTGACAGAGTTGCAGAGTGACAGAGCGGTAGAGTTACAGAGTGACAGAGTAACACAGTGACAGAGGGACAGAGCGGCAGAGTGGCAGAATGACAGAGTGACAGAGTAACAGAGTAACATAGTGACAGGGGGACAGAGGGATAGACTGACAGAGCATGTAGAGTTACAGAGTGAAAGAGTGAAAGAGCGACAGAGTAACAGAGTGACAGAGTGACACAGTGACAGAGGGACAGAGCGGCAGAGTGGCAGAATGACAGAGTGACAGAGTAACAGAGTAACATAGTGACAGGGGGACAGAGGGATAGACTGACAGAGCATGTAGAGTTACAGAGTGACAGAGTGAAAGAGCGACAGAGTAACAGAGTGACATAGTGACAGGGGGACAGAGGGATAGACTGACAGAGCATGTAGAGTTACAGAGTGACAGAGTGAAAGAGCGACAGAGTAACAGAGTGACAGAGTGACAGAGCGGCAGAGTGACAGAGTGGCAGAGTGACAGAGCGGCAGAGTGACAGAGTGACATAGTGACATAGTGACATAGTGACATAGTGACAAAGTGACACGAGTGGTAGAGTACCAGAGTAACAGAGTGACAGAGTGACAGAGTGACAGAGCGGTAGAGTTACAGAGTGACAGAGTAACACAGTGACAGAGTTGCAGAGTGACAGAGCGGTAGAGTTACAGAGTGACAGAGTAACACAGTGACAGAGCGGCAGAGTGGCAGAATGACAGAGTGACAGAGTAACAGAGTAACATAGTGACAGGGGGACAGAGGGATAGACTGACAGAGCATGTAGAGTTACAGAGTGACAGAGTGAAAGAGCGACAGAGTAACAGAGTGACAGAGTAACACAGTGACAGAGTGACAGAGTTGCAGAGTGACAGAGTGACAGAGTTGCAGAGTGACAGAGCGGTAGAGTTACAGAGTGACAGAGTAACACAGTGACAGAGGGACAGAGCGGCAGAGTGGCAGAATGACAGAGTGACAGAGTAACAGAGTAACATAGTGACAGGGGGACAGAGGGATAGACTGACAGAGCATGTAGAGTTACAGAGTGACAGAGTGAAAGAGCGACAGAGTAACAGAGTGACATAGTGACAGGGGGACAGAGGGATAGACTGACAGAGCATGTAGAGTTACAGAGTGACAGAGTGAAAGAGCGACAGAGTAACAGAGTGACAGAGTGACAGAGCGGCAGAGTGACAGAGTGGCAGAGTGACAGAGCGGCAGAGTGACAGAGTGACATAGTGACATAGTGACATAGTGACATAGTGACATAGTGACATAGTGACAAAGTGACACGAGTGGTAGAGTACCAGAGTAACAGAGTGACAGAGTGACAGAGTGACAGAGCGGTAGAGTTACAGAGTGACAGAGTAACACAGTGACAGAGTTGCAGAGTGACAGAGCGGTAGAGTTACAGAGTGACAGAGTAACACAGTGACAGAGCGGCAGAGTGACAGAGTGACAGAGTGACAGAGTTGCAGAGTGACAGAGCGGTAGAGTTACAGAGTGACAGAGTAACACAGTGACAGAGTGACAGAGTTGCAGAGTGACAGAGTGACAGAGTTGCAGAGTGACAGAGCGGTAGAGTTACAGAGTGACAGAGTAACACAGTGACAGAGGGACAGAGCGGCAGAGTGGCAGAATGACAGAGTGACAGAGTAACAGAGTAACATAGTGACAGGGGGACAGAGGCATAGACTGACAGAGCATGTAGAGTTACAGAGTGACAGAGTGAAAGAGCGACAGAGTAACAGAGTGACAGAGTGACACAGTGACAGAGGGACAGAGCGGCAGAGTGGCAGAATGACAGAGTGACAGAGTAACAGAGTAACATAGTGACAGGGGGACAGAGGGATAGACTGACAGAGCATGTAGAGTTACAGAGTGACAGAGTGAAAGAGCGACAGAGTAACAGAGTGACAGAGTGACAGAGCGGCAGAGTGACAGAGTGGCAGAGTGACAGAGCGGCAGAGTGACAGAGTGACATAGTGACATATTGACATAGTGACAAAGTGACACGAGTGGTAGAGTACCAGAGTAACAGAGTGACAGAGTGACAGAGTGACAGAGCGGTAGAGTTACAGAGTGACAGAGTAACACAGTGACAGAGTTGCAGAGTGACAGAGCGGTAGAGTTACAGAGTGACAGAGTAACACAGTGACAGAGCGGCAGAGTGACAGAGTGACAGAGTGACAGAGTTGCAGAGTGACAGAGCGGTAGAGTTACAGAGTGACAGAGTAACACAGTGACAGAGGGACAGAGCGGCAGAGTGGCAGAATGACAGAGTGACAGAGTAACAGAGTAACATAGTGACAGGGGGACAGAGGGATAGACTGACAGAGCATGTAGAGTTACAGGGGGACAGAATGACAGAGCATGTAGAGTTACAGAGTGACAGAGCGGCAGAGTGACAGAGTGGCAGAGTGACAGAGCGGCAGAGTGACAGAGTGACAGAGTGACAGAGTGACAGAGCATGTAGAGTTACAGAGTGACAGAGCGGCAGAGTGACAGAGTGGCAGAGTGACAGAGCGGCAGAGTGACAGAGTGACAGAGCATGTAGAGTTACAGGGGGACAGAGTGGCAGAGTGACAGAGTGACAGAGTGACAGAGCATGTAGAGTTACAGGGGGACAGAGTGGCAGAGTGACAGAGTGACAGAGCGGCAGAGTGACAGAGCGGCAGAGCGGCAGAGTGACAGAGTGGCAGAGTGACAGAGCGGCAGAGTGACAGAGTGACAGAGTGGCAGAGCATGTACAGTTACAGGGGGACAGAGTGACAGAGCGGCAGAGTGAAAGAGCGACAGAGTAACAGAGTGACAGAGTGACAGAGCGGCAGAGTGACAGAGTTGCAGAGTGACAGAGTGACAGAGTGACAGAGCATGTACAGTTACAGGGGGACAGAGTGACAGAGCGGCAGAGTGACAGAGCGGCAGAGTGACAGAGTGACAGAGTGACAGAGTTGCAGAGTGACAGAGCGGTAGAGTTACAGAGTGACAGAGTAACACAGTGACAGAGGGACAGAGCGGCAGAGTGGCAGAATGACAGAGTGACAGAGTAACAGGGTAACATAGTGACAGGGGGACAGAGGGATAGACTGACAGAGCATGTAGAGTTACAGGGGGACAGAATGACAGATTAACAGGGTGACGGAGTGACTGAGCTGCAAATTAGAAGAGCGGCAGATATGAAGGTTTAAAGAAAATATATACACCAAGAGACGGATTAAGAGAGAAAATAGTTTAAGACTGAACAAAACACTGAATGGAGTACACTATGAGATAAGCAGTTAACTTTGTACGCGAGAACGACTCAACAAAATTATATTGTATATCGAAAAGTAACTACCAAATACTTTATTCGGGTGACATTTCGATACCTTTCCCTGGATTGAAAATTCCTATTTTACATCCAAAACACAATGTTGGAACGAAATTCGTTTGGAAGTGAGAAATACAACGTCAATCAATTATTGTAAATTCAATATCATCTGATCATGCATAAAAAAACCTATTATTCTCACAAAATTCGTTACACGTGTAGTCCCTTAAAATAATGATCTATTTGTATCGATATTTTCGATAACCCAAGTTGTTGATGTGGAAACGATTGTGAGAATTCATATCATTAACTATTTTAATGTACATTATATATTTCACAAAGAATCATGAAGTCATTTACGTAGCATTTTTAACATAACTTATAACATAACTTTAACCAGAGGTTATAGAGATTGTGCAATATATGAATGGATGTCACGTGACAGTAATGAGACACCGCAAAGAATATTACTTTACTTTGTGAACATCACAACTGGGTCGACAGGCAAAGTCTAGTCGTATTCGCCAGGTACTGCGTATTGCACTCACAATGGCGACCAACACAGTACCTTTGTCTAATGGATCACACATACCTCTGGCAGGTCTGAGCACTTTGCAAGTAGGATACGTAGGGAGTACGGGGGTACGATTTGGATACGTAGGAAGTACGGAGAGTGACCTGAATGGGGTCAGAGTGTCAATGACATGTCCTAAGCGGGTCATCACATTAAGTATGGAATAAAAGATTTCGATATCTGGACCAGGGGTAAAGCTTAAGCTGCTATGTGCATAAGTTTAAAAGTACAGCATATTCTTCATAAAAAACACTGTGATGGATCAAGGACAACTGCTTGCTTGACACACCGGTTCTTTTGTTGAAATATAATATATCGTTTGTTGGGTAATGTGAGATAAAGTTACTGCTAGACTTGCACACCAAATTCATGTTACGCTCTGTTTAGTATGGGCAGTAGAAATCACAAAAGCTGCTGTTCAAACGATATATGTAAGATTTCTGAATAAAGTTTTGTATCAATAAGTCATATTTTCATGAATTAAGGTCATTTGCAAACGTTCACAATATAAAATACATAAGAAATAGAATAACCGTAAGTTGTCATTCAAATAAACACAATGCATATGTTCCATTTTCCTAACGTTTCTCTAACATTAACCTTGAAAAGAAAGTTGATTACATAGAGAAATTCACACCAGTATGG
The DNA here is from genome assembly GCA_916613615.1 of Steromphala cineraria. Classification (NCBI taxonomy): domain Eukaryota; kingdom Metazoa; phylum Mollusca; class Gastropoda; order Trochida; family Trochidae; genus Steromphala; species Steromphala cineraria. Next base: position 42,560,409 of record OU744734.1, on the reverse strand, counting down.
AAAGTATACAATTACTTTAAGATACTCATAACTCTACCGATTCATTACGAAAAAGACATATATAATTCCAGGTGACTTCAGCTGACGAATGTAAGGCGACCATACACGCCGCCTTAGAAGCTGGATACAGACACATAGATACAGCATATCTCTATGCAAACGAAGAGTAGCCTATATTGGAGAAGTTTTACAGGAATGGTTCAATGCTGAAAAACTGAAAAGGGAGGATATTTTTATTACAACAAAGGTAAAATCCATAACCAAAAACATAGTATAATAGTCACGTAGGAGTTACATGAGTTTAAAGTCATTTATGAGAGTAAACCAATTTTTGGATAGTTATATCAAAAACAAGAATACATTTTCTTTTCAAATATGAACAAGAATATATACAACAGCTGCAATGTAAAAAGACAAACTTTGAATAACAATTCCAATTTGATAATATTCAGTATATGAATATATTCACTAATTCCGGTTTATTATACGCCTTCTTGTATTTTATTTCAATTCGTTGTAATGTATCATTACTCTCTGTTTCAATTTTTCAAAGTGCATATTCTTTCTTTGGTGTGGTAAGCTTTCCGTATCACACCACAAGCCAGAAGATGTTTCGGTATCACTGGAGGAAAGCCTGCGAAAACTTCAATTGGATTATGTGGATCTCTTCCTAGTTCATTATCCGATCGCAATGAAGGTAAACGTCACCTCTATGTATCAAACAGAACCTAAAATACCTCTCTGCAATCCTGATCTGACTAGTGTTCTATGGGGTTCGTATAAGGAGCCATCGTACTCCAACCAATCAATCACAAGGCTACATGTAAACAGCCATTGCCACAATTGGATATCTTAGCAATATTCTATTTGAATTTGATGAGAGATGTCACCAGATCCCGATAGGTGGTACTCAGAATAGAAACTAAGTGAAGTACAAGTGGTAGGTTCTGGTTGATTTTAATGAGATTGATGTATAGTCTTACCATTAAATCTCTTAATTTTCTCCTCTGTTTGTATTAAACACATTCATATTTCGTCTTATCCTCTTTATAACGAGTTCTTACAGGATTTGCTGTTTTAACATGTATCAGTAGCTCTGTATTGTGTTTTGTTATTTCAGCTAAAAGAAGGGCCTGTTTCAGATGGAGAACGTCCTATGGAACCAACAGATGTTAAATTTGAAGATACGTGGAAGGTAAGGTACCTTAGCAGTACAAATGTTTTTGATTAGTAAGTTATCGTTATTTTACACAAATATGAGAAATTGATACAAGGAAGGTCAGCAACATTGAAGGTCAGCAACCTAAGCGGTCCAAAAGTTATGTAGTAAATCATGATATATATTGAAATTAATTTAAACAAAGATGAGAAAAGTAATGATGCATTTGCGGTAAACTAGCATAGCAACACAAGTGTTGATGATTAAGATAAGGTAGATACTATTATTTAGACAGATGGAAACAAATATTAACTAACAAAGCAGCGCAAGAGTTGATACCAAATTAATTAAATTTAAAATTTCAAAAAAGATAAGTGGAAGACACAAAGAAAATAAACTAGTCAAAGGGTTAAAGGGAATTTAATCATTTTCAAGATGCTTCCTTACCAGAACAAGCGTGGAATAGCGAGTTAGAGGCGTTTTCTTTAAGAAAAAGTGGTAAACTGCAAAAATATGATAATTCATATGATACATAGGTATTCTACCCCTGCAGAACAGTTATAAAGTCAGTGTTGATTTAAGAAAAATGTTTTTACTGAAATAATATTGGAGGATAACTAAGTCATACAAGTTAGATAGTAAAAGACAATCATTCTAAACTATGATGATGACATAAGTTAACTTTATTTTAGACAAGGATGAGCAATTGATACATGGAAGGAAAACAACCTTAGCGAAACAAAAGGTATGTAGTTAAACATGATAAATTAAAATAAATTTAGATTTTTTTATAGAAAAATTAACATACATTTATGGTAACGTAGCTTAGTAATTCAAGTGCTGATGACTATAATATAATTAATATTATTTTAGACAGATGGAACAACTATTAACTAACAAAGCAAAGAAAGAGTTTATACCTAATCAAATAAGTTTTAATTTTTAAAAAAGATATAAAGTGGAAGACACGAATAAAATAAAATACCTCAGCAAAGCAAGAGTTCCTATGTTAATCAAAGTGTTTAAAGGCAATAGAAGACAACGATGATTTTTGCAAGATGCATGTTACATGAACTTCCTAACCTGGGCAAACGTAGAATGGTAAACTATTAAGGTTTTCTTGAAAAAATTTATAAACTACATAAATAAGATAAATCACACGATACATAAGTACACTATTTCAGTTGTTAAATTGTTGAACAGTTGAAAGGTACGTATATTTCTTTTCTGAAAAACATTTTTCACTGAAATAATATTGGAGGAAAACTCAGTCTGATTAAATCTGCCTAGTTCCCAGGAATAAAAGTTTAAAAATATTAACGCTATGGGAATCGAACCTGTTACTTCGATATCCCCTCCACTGAGACCTAGTGTAGAGGATATCATATCTCCGTGTAGTTGATATTTTCAATATCTTATTCCTTGGAAATAGGCAGATTTTAATCAGACAGGAGGAAAACTAAGCCATATACAAATGGTAAATAGTTGAATAAGTTAACTCCAAAATAGTGAAAGACAAGCAGTGTAAATGATGATGACGACGACGATGATGATGATGATGATGATGATAATGATTATGATAATGATTATGTTAAAGATAAAGATAATGATAATGATAATGATAATGAAAATGATAATGATGATAATGTTAAAGATAATGATAATGATAATGTTAAAGATAATGATAATGATAATGATAATGATGATAATGTTAAAGATAATGATAATGATAATGATACCACATATATCTTGAGATCAGATACACCACGTGCATGAGAGGTCAGACAAGTGGTATAGCCAAACTACAGTTGGTTATTTAATAGATATACACACATTTCCCGAGGTGTATCGCTCAATACATCTCCTGTTTATATAGTCCAGCAGATATGTGAAGAATTTACATAGAATTGTGCCTTTAATGATACAAGCATGAAATTTGGTACACAGTTAGGGGGTACCCTTAGAGTGAAATTTGGATATAAGGACATTCCAGATTTCCTCTAAGATTTAAATGGCGGCTTCAAATTAATGAATGAAATTAGTTATACCAACCAGTTCAAATCCTTATCACGTGTGTTTGGTGTAAAACACAATTTAGGTATTATGTAATTAATTGTTGTGCATATTCTATCAGTCTTAGTAAACCTAGCCTCAATAATACTCGTTTCCCTCAACTATTGAGTCTAGCAAGATGTAGTAGAAGGTTGCGTCAGCCGATCTTTGGAATTGACCAATAAGGGATCGTCTTACCAAGCCTCAATAGTATGCATTCGCACATTAACGTTGGAGGGTCATAGGTCGGTGAAAGGTTGGCTGACGCGACTTTCTACTGCATCTTACTAGACTCAATATCGGAGTGAAGCGAGTATCATTGAAGCTAGGTTTACTCAGACTGATATACATTGCAATTATTTCATACTGAGCTCAAAAAGAGCATCTGCAGTGGGTAAAATTTTTTTTACCCAATTGCTATTGCAGAGTTCGGCCTGTCGGTTAGATATCTGACTCTTCAGGACTTCAGTCTTTGCTTGTTGATAAAACATTTGTTCAAAAAATTCTCTTTACAATTATTAGTTTCAAAATATTTTCCAACCGACACTGCATTAGAAGTGCTGTATATTGCTTGACGAACTATGGCTAATAAACAAGCTCTTGAATCAACAGGCTAGAATGCTACTTGTCCACTCTAACTGATTGGAAGAAGTGCGTTTTATTTTCAGGAAGAAACAGAGGAGGTTATCCCCCCCCCCCCTGATTTCAAGCAAAAAATAGGTTCTGAATAGGCGGAGATACAAAATTGGCTCCAGCTCTCTACCATGCGTTCTGATCCGTGGCGATAGGCCTTGCGTAAGTTATGTTTGGACTCTTTTTGGGGGACAGTCGGATCTCCTGGTGTTGATTGATAGGAACCTGCGATATGCCTTAGATTCGGTAGGTTAGCCTCTTACCTGCGACTCAACGGAGCACAGCGGGCGGTAGAAAGGCTCAACGTTACATTTGAACAGATGGATATTCTGATATCCAAGGGGGCAGTGGAGGAAATCCTGGTCACAAACCTCAAGTCGGGGTTCTACTCCCCTCTGTTCGTTCCACCCAAGAGAGACAGGAGCAAATAGTAGATGATTAACCATATGTTGAAGTTAACCACTCCTTCCTCGTACTGCCGCCATATCTTTGTCACATGTTTTTGTCATCAGTCATGCGGTTGCTGGAGCCCTAGAATTGGAGAACACATACTTGCATATTCCCATTTCCGAGACCACTGCAAGTACCTCAGTTTCGTTCTGGCAGAGCGCCATTCTCAGTGGAATGTGCTTACATTTGGAATATCATTCTCTCCGTGGATTTTCACCAGAGTGACTCAACAATAGTAACTTTCTTCTCACTCACAATGTCCAGTTCATTCCATTCGTGGACGACAGGCTTGATACCCAACGCTGATTACTCTGGAGTTGGAGTTGTTGATTAATCTGTCCAAGTCAGACCTTAAGCCAACCACCTCGCTGGCCTTCCTGGGCGCTATTGTGGACACTGGACACTGCTCAGTCCCCTGCTAACGCATGGAGCGAATAGACTTCTTGCTCCACTAGGTCGAATAGATCATGGGGTTGCTCACCTAAGTGCAGGACCTAACTAGAAGGGGTTGGCTGCAGTTGACATCATTTCAGGTCTTCCTAACCGTGCACGTCAGGGAAAAGGTGTCCAGACATGTGTTCCTGCTTCGCCATGACCTCAGGGAGGAGGCGAACGTCTTCACAGGTCTCCTGCTCCACCAATTAAAGGTGATGGGAAGCGGTAGGTGTCTGGTCTCAAGATTCAGTGGGATCTGGTAATTTGTCCCTGAGCACTTATGCTCGGATGTCTGCAAGCCCTTATTAAAGATGATCATCCTATGCCTGAAGTTAAGACAGTTTATTCATGGCGATGGCTTTCGGCTGCCAAGATTTCAGAGCCGCATGCTTTGCAGACTGATTTGCTTCGCTTTGAAGTGAGGGATGAGGGAAGAGTCACAAAGGAACTTGCACCGGACTTCGTGTGTAAGATCCAAGGGTCTGATGATTGAGGCAGGGTGTTTCACATTCAATCCCTTGCATGATCAGCATTCCCCATGGACGAAGAGTTCAGTTTCTCTGTCCTGTTCTAGCTCTTCGCATCTACTTGGAACGCATGCGTTCCTTCTGGCAAGGGAGAAGGAGGCCTTCCCCATTTGCTTTGAGTACAAAGACGACACAGTCTAAGTAAACCTAGCCTCAATATTATCCGTTTCACTTCTATACTGAGTCTAAAAAGGTCTAATAGAGGGTCGTGTCAGCCGACCTTTCTGCGACCTATGACCTTCCAACGTTATACGTGCGAAGGCAGACTATTGTGGCTTGGTAAGCTCAGTTCTGATTGGTCAACTTGGTCACGTGGGCTGACGCGAACCTCAACCAAGCCTATCTAGACTCAGTATAGAAGTGAAACGGATAATATTGAGGCTAGGTTTACTTAGACTGAAGACGACAGACAGTGCCTTCAGTGTCTATCAGTGGTCTGCTATCCTAAAGGCTTACAAAGCCATGGGTTGACCCGCGACCAGCTCTTTCAACCTTTTACGAGATCCGTGCAGTCTCTGCCACCATAGCAGTCCATATTGCTGTGGCGAACATCCGTTGGGCTTGTTTTGGAAGTCATACATGCTCTTTGCCAACCACTACCCTCGAGACGTTTCTATGGAAGACGGACAAAAAGTTTGCATTTCTTTTTCCATTGTGTTGGTTGTCTTTCTGGTTCGAGGTTTGTAACACCCTTTTAACGGGGCCCAGACCACCCTACCATAAGTTTGACTGTTGAGATTGTTACCTTCCTTCTTGGGTCCTACAGCCCTTTATCGCTATTGTATTCTGCGCTACAGTGAGTCAGAGATGGTAATAGTAAGTTAAAATAGTGCGTTTTTTAGTAAATGTCATTATTTAAAATTTCCATTGATAACTGACCAATCCTTCATTCCCACCCTTGCCTCCCCTCCTGCGAGTTGGTTGGCTCTGGTGAACGTTCTCTGAGGCTTGGTTACATGACCAAAGCCAGCACAGGGACAGATAACTCCCGTCTTCTTTGATCTGTGTAATCTTGTTGAGAGATAATCAGAAATTTAAAAAATCTTGATATTTAGTGAAAAATAAAGACCAAATAATGTTTTTGAGAGTTTTCACTTAATTATCATCATAAACACAAGATTCCTTGGTGTTCCTCTCCAAGTACTCTGATTTAGATAATGTTATCTTACTACAAAAAAGCCGCCATTTTTAAATGGCCGCCATTTTTGTTCTGGGAATAAATTCAAATGTCCCTATATCTCAAAATCTTCATAAAATAATGCTCTATCAGTATACCAAGTTTCATGCTTGTATCACAAAAAGCACAATTTCCCCACTTATCTGCTGGACTAATAACCTTGGCGTAGCGTAGAGGAGTCGCAGAAACCACGATTCAAACAGAAGGTGTATTGATTAATGCACCAAGGGAAGTGTGGGTATAGCTGACTTATACCCCACTCCGGTCGAGTTATATCTGACGAAAAAGAGCTGTCCACACTTCTCTATGTCTTAACCTAACAAGATCAATAGAATATTTAGGATATTCTTCTGATTGCGTTTTAAAAACCATTTAATGACTTCTTTACATTAACATTTGGAACAAACTAGTACCTTTACATAGGCTTATATAGGAAAAAATAACAATGTAGACATGACACAACAGAAAATACCACTGATTGTATCAATCCTCAGTAGCTTAATTGAAAGAGGCAATGCATATCAACAAAAAGACCCTGGTTCGATTCCCACTTTGGTCCTTAATAATTCTAAAACATTTAAAAGTCGTTATTTTACAACTCAACTGATTTCCCATAGTTGAAATCTCTTCACCTTACAAAGTTGGGTGTACAATAAAAAGTAGGTGTACATGTAGGTGTAGAAATGAAGAGGTGTATCGGTCAATACACTTACAGTTAGAACAAAGGAAACCATAGCAACAAGACCGGAAGTGGGGTATATTGCTGGTATGGTCATGGCTTGCAGTGTTACCTGACTCTGAGGATGTGAGTGTGATTCTGCAATAGGTTCAGCCTGAAATGGTAAAGATTCTGTACAATTAAGATAATGTGATCCCAAATATGACAATATAACAAACCAATCAAATGTTTCACATCAGAGTATGGAGCTGATGGTCAAGGAAGGGAAAGCTAAGTCTATCGGTGTATCAAACTTCAACAAGAAACAGCTGGAGATAATTCTAGCTAGGGCAGAGGTTAAACCAGTAGCTAACCAGGTAAGTTGTATTTATTTATATTCATTATTTCTGAGTATTTTCACAGGTCTCTCTTTGTTAATCAGATATGTCCTAAGCAATTACATATGTTCACAAATGATGTAATCTTAGATTATGCTTATTCTCTTTGATGTCAGCTTTGTCGTCAGTTACTCAATACAAGTGAAAGGTTATTAAGAACAATTCCCCAGGATCCCATTTATGTATTATTTACACCACTAGGGAAAGTTATGTTCATTGTTTTGGCGAGTCGTTTTTCTGAATAACCGAAGCTCACCTCGGTTATTTCCATGTATTGAGGTCGGTTATTGTGGCAATGCGAACGACCGCGGTGGTTATTTAGAGGTTTTTGTATTTGACCAGACATTTTTCTCACGGGCAGATACCTTACATCCTCGGCTACGCCTCGGACTTGGTATCTTCCCTCGAAAATTAAACATTAGGAATTTACGAATGTTGCCTCTCGGCTTCGCCTCGAGTCAATATTCGAAAATTCCGAATGTAAGTTGGTTTTCCCGAATTTATGAAGCAACCTCTAAATAACCACCTCATTCGTACGCATAACCAACATAACCAACATAACCATCCTAACAAAAATAACTCAAAAGAATACACAACAAACATTTGAAGCATTTTATTGAATTGAAGGTCTTTCAAAGTACATGTTTCGACAATTGTATCAGATTAGGTCGCGATTCTGTTCCATCCTGCATGAGAGGGGCGATGTTGGTAGTCATCTCTCCATCACTGCTTCTCAAACAGGCGGTCACACCTGAAATATGAACAAAATATAATATGTCATCTGGTTTAATAGTTTCGAAAAAACATTTTATTAGTTAAAGTGTGCGTAGATTCAAAGACGTATTGAGACAAATTTTCAAATGATTTAGTTTTACTTGACCATCTTAAAATGTTTTAACTCAAGATATATTTTCCGGTATCGTTTCAAGGAAAGTCATGAACACTACTTCAAGAGAACTTAAATTTAACCCTTTATATTTAAATGATTGAAAATGAACCTTAATACTAAATTTAAGCCGTGAGATGGTTAATTCCGTGTATATGCCGACTGTATGCCGATTGACAGAAATAAGTAAAATTGTTTTATTTACATGTCTCCTAATTATTGAAATTTTCGTTTTGTTTCAAAGTCTAAAACGTTAGAATCAATTGACTCGCCAGTCGCTACATTATCCGGTTTTCTATCTATTTTTTGTAACCATATGACCAGTAATTCACAACAATACTCACCTTCATTGTTGTTTTCTGTGTTGGTAAACGTTGTCAAAAATGTCAACACAATGCAAGATCTGCTTCGTCATTCAGTTTCACAAGATCATTATAAAAATGCCAGAATTGAAATCCTACTTCTAGCTAACTCCACTTCCATGAGCTCTTCTTCACAATTTCTTCACCTAAATCGAAAAGCCGGTACCATCAGTCCCAAATCATTTGCTTCGAATGACAGTCGTCGTGTGGCCACGTGTTGAGAGACAATCTTGCACGAGAATCGCGTGCCCTGTTTCGTCACGTGAGCGCTAAGTGGCACGTTTCGGCGCACTGTTAGTTTTGGTGCAAACAATAACCGACCTAGGGCAGTTATTTATTAGAAAAAAGAAATAATGTTGTTGTAGATGATTTTTTATCATTCAAAATATGTTACACACGTCAAAGATAAGTATGTCCACGTGGTGTAAGTCGTTTAATCACCCTTACTGCGGTAGTTAATTAAAAAAAACCATCTCGGGCTGCGCCCTCGAAAGTTTTTTTAAATAACTACCTTGTAAGGGTAATTAACCTTAACTTACAATAAAATGATAATTCATATTATGATTAAAAGATAGTTGATGTCAATAGTAGTAGATGAAGAATGTAAATCAATACAATCGAGGAATTGAAAAGGCTTACAAGATGATCCAAATCTAATGTTTCACTTGAAAAATAATTTAAAATCTTTTTCATGTTGCTAATGACGTTGGTGACGATGACAATGATGATAATGATGATGATGCGATAATGACGACGACGATGATAATTATGACGTTAATGGCGACGACAACGCTGATGATCATGATGATGACGACGAAGTAGATCATTGCGAAGACAACTACGATGATGATTATTATTATGAAGATAATGATTATGGTGATGATAGTTACAGGTTGAATGTCACCTGTATTTCCAACAAGGAAAGCTGAAAGACTTTATGCAGAAACATGGCATTATCACAATAGCTTTTAGTCCCTTTGGTTCACCCGAACGTCCGGCAAGTATGTAAGTGTTATAAATAAAATAACTATATTATAAGTTATACCATTCTGACGCGGGGAATATGCAGATATAGCAGCCTCTAACTTGTGTTATGCGACGAGTCCAAGGCGAGTTGCATAACACAAAGCGAGAGGCTGATATATCTCCATTATCCCCGCGTTTGAATGGTATAACGAATGTATCTTACCGAATGTTAATGTTTAAACAAAACGCATATAATATGAAAACAAAAAGAGTAAGAAAAACTGCGTAAGCGCTTTGACTATAGTTTGCCCAAAGCTACATATCGGTTGATCAAACGTAACTTTGATGTGTTCGAGGGGACATACCTTGTACATTTCAAGACGATCAATTTGCACGTTTTTTCATGCTTTTTGTGACGGGGTATGAAAAATTTATCACCCCGCTACAGAGGGTGATATCAGGGTCACGTGGACCAATCAGAGATCGAGATTCCTACTTGAGGTAGGATAACTATTGTTGTCTCCTTAGTTCAAAAATACACAGACTTTTCTTGACTTTGTCAAACAGAATAAATACTAGTCTTTCAGATGTCACCAATGTAAAAAAAGGTTTGCTGAATTTCACAAATCTAAATATTTCAGAAAACTAAGCGAGGATCCGGTTGTGTTGGAAAATCCTGAAGCAAAGAAGATTGCAGAAAGTCATAACAAAACGGTTGCCCAGGTATATTGTGCATGTATATGCTATCTCATTTTAAAAAACATCTTTCGTATTTTTGTAAAACCTTGTACATATATATACATATATATATTGTGCATCATTGTATAAACACGTTCTTGTTTAATGCGATGATGATCTCTCAACTATACCATCCTTTGTTTTGGTTCCTCTATATGTCGTCCGTCTCTGTGTTTTTTTGTTTTAATAATATCATGAAAAATTTAAAATGCGGACTGGCTTACGATGGAATACAGTTTAAAAGCTGTTCGTCTCCCTTCAAGCTTTCAATAGCTGTTTACTGAAGATATGGAAATAGTCCTACATACATTAACTTCATAGTTTTGATACAGTGCTAAAATATAAATCAGTATTTTAAAGGTTCACGGCAATGTAGTCACGATTGCATGATTTGAACCGTTTAGGATTGGTAGTAAATAGTAAGGTCTCTGATACTCGTTTCAGCTGGGAAAATGTGTTTGTGATAAAATATAACGATTTGACCCCTTTCAATGATATTCACATTAGTATATAATTTTGTTGATCGTAAAATATATTTTATCACAATTCTGTTGGTAGAGAGATTGTTGAAATAATGACCTCTGACTGAGTGAATATCTGTGATAACCATCGAGCGATCAGCGAGATGGTTATCACAGATATTCACGAAGTCAAGGTCATTATTTCATATACACCACATGACAATTGTTGAAAGTTATTTCCTTTTATAACAGGTTTTAGTGTTAATCAAATGAAAAAAGTTTTAAAAGTTGGTGTAGTGGTTTAATGGTTGAGTGAACTCCATTCCTTAACATTTCTTCATTATCGTTTGCATACTCACGAAACACGCATTTCACGTGATGATTGAGAGTGTCCTGACTTGGTTGTCAGACAATTCTAAACCAGTAACTTCTACTAACTAACTGTGTCGAGTGAGTTCTACAAATACTAACATTTTCCATCTTTAATTAAAATGAAATATGTCCAAAACCAATTGTCAAAAGGTCACAGAAAATCTGTTTAATGTCTCAGGATATTCCTAAACTAAACCGACATTCAGTCTATGAACTGTAACAGTCTGTAACAAACAAAGTTACGTGAGGCTGCGGGGGTGTTGTTCATTTCACCTTGAGCTGCACGGAGTTCACCAATTTCATGTTTAACTCTCGATGCAGCACAACATCGTAAGCACATGGTGTTCAAAGAGGTGGGGAAATTAGATCTGTGTCCTGTTTCAAAAAATGTTTTATCTGTGTTTTATGGTATTCTCAGGGCCAATTTAAGGTGGGTTTTATCGTAGTGTATCATTAGCTCTTTCAATTGTGCTCCTTGCAATTTTGTAAATGGGATTGTACATTAAATGATTATTGGGGGTAACAATTGACAATAATAAAATAACGTTTTTTTTTTGCGTCAACTTTGAGCAATCATTTCGAGATGTGTTTAAAATCACGTCAAGGGTAAGTTTTATCCGAGGGACGATACGGCAAGGTCTGAGGCGAAAGCCGAAGACCTGCCGTATCTGGCCCAGGCAACCGTTCATGTATTGTCGCCCATGTTTGCTCTCTGATAATCAACCCATGGTGGTTATCCAGGATAACGACCTAGATCTCACCATTGATAACCACACCACGTGGTGTATTGGCCTGTATTCGTGTAAATGTGTGCCATTTAAGAATTAACGCCCAGAAAGATTCCTAAGTCCCTGAACACTTTTGAAAGTTCTTTTACAGGTTGTTCTTCGATTCCTGACACAGAAGGGAATTCCTGTGATTCCAAAGAGTTCCAATGTTGGTAGAATTCAACAGAACATTCAGGTTAGGATGCCTTCATTCAATATATTTCAATATGTAAATGTATCATTTGAAAAATGTTATGTAACTAAACATGTCATATTCGACAATGGTGCGGAAATATATCAATGTCAAATTACATTGCATTAGTGCAAAGGAACAAATAAAACTGTTGATCACTAATGAAAGATTTTGTAGATATTATAACAAATACAGTTTTTGAAATTTTGACCCCTGGTCCCTTCACAGTTAGCAGTAAACAGTTAGGTATGTTGTACTTTTTTTTAACGCAAACTGAAACTTAACTTATGAAATGTTATCCCTTTCGTTTACGGAATGCGAGGGTGAATTAAAGACAATCCAAATTACAATATATTTGCACTGGAATATGCAAGTAAAAGAACAAACTTAAAGGGAATCAACAACCTAGCTTGTGAAACCTAATGGACCATCGTTAATGAGAGCGCCCAGACGGGTAAGGGGGGTCACGTGACACAAACTTGGTACTGGCTGTCAGCTGTAAGCGGTTTGTAACCAAACGATTTCGTCCCTACTGAGCATTTACGAGTCTCTCGGGGCCCTGCTAATAAAACTCTGGAAGTTAAAAATTCGGGTTGCAGCTATACCTTTAAGGTACGCAGCTAAACTTGAATTTGCTGTTATGAACATAGTTTCATTATTTGAGAAATGTAATTTAACAGATAAGTTAAACTTATTAACACTTTCTGTAAGACTAACGAGGGTAATGAAAATTGTACTCATTACACATCAATCTAAGTAATTAATTATTTTTTGGCCCCTTTACAATTGTAATTCATCAAAATGAAGGACAAACGTCATAGTTACAGGCTACCATTCTTCAGATAATAATATTCTCAGATATTCTCAGTTTTTTCAGAAATTAATGAATAAATTCTGTTGACAGTTGTTCGACTTCGAGCTCTCTGAAGAGGAAATGAAGGTTCTGGAAGGTCAAGACAAGAACTATCGTATTCTCACAACTGACATGTAAGCTATGATATAGTCATGCTAAATTTTACTATAATTTAAACAATTTCTCGCTGTCAACTTTAAAATTGATATTATACATACTTTTAAAGGAGCAATGCAATACTAAAATACTTTATCAAAAATCAAGGTCAAGACAAGAACTATCGTATACTCACAAATGACATGTAGCTGCAACAAATGATCATGATAGGTTTTGAAACAATTTCTCGCTATCAACTTGGGATCTTCTGTGGGTTAAATTTGCCATAATTAATTGTCTTTAGCTTGAAAAATGTGTGTCTTCTTCTTTGAAATCTTGTGTTCATACTCCTTGACTAGTGAGAATTATAATGTATTGCTCTGGTGGGCCTATCGCCCCTTATAAGGGCCACAGGGTCTATGCACTTAAAACCTATTTCGTCTCCTTCACTGGAGTCAAATGAAAAAGAAACCTGGATTCTTGTGCTCAATAGGTATCCGTGACTAGTGAGCCTTATAATGTATAGCTTTTGAATGACTGAATGTCTTTTATTCCTCCAATGGCATTTGAAGATTAGAAGGTAAAAGACACACAACCCAGAGGCTATGCCCATGGGAACTATTCGTTATCTTCTCCTTCAGAGGCAACATGGCTTAGAAAGCTTAAACCTTGTATACAGACTCCTTGATTAGTGAGGAATTAATGTAATTGATAACTTTAATGACCCTGTGACCCCTAGTATGAGCTAGGTGAACTTTGATTTTTTACCCTAAATATTTAAATGAAGATAACCTTTATTTCAATTGACGGCCACCTCGTTTAACCTTTTACAATTTTACAATGGTTCTACTTCAAGTCAATTAATTGGTTAATTTTCAAACCGACATCATAATAGAAGAATGAAGAATATGAAATAAAATATATAAATATCCTGTCTGTTTCAGATTCAAGTATCATGCTGAGTACCCTTTTACGGAGGAATTTTGAACTTTCAAGCATAAATGTTTGTTTTACAAATTCAGTAATTCTTCTTGTGTATGTTTACTGTAGAACATGAAAACTTAATACATGTGTCGTATTGTTTTAAAAAGTTCGTAATGTAGTTAGTTATATTTTGAATGGTGTCTTAGTTACCAAGAAAGAGGATATAGAAGATATTATATGAGTGTCCATGACATACTATGTTTACGGCACGACTGTCTAAATGTAAGTATGGCCCGAGCAATAGCGAGCAGGGCACGAATATATAATATTCGGTTTATTACCGTCGTTGTAAGATGAAAGGAAATACTAAAAAACAACTTCTCAGCATAGGCAGACTAGCTGTCGCCGGCCAAGGTAGGCGAACGATGACGTCATAGCATTTTGCATAATATGACGTCACATGGAAAAAGTGAAATATGATGCTACAAGATTCAAGGTTTCGGGTCCAGCTCTGAGCAGCACCTTTCTTTCTTGTTTGAGTTCATCTCACATTTATAAATAAACAAGATTGGCGTTTGGTTCGCTTCAAAAATGAAACTTTGTTCAATCTTGTTTATGATAAGTCTTTCATAATGAAAATTGACGTGTTACAATAGATATGCTAGATTATACAATATGTTTAAGAATATTTATGCTGATGGTGAGTTTAACTTCCTGGTCTGTAGAATCATATAATTTATGAGCTTACAATATATACCTTTACCTTACAATAGCCAGGCTTAAGTTCAATAATTTGATAACAACTTCTACCTGAAAACTGTGAAGAAAGTTCAACTGATGTTGACTTCTGAAGAAAATGAATTTTCAGAAATTGCGTGATACATGAAGTATATTTATTTTGTAAAAGGTTACAGGTTATCTTTTCATTGGCAAAAGTAATAATAACAATGGTGATGAACTGTTGGCCCGGGCCAGGTTTCTAAAAGATGCTGTATCATACTTGCAATATTTTTTGAAGTATTTTTAATGTATTCGTTGTATTTTTAGAAAAATTTAGCGACCAACCTTGAGAAAATCGGACCAAAATTCATTAAAAAGAAGATAATTTACCAAAAAATACCGAAACGGCAGTCGACATAAGGGCGAATCAAGTGTGGCCATTTCACAACTTCCGGTTTTTAAATGTACGCTTGAAAACCGTCTTTGTCGCGCTCAACTAGATTTCATTTTCTTTTTCCCCGAATTAGGTATTCGTTGCTGTCAAAGTTTATACCCATCGAACGCAATTATGGTAGTTTAGACACGGTGTAAATCCTACAGGTATAATGATTACGTCACCGAAAGCGGGTTCGTTAAATGCTATGCCCTTTCTACATATTTCTACAAGGGGTACTATGCTTTGAGCGTCGAAATAAGTATGTTATTGTTGATTAAACAATCTAAATATGATATCAAAATTTCGACTAAAGATTTTTCTACAAAGTGATGTATTTCTTTTCTCAATAGCTAAATTTCATCCTGAACCGCTTGCAAGTATGATCCAGCATCTTTAATTTCTGATCTATATTTGTCTACAAATGCAATGATGAATCATGAGACCGATAAACATCTTAAATGAGTGATGATAAATAAAAATTCAAATAATACTGCATTTGTGTAATTTCTAAAGTGTCGAATCTGTTTTGATCCATTTTGTTTTTGTCATTTCTTTTGCAAATACGTCCATCGGACATTTTAATTTTCCGTTATAGTGGTCCAGGGTAAGAAACTATATTTTTTGCGAAACACGTCATGATGGTAAGGGCTACTCTATTACTTTCTATTATGTCGATTTTAACACGCTTAAGTTATTTTTCATCCTAAATAAATATATTTTGTAAATCCCATTCGGCCATGATTTGAAAATTCTCGATCAGGGCAAAAACTAATGACGTCATAGCTGATTGTTTTGACGTCATTGATCAATGTTTCGTGACGTCACTCAAAAACTATTCTTTATTTAGGTAATAGAGTAGCCCAAACCATCATGTGTTTTGCAATAAAGTATTGTTTTGCCCTGCACTTTATTATAGTTAAAGCATGAGGCCGAAGACCGAATGGATTGACGTTATAATAGTTCAGGGCAAAACTATTGACTGCAGATTTTAAATTTTTGTTCCTAAAGTTGCTTCTTAGAAGTGTTATGAGTGTGTGATTGTTCACTTGTTTAACATTGTATAACATTGTTGTATTGTTTAGTGGGTCACACTTTAACTTGTTTTGATTATGTAAACTAGTTATTTCTAGAATGAATCTTCTAATCTAGAATGTTCCATCTATTTCTTGAATATCTGATGTGGACTCGTCTGATTGGAGTTTGTCATGGAACTTTGAGGAACATTCTAGAAGGTATCTTACCTATATAAGGGCCGGCTTAGGAACTCTAGATCATCTTGCTTCTTACGATCTGACTTTGCGATCATCTGCCGTGCCACTGATTCGGACACCTTTACAAGTTGGATCCATCTATCTACATTCAAGACTACTGACTGTTTCATCATTCATCAACTGTGTGATTCATAAGGATTGATGACTATATTTAGCTAGATTACTTGTGTGACTCATTTGACATTGTATTATAATTTGTATTAACTTGATATTGTAATCTTAAACACTTTGTTTATTATTAGATTAATTAAATTGTAATTATTATATACAATTGTTTGTTATATTTTGCTGGTTTGACTGGGGACATTTTTCTTATTCCAAATTCATTCGTAACAAAAGTTTATTGTCCATGCATTATGTTTTAAGTGGCACTGCAAAGATTTGTATGGTGTTTCTGGTCTGGCCAGAGCGATAGTTTCGTTATACCAAGAAATCTTGCTGTTTTTGTATATTCTAATAAAGGTCATTGAAAATGTCAATGTAGCCAAAAGTGATAGTTATCATACAACCCTTTTATAACACTATTGATACTTTTTGCATATTTGTATTATAAATATATCATAAAACGTTGACAACATTCAATTTCAAGTGCATACATATTGTATAACGTATCTCTTGCTCTGTCCTTTTATTCAATTATTATTCACTACTACCAAAAGTAACAAACCTCATACCTGTTTCAAAGATATTTTCAACACGGATATGTCACATTTAAATAGCCATTATCAAATACCCTGTCAAGTATAAAACATTCCATTTTCAATATATTTATTTCATATGAACCATATAAACTGTAATCAGATTTGTTGTTTAGTTTGAAGAACGATATTTTCATTTTATAAATGACATGCCATCCATTCAAACTCTAATGATCTCAATGTGGTTTGATCTGACTTCTTCATCGTCATCGTAAGTTTCGCTTCATCCAGATTATCTTTCGTAACGTTTACGACCAGTGGATACCCATTGTATGACGTAGACTTCGCTCTGTCGACTTGCGTCAGGCCGTAAAGAACACTGGGGTTGGAACTGAATGGGCGCTGGAACCGTATGTTGGTTGTGGTAGGGAAAGGGGAATCCTTGTAATTGAATCCCGAGTCACCTAAAAGATCCGAAATAAATTAATGTATATCATGTAAATAAAAAAGTCTTATTTGGCCCAAAACTGAAGTGAAATTTACCAATTTTACCAAAATGAGATGGGCTTTCAGAGGAAATTAGTTTGAAACTTGACAAAAATGTCAATATCAAAGTCATGGTTATCACAATTTAACCTCTTGTCACTTTGGATTCTTGCTTAAGTTTTTGTTTAAAGTGTGAAAATAAAACACTGAAACTCACACCCCATTAGCTCCACTCGATCTGTGGTGTTGGCCATTTCTGAATAAAAACATAATTTTGTATTACAGTATTTGTCGTGCTATTTTTTCCCTTTTCTAAATTATTTGTAATTTACTTTATTCAGAAAAACGGTTGTTCATATTCCCCCTCTATTTTTGTTTCAAAACAATTTCACCTACTCTTGGATCATTTAGCGATGTTTTTTCTTTCAATAACAATTGTAAAGGGTCATCCTTATTATAATTAACCAAACATAATCTCAATTTATTATGTAGTTACCACAGCATTGATGCAAATTGTGGTATGTTGCATGATGAACTAACATAAAAGAAAAGGTTTACTTTATCATATGATACGTGTATTTATATTTAAATTTATTTCTACGGGGGCTTAATAGAAAATATAACACATGTAAAGAAATTTTTGAAGAAGTTGGAGATAGAGATAGAGAAAAAAGAATTCCGGAATTTTCCGAAATTGTTGCAATTTTCTTAAAAAATTGTCATTTGAGTTCATTAGTCGATGTCTTACCGACAATTTCCAAACGCAATAAACGGCGATTACATATAAACAGAAAAACTAAATTGTCTAATTTCTATTTCCTAGTCACTTTGATCTGCCACAAAAGTTAAGTGAGGTTTGTAATCGATGATGTGAATAGTTTGATGAGTTAAATCAGAGACATTCTATAACATATGTATATACAGCTGCGTACCTAAAGTTTGTTCACTTGCTTGTGTATCTTAGTGCAAATATCATGTAAATTCGGTTTCATTTTGACGTCCACAACATATCTCCAGTAGCACCAACAACCGACAACCACTTATTCTTTAGTAAAATAACCATATTTCGGGATCGTCTTGTCACTGGTACTGAATTGGGTATTTGGCATGATTAAATAGACAGATGGGGTCATATTTGTTAAATTTAGATTTTTTTAAATTTTGATTTAAATGTTCAATATAAACTCTGTAAGAATGAAATTAGTACAATTCCATTGCATTAATGAAAAAGAAAAACTATGACTCAGGTCTAAACCTATTGATCACTAATGAAAGATTTTGTAGAGAAAACTACAAAATAGTGTTTTCGAAATTTATGACCCCTGGTCATTTCAATGCCCTGCCAAATTAATTACGGTTATATTTAAGGTATGACATACGAATATGTTAACGCAAACTGAATGCTTACTTATAAATACTCAAATTTCAATATTATCTTTTTCGCAATGCTAAGATGCCCCAAAGACATTCCAAATTACATGATATTTGCACTGAAAAATCAGGTAGGTGAACAAACTTAAAATACGCAGCTGTAGAGTATCTGATTAAATTTCAAATTCAAGCCTTCACTTGTTTAAGATTACGTGTTACGTAGGTAAACAACCTTTGGGATGCAGCAATATATCTTACAAACCTTCATAGAGCTCTTCTGTTTGATTCTTCTCTTCTTGTAAGTGATGAGTGATGTTCTGTAAATCTTCTACCGTTGATTGGAGAGATTCTACTTTCCCTTTCAGGTTGTCAGTAACCATTGTCTTGTTACTAGCAAGGTTGTTTAGTTGTTGTCGAGCAGCGATGGTTGCGTTGTTCAGCTTCTGTAACTTTGTCATGTTCTGTTTGGATGTTTCCACAAGCACAGATATATCCTACAATACAAGTCTTAATTGAAACATCACGATTCGTTATGATAGTTTTATGAATTTAACATATCTTATAAATTAACCATGCAAAAGACTGTCAGCAACCATGTAAACAAATAACGCCGCCAACCTTTCAATCACTGTTCTCTAAAGTCTATGATTATTATTATAATGTTACCAAATGTGCAGCTATAATGTCCAATACAGTTGATACTTTCTGTATATTCTGGCAATTTTATGTACTTCTGAATTAAAACTGTAAATAAAAAACTAAAATTTTAAAAAAACATGTCTTCAAAGGGAAATCAATTCTTTTTGGGAAAGGAACTTTGTTGCATGAATATTTACAGAAGTAGAAAACCTATTGCAAATTCTGGGGAGGAAAATTAATTCCGGACTTTTTAAAACTGACCCATGGTCACTTTATGCAGCTGTTACATGTGTTATGATTAACTGAAAGGCACACGCCTTAATAAGGTTATATTATGGAATATTCAAGACTTGTCAAATATGTCAAATCAAAGGAGTATGCATCATTTATAGTTCACCGCGTTAAATTACAATTCTATGTCTGACCAGTAACCCACACGCGACTGGCGATGGGTGAATTGAGGCACATGCCCTCTCTTATCTTTACATGGAGATATGCAACATTTGGTGAAAGAGACTGCTTGCATCCACTGTTTAAACGTACCTGAACACGACTTCTCAAGTGGAAGGTCTTATCCATGGTCGAAGCTACACTACCAATCGAATTGCCCATTGTCTGGTTCATTTTCAAAATGGCGGCCTCCAATGCATCTGATTTTGCACTCAGGGCTCTTCCGGTTTGTTGAACACTCCGCAGACGGCCTTTGAGTTCTCCCATCTCATTTAGAAATGTTATAAAACCATCAAACCCAAGGCCTAACTGAGAATTTGTAGTTGAAATTGTTACCATAACGACGAAAAATAGGTAACATCCTTGCGCCATCTTACAGAAGTGTGTAGTCTCGATAGTGCAGACGTTCTGGTAATATTTCTAGGCTGATCAGAGATAAGCCTATTGTATGTCACGTGGGAAGAGCATGACGTGAACAGTTGGTTAACACACCATAGCATAACACTGTACTACAAAACTATACATCTAACTGTGTTTATTTTTAACGTTCATTGCCAAACGTTACTATATACGTTTATGTTGGAAGTTTATTTGTATAAAACATGCAAATAACAAGAATATAGTAGAAAATGATAAAATAATTATCAAAAGAGACGCTGTCTTTGTGATAAGATAACACACTTTATATCTAGAACTAACACAAGTAACAGTTCCACGTAAAACTAGCACATTAAGCTTATACAAAATGGGACCAACGCTACCAATACTGCTCCTTTTGAGTATTCCCTGTATAACCTCTGTGTTGCTGAACGGCAAGTACTCCACTCCCGTACCTCCTTCCACGCAGGATCCATTGGTCCACAGTGGACTAAACGGGATCCTCGAGATGGTCCAGGAGTTCGGGAGTCTTAAGACTGAGGTTGACAGGCAGGAGCAGACTAATAAACTCCTGGAGTTGAAAGTCTCGAGACTCGAGCAGCTTCTCCACCAACTCAACAACAGCGCTCTTCAGGACGCATCCTACCTTGCCCAGACTGCTAAGGTTAGTTTTACTATTTGACAGTCAAAAGAGTTTTGCGTTGATTTATTTTTCACATAAAGTGTTCAGTGATTGAGAATAAGAATGTACATTTTACACAATTTTGAGGTTTCATGTGTGAAGAATTAGAATTGGAACCTAAATGAGAAAATTGTACTTTTACACTCTTGGATCCCCAAATCCAACGCTATATGTTAATAGGGAACATTTAAGATTAACATAATTAACACATTTAATTTGCTAGGACATTGAAACAAAACTGGTTTCTTCAAAGACTTTCTTTTATGATAGAAAGGATTCTCGTTGCAACGAGAATGCTCTTAATAACAATTGGGGATGGATTACAACCTTGGCGCAGACTTTTTATAATTTTCTGAATGCATCTACAGAATTGTCATGGATTTTGAATAATATATTGACTTATTTGTTATATAAAGAATAAACACCTATATTTCACTAGGTTTTATTGAAAAAGTGTTCCATCTAAAAGAAGTTTTAAGAAAGCTATATGAACAGGTAGAAGGAGAGATAGTCACCTTGACGCAGACCACAGATTTTTTTAATAGAGGTCCGGTCAGAGCTTATTGGAGACCTGGCAATTATATGGTATATCACATATTTTAAGCATATTTATGCTATATAAACAGGTGGAGGGAGAGATAGCAACCTTGACGCGGACCACTGAGATGATAGAGACTGAGATGAACCACGTGGTTTCAACCGCTTCACTTCTAGAGATGGAGATGCTTCGAGTTCAGGGATCAATGAACGATGTATCCGACTGCCAGAAGACCTTCACCAACAAACTGGAGAACCTCACGTCGGTTCTTACAGTAGCAACTCAGAGTGCGGTCAACCTTGAAAACGAGACGTCGATGCTTAATGAGACTCATAGTGAAATATATGAGCAACTATCTCAGCTGAATATAAATACTGCAAGTATGTAAATTTTATGAAATTATTTTATATAAACAAAACATTACCACAAATTAAATCTCGAAATCGCATTTACGTATTAGCATATAGACTATAATTTAGTCTATGAAATATTTTAAATAATTACTGTACCTACATTTATGTTATTTTATTTCTTGAGGCTTTTCATTCATATATGTGTATTCAGTCAATCTAGACTTGCAGAAATAGGATCTAGACTACATAAAAGGCTCCTATTTAATACACAGTCATGAAGCAGGACTAATGAGCATATATTCTGTTTTTCGTTTCAATATATGTAAATTTCCACTCGGCATTTTCATACGACCAAATCGGTAAATTGTTGGAAAATTCGATAAACAACTCTGACATGTTTCATTTCAGATGTACAGACAACGATTGACAGAGTGGCCGATATGAAATGTGAGTGAAATATGATGTTTTTCCCCCAAAATTCAGTTTGCAGATTTCATATGACCAAAGTTGAACTCTGAAAGTAACTATATCTCTTTCATAAATTCCAATTTAAACTCATGTCGATCTGACAGGTGCCAACAAAGTTACTATATCAGTCTGTCATCCAGACTCTAAAGAAAAAATATGTAATTTATTACCAACCCAGTCTAGAAAAGTATAGCAAATCTAGATCGCTCAGCTTTAGTTAAAGCTTCTTCTGGGCTCCATTTTTTATTATACATTAAGTCTTTAAAAATGTTGTCAATATTGAAAAAAAAATTCTTCTGAGACTAAATGGTAGTCTATCTATCATATCATATACATAAAACGTTCGGTTTTTTTCTATTTAGGTGAATCAGGAAGGCTGTACTTCGAGAACAACTGGCCAAAGAAGCTCCAAGTTGTATTTGACCACCCCTTCTCGAGAACTCCTACCATCTCCTACGGTGTTGTAGGGGTTGAGTCGGACACCAGGAACTCGGATATGAGTTATGAGCTCACCATCAGTGACGTCAAGAGCTCCGGCTTTCACCTCGAGTGTTCATCCAAGTCCAGCTCATACTTACACAAAGTTGATGTTCAATGGATGGCATGTCTTGTGTAGAACTTTAGAAATCGTATTTTGAAGGGTTATATGTCTTGTGCAGAACATTAGAAATCGTATTTTGAAGGGTTTCTTAGTAATAAACATATTTTCTCTCAGTCTATTGATTTTTTACCTTTCAACGAGAATCAACTTCTATATGTCTTGTGTAGAACTTTAGAAATCGTATTTTGAAGGATTTCTTCGTAATAAATATATTTTCTCTCAGTCTATTGATTTTTATGTATTTTTCACGAGAATAAACTTCTATATTATATCTTTGGATGGCATGTCTTGTGTAGAACTTTAGAATTCGTAAATTGAAGGGTTTCTTAGTAATAAATTTATTTTCTCTCAGTCAATTGATTTTTTTTTACTTTCAAGAGAAAAAACTTCTATATTATAGCTATGTATGGCATATCTTGTGTAGAACTTTAGAATTCGTATTTTGAAGGGTTTCTTAGTAATAAATATTTTTTCTCTCAGTCTATTGATTTTTATGTACTTTTCACGAGAATAAACTTCTATATTATAGCTTTGGATGGCATGTCTTGTGTAGTACTTTAAAAATCGTATTTTGAAGGGTTTCTTAGTAATAAATATTTTTTCTCTCATTCTATTGATTTTTATGTATTTTTCACGAGAATAAACTTATATTATAGCCATGGATGACATGTCAGGAGATTTTACGTGCTCAAAGTACTGATAACTATTCTAAGGGTAGGTGTATTTGAAACCATATAATACACAATTATCTCATAAAAGTAATAAACCTATTCGTGTCATACTGTAGATAAACAAGCGTATTCCTGTCATATACAGTGGATAAACTTTGTACAGTAATACTTATAACTAGAGAATACGACGTCCTGATGTATAAAAAGAATCATGAAACGAGTGAGTGGTTTGGTATCACATGAGCGAAAGGAAGTAAGATACTATTACAACACACGAGTTTCATAATAAATATTATTTTAAACGCGACTGAGTTCAGTATATTGCATCATCAAGAAAAGAAATGTCTAATGTTACCACGGTGTAGGACGTCAGGGTTTCATACTTTACGGTTATGAGGACACTTCACATTAGTGCAACTGTGAATTGTATATTTATTAAAGGGGCAGTAGCACGTTTTTTGAAAATTTTATATTTTAAACTTTTCACTGATAAATGTATGTTAATGCTTAATGTATAATTTTGATAGTGTCTAAAATCTCGTAACACAAATCAGTCATCCATAGTAAAAGAACAAAGTATAAAGATTCACTAAAATCCATTGGCGGTCATTTTATGTGAATACCTTTAATTCAGTTTTTGTTATAAAAAGGAATCGGATGGCTAAACTTTACATTATATATTTGAATTATTACTGCTTCATTTACTTTAAATACATTGTCTTTCAATTGGAACCATCAATTTTGACTTTATTTTTAAGGTAACTTGTATTTTGCCTAAAAATATCACGCCATTGTAAAAAAGATACAGTGAAACGAAAGTCGTGTGAAGTTTTTGTTTTCATACTACTAGATAATAATTCTATCGAAAATCACAAATTGAATGACTTAAAAGTTGTATGTTTATCATCAGAACCGTTTTTCTGTTTAAAAAAGTTATTTGTGTATATTATGTATGTCAAAATTATCAACTCACAGATCAATTCACAGTCAAATCACTTTTAATCATTTTAGCCGTATTATAAATGTGTAAGTTTCTACTTTTGCAACATTTATAGCGAAATCTTAATTTTTTTACGTTTTGGAAATCAAGTCAAATTTAAGCAAGTTTGTCACAAGAGAAAGAAACATGTAACTGAAGCAAGTGATCTGTGAGCGAGGATTTTACGAGCGCATCTTGAACGAGGTCATTTTGAAAACACACCTTGAATATACTTGGTTATGTTGATGTAATTTTCTACACAAAGGTTTATTTCTTGTTTATTTAAAAAAACAGTGTTTCGTAACTCTTAAGACAACGTTTAATTTTCGTTGAGCCTGATTATGTTCTCTGCCACTGTTGAAGGCATTCGCCTGAACACAACATTGACAACAAGCGCCACACTGGATTTCAAGATGTGATACATGTTGTGTTCTTATGTACTAAAGGATTACATATCTGTGGTCCTTACAAAATAGACGGGAGGTTTGGGATATCCTGGAGGTACTTAAGAATATAGAAATGCAAATTGATATGATACTGAGCGACAAAAATGTAAAATCTTCCAACAAAACGAATCTCTGACTGGGCAATCGTCTGTATGAAACTGAAGTGGAGCGTTTGCGCTGCAATCTAAGAGAACCGGCTTGTTGTGTTCGGTCGAACCGTTTTGGTTACTAGATGTTTGCGTCCAATTTCATTGATATAAAGTCAATATCTATTTGAACAAATATTAAAAACTGGAATTGTGATGAATGGAATAAGTTTATGTGTCAGAGAAAAAGTTTAATAATAATTATATTTAAGATTTAGACATGAAAAAAATTCCTTATATGATAAAACTCATTTTTTCCTAGTGGGGTTTGTCAAACATCCCTTTATGATAATTTACTTTGTTCAGGAAAACATTTAATTTCAATTTTTGTGGTATATAAAATGCAATCAGACAATTTGGTCTCAATATTTATGAAATTATCATATCATAAACGAATATTAAGTTTCCTAAAGTATATATAAGTTGTATTCTATTATTACTTGCCCAAAAAGTCAAGCAAAATTTGTGATAATGTGCTGAAGGTTATATAATCTGCAACTCCGCAGCCATTGTGATGGCCCGCTTAGATTGTAACATAACAACAACACACAACTCAACTGTGATGTCATACCTGCATTGTGCTGTTATACTAGTTTGTGAGAATGCGCAGTATTATCAATATATCAGTATATTGCAATACAGGAACAACATGATACAAATCGGTACACACTTCTGAAAAAATCCAATATATCGAATGATTGAAAACGAGCAATTTCCATCTCACACAAAAAAGTGTAAAAAAAAAAATGAACATAACAAATCTGTGAAGTGTGATGTTGTGTTGTGAAAATAGCTCAAATATGTATACAGGTCATAAACAGTGATTGAAAAGTATCCCTTTCCAAAGCAGCTCATAGCTGAGAAATGATTATTATTCTTAATGATCATATTTAGACAAGTTATCAAATTCTTGAATTTGAAAAGTACCAATATATTGCAATACACTTTTCTGCATCGGAATATATTGCATTTTAAATGGGGAATGATACCCATTCTTACAAGTTTGATATTGTTGTATAAATTTTAGCCGCTGCTAATGACTGAAATATTGCAGAAGAGGCGTTAAGCATTAACTACACTGTAATATCTTACATGGTTGCAATTAATTTAGCCTGATTGATATCCAGGTAATGGACTATGAGGAGACCATTACACTGAAATAGCAGGTTGTACTAGAATTCGCTGATGGGACATGTGTATTTAACAGTTTGCCATAATATGTGTCAACTATTTTTATTGTTTTTACAGCCATGGAAGAATCAGGCCCTTTCAAGCTGAACAATAGCAGTGACAGTTTCACAGCCAAGAGCGCAGACATCTTTGGCTGTTTATCAGCCCTTGAGAAGAAGCATGAAGCCCATCAAGCATCGCAGCCTGAGGACACGACAGAGAGCGTCCTCAAGCCAGACCCTGAGGACGAGGACACGGGACGACCTCAGAGGACATGGAGAGGCAGAGATGAAAGTCGCTCCAACCGCCGAGAGTTCGCCCGACCTTACCCACCTTCTAGAAATCGTGGTAACCATGGCGGCCATGATTACCGTGGCAACAGAGGTTACCGTGGTAGAAACAGAAATCCTGATTTCAAAGCGAATCCTGATCGATGGACTAAATACAGTCTGGAAGATGTTGAGGGTAAAGATATGACAGAATCGTCCAATACCAAAGCGGCGTTTGCATTCTTAGATGAAAGAAGAAAGATGCGAGAAATGGAAGATGATCCTGAAGCATTTGTCAGTGCTAACGTTGAAGATACTGCATGTTCTAAAGGTGCTATCACATTTGTGAGGAAGAAGAAGGAAAAGACTGAAACTGTTCAGAAGAAAGATGCTGTTGTTGATGTGTTTGCTGGGGAAGAAGGTGAAGGCTTAGATGAAGAAGGGAAGAAAGAACCCACAGAGGAGAAAGTAAGCTTCAAAAGTAAGAAGGGAAAGAAGAGGAATATCAGAATACGTCATAGTGATGATGAAGATGAACAAAATGGCTAATTTTTTTTAGCCTTTAGGAAATAAATTCATACACTATTTGTATTCAAGAGAGTTGATAGATCCAAAACCGATTCCAATTTTCATTGACTGAACTTTAAGGTCATATGGGAAATTGAAACAGTGTCGTTCAAAATCTTCAAGAAGGAATGTAAATGTTATCTACAAACAGCTTTGTAGATCAAATACCTTT
This sequence comes from Steromphala cineraria, assembly GCA_916613615.1. NCBI lineage: Eukaryota > Metazoa > Mollusca > Gastropoda > Trochida > Trochidae > Steromphala > Steromphala cineraria. Next base: position 42,532,851 of record OU744734.1, on the reverse strand, counting down.
AGAATCACTTTCAAAGTATTAAAATCCCATAATGCTTAGCAAAAGAAGCCATTACAAAGCTTGGAGATACCTAGAAGGTAAATATAAGTCTCAAGTGTTCATAGAAATAAAATGTGTTCCTAGTTGATGAAAGGTTAAGTAGTTATTTTTCACATTTAGGACTATTGGAAGACATAGGTTTCATACTGAAACCCTTATTGTTTTCAAGGATAGAATCACCAGCTCAGATGAGGAAAGACATCTTTGACAATGGGCCATATTCAAGATTTTTTATAAATTTCAGAATTTTAAAATGGCCATTATATTATGTCAAAAGTAAACCTCAAATGGGCCCTTTTTCATCTAGTGTGTAAATTGGCCCTTGGCATCTTTACCTATCCCTGCCAGCTTCATATTCTCAGCTGTTTTAGATTTCCCCTCTAATGAATTTTATTTCACTGTCGATTAATAAATGCAAATAAGTTGTCTCTTATTTTGTCTTCTTGGTTCTGAGATAAAAGTCTTCAAACCAATATTGCTTACAATTGACAAATTATGGTTTAAGATGGTGACACAAAGTTTTCACATATTAATTGATTAATCTTTCAAAAGGGTAATATCATCAACTATAGTTTGTCCAAACAAGGTTTTAGAGTCCCATCGACATAGTTGCATGTCGTTCGTGATGAAATTTAGCTAATAAGAAAGGAAATACATAACTCCATAGACAAATATTTTGACGAAAATTTGATATAATATTAACATGTTTTAATCGATAATTAAATAATAGCCAAAGCAGATTTGTTTAGTCTCTGAAAATGAACAGCTTTTGTGGGCTCCTTTCAATTTTAATAGTAGAAAGCTGCATTTAACATGTATTTTCATTTCAGAGACTGAAAGTTAGTTTATCGGGCTGCTTATTCTTTAGGATAGCTCGCAAGTTTATAATGATAACACTTTATTTTCCTCAGTACTTAACTAGTATATTTTCCGGGTGACGAGAGAAAACTCTATCCACTGAGAATATCATTGAAATCAAATCTTTTATTCGCGAGTGACAGGAGACAACATATTATGAAACAAAAGAGCGACTCAAAGATTTGATTTCAATGAGATTGGACAATCAATGAGATTGTGCTCAGTGATATATCAGCTAGTATATCCATAGCTCGCTCTAGGGGAATACTTAGGTGATAAACATACTGTGTTTGGACATCAGCGTTAAAGGGGCAGTAGCACGTTTTTTTATAATTTTATATTTTAAATTTTTTCACTCATAATTGAAAGTTAAATACTAAATGTATAATTTTGGCAGTGTCAAAAATCTAGTTACACAAGCCAATCATCCATAGTCAGAGGACAAAGTATGAAGATTCACATAAAATCCATTGGCAGCCATTTTGTGTGAACACCTTTAATTCATTTTGTGTAAGAAAAAGCAATCGCATGGCTAAACTATACGTTTTATATTTGAATTATTACTGCTCCATTTAGTTTAAATAAATTGTCTTTCAATTGGAACCATTAATTTTTATTTTCCTGACATCACCCTATATTCCCCCTAAAAACGTGCTACTGCGCCTTTAAATAACGGAACTGTGAAGCACCCACCATTTTGGACATTGAAATGTGATGTTGTGATAAAGTTACGATAATGTGACAACTCTATCATTTACAAAACAGCAATCGACTTATAGCCCTTGCAATAAGTCATATTTTATGGTCGAAAATGTATTGGTGTAACACCAATGATCGATCTCAAGGTAGATGTTGACATTGATTGACGCAGTCCTTCTAATGAAGATACACATTCAAACAAACAAACAAGTCGTTTACTATACAAGACGATTGGGTGTTTGTGAGGCACGTGCTATTACTTAAAATGAGTGAGTTAATGCTTAACGCCTCTTGGGAAACATTTCAGCCATTTGTGGCAGGTTTTCCTTAAAGAATCACTCCGTGATTTGTTGCAGGTTACATATGCCAAATTATATACATGGTGTCATGTGATCGAGAAGTATCAACGATGGTAGGAAAATATCCCTTTAGAGCCACTCAACGTTGTAAAGTAACATTAGGAAGGGTTGAAGACGTGATAATGATCGAAAACCGGACAGTGACGCGCGTAATTCAGTCAAACGTAATTTTGGAAACTTATCGACAGCAGTCAGAACGACAGTTATGAATTAGTAATGTTTGTTATATAACTGCTATTCCTGTAAATTGGGCGTGACAATTTGGCTTACACAAGTATATACCTACTGTTTTAGATTTTCATTGAAAACAACAATTTATCATATAATCACTGTGCGTAAACCGATGACCGTAACTTTAGTTACGATCATCCCAACATGGCGGCAGATAATACGCTTCGGAACTTTTCACGCGATATTCTAGTTGTTCAGCTACATTCAGATAAATTCAATAATGCGCTTAGACGCAGGTTGACGTGGAGACGAGATTCTAAAAATATTACCTTTTGTAAATGCATATTAATGAAGGTATTTAAGTTTGAAAAATCGGGCATGATGACGGTAACTGACAAAAGTATAAATGAGAATGATGACAGTAACTGAAAATGATAGATGACGGTAACTGCATACAGGAAAGTAATAAAATGTGTATTAGCGTGAAGGAAATAGCAAATTTTCATCATTGAAGAAGTCACAGAGGGTGGTTAAAGTCGGAATCACCAGCTGATCATCTGATAACCTGTGTAATGATTTGTATTGTAAGTTTTTGTATTTTAGAAGCACTAAACAACGTTCTGGACAACGCTATGCAGGTATCTTTTTAAAGATATCTAATACACTGTTTTCATTTTGTTACCAGCACTGTATAATATATTTAATTCAAATGAATTTTATCTAAACATGATGCGGTTTTATTTTCTTATGATTTGTTTCAATTTGATTTTAGAGTTCATTTGAAGGTGTGGGATAAGTAGATCTATATTAACAGCCGTTAGCAAAGCATTGTCCTTGTTTGTTGATTGTTAAATTTTAGAAAATTCATGTTAAAATTATTAAGAAATCGTACACATTTTTAAAGAATACTTCCTGAAAATAATGTTTCAAGTTATTTAGGAAATCCATGGAAGTCCATTTGATCATTAGCAGGTGTTGATATTTTGACAAATAAAGGAAACCAATAAGAACTCCATATCAAGAGTTAAGATGACCCCGACCCAACCAGGGTTGCACCTATTTAAGTCCAGGGCCTAATTATGGGTTTTACGTATACCTATTTTGATGGAGAAACATGAAAAACTCTGGGCCCTGGGCTTAAAACGAAATATGACTATAACATAAGGATATTTGTATTTTTTATGAACATATAATTTCAAGGGGTAGTAACACGTTTTTAGGGATAATATAAGATGAAGCCCGGAAAACAAAGTAAATGGTTCCAATTGAAAGGCAATGGGTATTTAAACTAAATAAGGCCACAATAAATCAAATATTTGATATGAAGTTCAGCATATGGCTTTTGCGATTCCTTTCCTCACACAAAATCAATTAAAAGTGTCCACATAAAAATGGCCCAAAGTGAACCATATAATTTGTTGTCTGACTATGGATGATTGGTTTGTCTAATGAGAATCTTGACACTATCAACATCATACATAAGCATTAACTTACAATTATCAGTGAAAACATTGATATATTAAATTTTCAAAAAACGTTCTTCTTTAAGTGTCATAGTTGTTATAGAAATTTCATTAATTATCAACCGCTGGGAATAGCCATTTCACAGAACACAATAATTATGCTTATAATATAAATACTTAGTATATATTTACTTATAATATCTGCTTTTGTCTCAGTAGTATTGAAATCTTCAAAAAATATATCTGTGTAGTTCCTGTGTGCAGTAAAATACAATGAGCTTGTTACTATCAGGAAGCTATGCAGTTTGAAAATAAACAAAACGTTACTTAACTGGTTACTATCAGACTAGAATATGAATCATCTAGCTATTTTGTTTATTCCGGTATCCCGGGGTGCAAATGTAATTCGACCCTTCTTTTCTGTGAGTACTTTAGAGTCGCATTGGACATAGACTTTGTAAACTCTAAAGTATTGCTTCAAATCTTGTGAATGAGGCCGGTTTAGAGTTTTATTCTATTCAGTGTCTTCATGTGAACAGACTACATATCACAATGCGATTAATATTCTCTGGCTACAAAATCCAGGACAGTGGATGCTTGCCGGAAAATACAAGTTTTTGTAAAACTATGGTTTAGCAAAATCGTTTCTGATTTGATTCAGGGTGAAAAATTTAAGATAGAATAATTAATAATAGATTTTGACAACTATATTCTTTGTTTTAAATGTTTTTTGAATTCAATTATACATTTGAATGTTCGTAGTGAAATATGTTCTTGTTATTCGGTAACTTTACAGATTATTTCTGAAATGAATCGTTTTCAAAACAAATCTGTCCAGATTTTTTTTATGTAAATGGGACGTTTTTAGATTGCTCATGTGCTGTTGTTGAGTGAAGAACATGGGAATGAAATAAGTTATGTGGCTTCATGGGCACTAGTATAAGCAAACCCTTTCTCCTGTTAATATTATACAAAATTATACCATCAACCTTCGTTTTGAATTACTAAAATGTTTGTCCTTTGACGAGTGTTTTCATTAAAAGTTACACATACTGATCTCGGAAATGCTTAGTTACCGTCATCCTAGCAATGACGAACATTTCAGTTACCGTCATCATCATGTTTCAGTTACCGTCATCATGCCCGATTTTTCAAACTTGAATATCTTCATTAATATGCATTTACAAAAGGTAATATTTTTAGAATCTCGTCTCCACGTCAACCTGCATCTGAGCGCATTATTGAATTTATCTGAATGTAGCTGAACAACTAGAATATTTGCGTGAAAAGTTCCGAAGCGTATTATCTGCCGCCATGTTGGGATGATCGTAACTAAAGTTACGGTCATCGGTTTACGCACAGTGAAATAAGAATTGCAAGCAAAACAAATTTGAGTCCAAACATTTACCAATTTGATGAAAAACAGGTACCATATGGACCAGACATCTTACTACTTTATTAGGGGCGGGATAGCGCAGTGGTTAGCGCGTTCGGCTCCGGATCAAGAGGTCTGTGGTTCGAATCCCACCAGGGGCTTTGTCTGCAGTAGAGAACTGTTCAACACGCAGTAAAGTTTGGGTGCAATGCTAAACTGAATTCCAGCGTAGTACCACCAATGGTTTGTTAGTTCCAGCCAAGGCTTGCAGGTTTCACCGCAATGCATAGCCACAATGGCGTTGCGGGCTTTCTCCCTGAAATAATACCAACATCCGCGATATAAGTGAAATACTCTTGAAAGCGGCGTTAAAACCCACATCACCTCACCACTTTATTAAATTCTATGTAGTAAAACACTGAGCTTTCTCAGTTCAAGAAATGTTCTTACCACTGAGTTTGGTATTACTTTTTCAACTCCAGTGAAAATATCACAGAGGCAATGGTGTATCTTCTAACAATCAACTCAAAGTCATTTCTGTTACTAAGTTACGATATAACAAGGCATGACTAGTAAAGAAACTTAAGTCAAGAAGTTTTGGACGTAAATCTCATTTTAGACCACAGAATAAACAATCTTTTGTTTTCAGTGTGATATCACTTACCGATATATTTTCCCTCATAACGGATAAAAGCCTGTATTTTTTTTTATGTATATTGTTTTTCACCTGTCCGTCTGTCCGTTTGTCCACAAAAACTTTAACCTTAGTCATAACTTTTGATTGGTCAGAGCTAGGTCTTTGATACTTGACATATGGATCCCTTGTGATGAGACCTTTCAGATGACACCATGACATTTGACCTTGTGACCTTGACCTTGACACAGCGAGCAGGATGCATCCGGGGGCATTCGTGTTTCACAAACACACCTTGTTTATTTTATGAAAAACTTACTTTACCCCATTCACCAGAAAGAAAAGTGATGTCAAACTGAAAACAAAAGATATCCTCGATCTCATTTTCAAATGTTCTTGTTGGGACGTGAAGTTGTTAAGATCTTACCCGGTACCAACGTTAACGTTATGATGTTATTATCATTACTCGCCTTCACTTCTATTGTGTAATTGACAGTGTGTTTTGAAATTATGAGTCTTCTGATTCTGGTGAGAAAACATGTTGACGGCAAATACATTTGGACATCATCTTGGAGTGGTACATGTAAAACTCAAGCTTTATATTTCCATTTAAAAAACTGCAGTTTAATTCTTAAAGATTTCATTAAAACAAAAATGAATCAAAACTGATTGCCTACTGTATTGCGGAGATTTGTAAACGCTACATATACGAACCTGAAATCGTTAAAAATTGATATAAAAAATATCAATATTCAATGCTTTAAACGTGTTCATTTATTTTCAATACATTTTAAAGATAATGTCTGAATGCAGAGAAACATCCATTAATGTTAAATCATGAGAGTACAATCTCATTTTTCGTATGAAATACCCAATCTTCCCAAATAAGGGGACTACAATCTTACAAAAGTACACTATAAAAATCAAAATTAGGCCTAGATAAAAATTAATTTGTTTCTGGTTTCTGTCTGTGTCAGTTTCAAATCCACGTATCAAGCCTTTTTTTCAAGATGTTGACAAGGGAAAAAATGGTTATTTAGCCCCATGGTCTAAAAAAATATTGAAACGCAGGCTCTTAAAATGTTACTCGTTTCTGTCCATGAGTGCCTTCAAAGACGCAGTGAAAAAGTTATTCAAAGGTTATATTTCTTTCTTTTTTGTTAATGTTCAATAAAAAAAAAAAAATTAAAAAAATCGGCGTCATCACATCATTTTTGCCTGAATGTAAAGACCAGAAACGTTTATATTTTGTTTGGACCTTACTTAATTGTTACCAAAAAAGGGAGTAAATACCCAATCTAAAGATTATCTGGAGCACTAGTGAATGACAAAAAAACAAGACAATCAACTATTGGTATATATTTTATTGAGTATTACTGCCCAGCTGGTTCTGCAGAACCATGTGATATCATGAAATGGACATCCTACTATGTGATAAATATGTAATAGCAGTTGATACCATCAAACCAAGTGATATTAACATCATACCATGAGATATGAACATCCTAAATATGATTTTATCACAAGATATAGTTATTCTGCCTTTAGGTTAAAATATTTAACTACAAGATTGATATTGACATGCAATTATGTGTAAATTGACACTTTATCTCCATTTGTAGCTTCTTTATGTCAAATCCTTTGATATTACAAATGTGGCGCTATTGACATCTGCCATGTGAAACTGAAATCTACATCATGCTGGGTGAAATTAACGTCCAGTAATAACATGATATATGCATGACTACATCTTTAATTCTTAATATAATATAATATGAAATGTACATGATTATGCAAAAGAGTTATCTTATATTATTTTTCTATTAAAGCTAGCCATAGTCGTCAGTCCTATGGAATTGTATAACTTTTACGAGATATGGACAATGTTTTTAAGATATCTGCAGCAAATCAACATATTACTGAACATATTTCTGATTTCATACCACTTGCGTGACAAGACTACTATCACATTTGAATTCAGATTAACTGAAATTTATTCAATTCAATCATATTGCTTGTAAACATGTTAACCTTTACTTTATACAGACATTGTTATGTACAACTCTATAGTCCTTTATCAGCAAAACATATCCTTTAATATACAACTTATAAATGATATTTCATATATTTGAAGCCTATGGGTATTTTGACATCTGGAGTATATCTGTTATATATCAATCTTGATTCATATAAAAGAAAATTTTAGGTTATGACAAATATTTTTGTTACGTCATTAAGCATCAGTTTAACAGCTTAGGAATTTATTTATGTATACATGAAAAAGCAAAAACATTAAACAGAAGTATCACAATGAAAAAGAATATGGAATGTTTTCATGTCTGATTTGGGCATGTTTTGATAAATGTATAAATGTCATATAAAATTGTAAAAAGTGTATTTTGATAAAAAAGTAAATTCCTAGATAGGAAATTATGCATGGGTATATACAGTTAAATCTCAGCTTATGTTAGTTTAGAAACCCTTTATTCTGATATAAGTTCACAAAAAATCAGCAGTAATTGAGATATATTTTCATCAATATGCATAGGCCATTGCTACTATTTGCCATACCATTTAATATCACAAACCCAACATAAAATAACAAAATAAATCTACATTTTTTCTTTGTCATGGATTATATATCAGATCAAATCCAAAACACAAGATCAATTATGAAATTTGATAGATATGATACATCAGATCATTAGAATTATCAGACAAAAATGTCAACAATAACTTATGTAGAGCACTTTGATAATATCATTTTATGCATCTGGGATACAAATCTTTTTATAAAAACCATATCTATAAACAACCAGATCTATAATATAAAATGTCACCTGTATAAATGGTGAATATGAAATTTCAAAACAATTTCCACAGGTCTGCATAAATTTGAAATTAAAGTTTCTCAAAAAGTGGTAAAAGTGACTGAAAATCTAAAATCAGTAGTCAACTCAAATTAATTATGAATATGAATTGAATATCCCTAAAATATGACATCTTAAAATAATGATTTCTGATTGGTCAAAACTGAATTTTGAATCTAGAACTCCTCCCGCCATTGGTTGTAACTCCGGGCGCTAGGCAACGTGCTACTTGAGTAGGATTGTTCTTGAAGAACCTGTTCTAGTTCTTGCTGCGTATCAACAATATGAACGTGGAACGGACTTCCAGGAACATGTACGTTAGACCAGCAAATGTGAATGATGTAAAGTCCAGTCTCTGTCGGGTCGTAGCGACACAGGATTGTTCGGTCTTTCTGACTGTCTCTGTACATTTCTACCTGGAAAGCTCCTGAAATCAAAATAGCAAAGCTTACATGTGTCCATTTTAGTATCAATAATCATTTGATCTATCTACGAAAAAATAATAACCAAAATTGTTTAATTTATTTAAAGAACTAAAAATGATTGTCATGCAATTGGTAAAATTGTCTTTTTCATGAGATTTATTTATTTTCCAAAGAAAAGTGACACAGTGCCTTTAATTCTCTTGATTTCTCACCTTTTGGGCCTCGGATTCGAACCATGAGTTGTCCCGCCCCGGCACCGCGAGTTTCCACGATGAAACGAGACTGGAACGTTGCTAGGATACCGTGCTCCACTCCTGGCCCGCTCACTCGAACCCTGCCGGCATCAGGCTTGGCGGAGACTTTGAACACAAATGGGCTCCCTGGAAGTAAAAAACAGAATAAGATATCATGAGCCATTGTACTTTAGCTTGAGTCACAATCTTTGAGATGCAGATATGAGTTTCCCTAAATCTGGAATAAGAGTTGCTAGATCAGTGACGAAAACAAACGTAATATCACTTTATCACATAGCATCTTTAAATGCATAAATATATAGAAACAAGATACATTCTAAAAGTTCATGTTTCAAGGTTTTTTCAGTTTACAGGAATTCCATTTTTTCTGTGAAAAAAGCTTGATGATGCAGATGGAAATCAGAAACAAATTTTTATAGAGGCCTTAATCAACGACTTACCAAGAACATGCTCTCCACCATATTTAACCTGTAGAACGTGACGCCCAGGTTCCGTTGGTCTTATGATAAGTCGGAAGGTTCCGTCACGGTTGTCCTCAAGGTCACAAAATGCAACTTTGTTTGGTCCACTACAGAATGCTGTGAGTTCACCTGAAACATGAAATGATTCCTTTGTTGGAAATCCATAACCATAGTCGTGGCCTAACAGGACTATATAAATGAGGTCACCGGTCTGGTTTTCTATATGTTTGGTAGTCACACACCCATTCTATAACAGTTTCAAGTTGATTGAGTTACATAAGGCAGTAGAGAGATGTTCAGAGACATTGCAGGAAATGTAGATAAACTAATAAACCATTTGTCCCTTTTGCAAAAACAATTCACAGAATTGTGATAAGCTTTAAAATGATAATTTTCAACCACAGTTGGTTCTTCTGGTTCAAATTACACCATTGATAAAGTAGGTTAATGTCATCTTAAAAACTCAAGGAGTCGCTCTTGTAGGCACTGTTTACTAACTATCAACTATATAAATGCAATAGATCTAAACATTGACCTTAGCAAACAGCACAGAGGTGTTAAGACAGCAAATCTCATAAGAATTAGAGTTCCTCAAAGTCACTATGATTTGATCCATTAGCTATTTAATTTCCAATCATCTCACCTGGTCCAGCTTTTCTCGTGTCGATTCTGATGTCGAAGTCATGTCCCATCAAGCCGCCCTTTAACCCTTCACCAGACACAACGACCTTGTTGGGATAGAATGCCCCGATGACATTGACCTTGAAAGGTGCGCCCTTGACCTGTCGGCCGTTCCAGGTTATGTGGAGTAGATATGCTCCAGGGATAACTGGAATGTATGTACAGCGATACTTCCCGCCTCCGAGAGGGGTTGCAACGACATTGACCTCTGCTCTCACGCCTGTCAGCTGAACCTCTGGCTCACCTGCAAAGGTCAAGGTCATACATAAAGTCAAAAGTCATTTCAACTTTACTGCAAATAGAAACCATCAGGTGTCATAATTTAGGTCCGTGTATCGTGTAATAATTTAGGTCTGTGTATCCTGCTTGGTGAACTAATTGCAATGTGCCTGAAGTGCCTTGCCATAACAGTATGAGACCATGGTCGCAAATCTTTTATGTCTCCACCTGGATATGCATGCGGTCCATCAGCATGAAAGGATAGCACGCTAACCATTACACCACACATGAGATTTTATCTTTGACAAACATGGAAAATGTTATCTACCTCGACCAGCCCTTGATCCATCGATGAAGAATTCAGCCTCCTCCCGTACAGTTGCCTCCTTGAGCCCCCGCCCAGAGAGGATGATCTTGGTGATGTCCTGGTGACCCCCCACAGCGTACCCCGTGAAGGGGGAACTGGACAGGGGGTGATCAGACCAGTTAAGGTGGATGAAGTGGTTTCCTTGGAAATGGATTTTTGAAAATGAGTTTTAGATAGGCAAAAATGATTATTATTTTGACATACGGATTCCCCATGAAGTTATAATCATGGATAATGAATTAGCGGTCATTAGAAATCTGATCCTTTTAACCAAATTTGGGGTCATTTCCTGTTAAAAGTTCACCTGGACACAACGAACGTTTACAGGATTCCGTCAGATCTAAGATGAGTGACTGGTAGCAACACAGTATATTCTTGAGTAATTATGTTTTTGCGAGAAAAAAACTCACTTCCCATTCCATAAAAGGGTCAAACTATAATACTTTACAACTTTCAGTTAATGATTGAATTGATATTCAGTCTTAGATACTGACATTCTAGATACCAAGACAGATATGTTAAACCACCTACCTTCTTCGCGAGGTGTAAAGATAACAGTGCTCTTGCCAATGACCCCGTCATCTACGGTACATGGTACAATCGCGCCACTTGGACCACGGACCTCAGCCGTCAACTTTCCTGCAAACACATTAATCAATTTCAATCATAATTTCAATTTTTCACTCTTAACATTTCATAAATTAAGAAATCATGCATATTACTGGTATATATGCCACATAATTATACTTGATAATTTCATGAATTTTAATCTGTGATAATAAGGTAAGATTTACAAGATTCTGGAGATAACATATTTGGCATGAACTAGTATTGGGGATGGGAATTTGAATTTGAATCTACAAATTCATAAAAGAAACATGGATGAAAAATGTTCATGCCTGGTCCTGCGTCTGCCGTCTCGAAGGGTATACGTTTTTCCTCCCCAACGTTCAGATGAATCCTCTCTTGTGAGTCCATGTAGTGTTGCCAACCTCCGATAACACGAACCTTACGAGCATCAACTATCTTCGGATGGAATGGGCTACCTGTTAACATCATAGATCGTTTACTGTATTTATGAAAAAAAAGAATCAAGATTTATTGTCATAATTTTCAATTAAAATTTGTTTTAAAATAAAAGTAAGCAAATGATTATCTGACATTTAAGCGAAAAATGTTGAAAGTTTATTCAAGGTGTTACTCATCTATTTGACAATATTTTATAATTCTTATTCAACTACAAAATTTAATTCCTCCAACACTGTTTTTTACAAACAAATGACATAAACAGTGGACCCACAATATTAATATTCACATTCATGACAATAACTATGCAAGCATAAGTGAAAAAGGCTGAGAAAGCAAATCTATAAAAATCTGTTACACGAATCAATTCTACATGCTAAGATATAATTGTTAACAACATGTCCCTAAGAAAGTTAATATGTATGATATAGTTATTTAGATCTGAAAACTACATTGTTACATCAAAGTTCTTATAATGCTATAGAAATGCATGTTAAAAAAATTAAATGAGGAATATATATTTGGATCAAAACCCCACAACCTGTAAAATACATATGATTAAACGTATCCTAAGTATCTTAGATAACTGATGAGAAAAGTTATGAAACAAATGCCATTCTTCATAAACTGTATTAAGCATTATTATAGTATGTCTGAGTTTTATGCTTAAAAAACTAAATAAAACAACCACCATCTTTTCTGTAGGATTTGAAAAATTGTTTTTGAAAACAGATATATAAAAATTCAGAACCCTTTAGCAACTTGGAGGTAAATAAGATTTTAAATTTTAAAAGAAACCATAACCTTTCCTTGAATTAAAACTATCAGCTTAAATTAGTTTTTCTATGAACATCCAAAAAGGTTTTCATACAACTTTGACCAGATTCTTATGTTATCATAGTTCTTAAAAAGAAGTTTATCCAAAATCCTCTCTCTGATAGGTTACACAAAAGAATATAATGGAATAGTCTAAATGATATAATGTAACTTTTGTTAGAAAAACGGAAATTAGATTCTTTTGTGTTTGTTGTTTTAAAAATAAATAATATATAAATATTATATAATATAAAATAAAGCATATATAATCCCATATTAGCTTGCATATATAAATATAAATAACCACAACACCAACAGTTGGCATGCATAAACATATACAACAACTTTACCATGTATTTCTCTCCCATTCCATTTGACAGTGATATCAAACATGCCCGTCTCAACGGGAACGTAAGTAACTGCGTAACGTCCGCCAGGCTGTGGATCTATACTACATTTGGCGATTGAATTAGGGCCTGAAAGTTTAGAGGCAGAAGTGAAAGCAAAGCGTAATGTGAAAATCTCTGACAAAGTCTAAATGTCTTGATGATCTGTGATTTCATGTTCATAGATTAATCCTCATATCAAAAAGAGTTAACTCAATGACTATACGAAAGGGGTACCAACCCCGAAACCCCAAATTTGATCACATTATATTTGTTGTTTATGTAATAGATGTGAAATTGACGGCTATTGACTTTTGATTTTGTTCACAAAGTTTACTTTATATTGTAAACGTCACACAAAAAAGTTGCAAATTTTGTATTAATGAAATAAGGATTTCGAAAATGAACATGAAATCTACGAATCATCCTTTTGTCTAAATTAAAACTAAATATCAGCACTCTGTGAATCAAAGGAGTAGGCAGTTCTGAAATAGAAATATTAACGAAAATCTATGCAGAAAAATGGAAAAATATAAAAAATCTAATACTTCTAAAAAGAACTCTCTAAAACAAAAAACATTTGAAATATCTAATATTTGATGAAAACAAATTTGTGAAAATAATTGCATTTTAACCTTGATGAAAAATAACAAATGAAAATAATTGCATTTTACCTTGATGAAAAATAACCAATGAAAATAATTGCATTTTACCTTGATGAAAAATAACCATTGAAAATAATTGCATTTTACCTTGATGAAGGATCCAGTCTATTTGATAACTTGTTAATTTCACTTTTTCAGTTCCTGGTTTCAATGAATTCTATTGATTTACATACCAACCAATCCTTTGCAAAATTGAAAACAAATTTGTAAATCTCAACACTAAATTACGTGGAAATCTCAGTATAAAATTTTGGCAGTCAAAAGTGACAAACCACAACTGTATTATTCCGTAGTCAGTTGAACAATGAGCAGTGTCTATTTCATACTTTGACTGACGCCTCTGCAATATACATGGTGAAATGTATCACATATCCTTAATTGTATCCATTTCAGTCTCTTCATTATTAACATTGATGAGGCGACGAGGGATTTGATTTCAGCAAAAATCAATATCATGGTAAGCGTTTTTCCATCGCTGTATTTGTATTTCCTCGTGATTATCTATTGTTGAAGAGCGATCTTTAGTATTTACAATATTTGCTCATCAACGTTATAATCATGAGCTCTATTTGCAGGTACTTGTTTGTACAAGGAAACAGAATGTAATGAATATTCATAAGTATTTGGTTCATCTAAATTGTTTCTAAGCATGAATATTAATACTTTTTTTGGTTGATGTTCTATTTTTTTTGGCCTTTGTTCAATTGTTCAATGATTGAAATTGGTTATTGATCTAAATACATATTTATTGCTTTCTGTGATTTAAGACTTCATTAATAAACTTATAAACTATAACTATAAACTCATACTTCATTCCAAATATTTTTAATTTTTCTGGTAATAAATTCAATCATTGATGAAATTTTTCTATAGCTTTAACATATAAAAGTCAAGTTGAACGAACAGCTTGCAAAAAATATATATGTAATATTTATAGTTATAGAAATAATTAATTTTATCCTAATGATTAATCATTAACTCATACATCCTATGAATTCATTAGTGCCTATTTATTGTTGCATTTTGTCTGAAACACTAAAAGAAAAATGTAACTAGAAACTAATATTAACTAAAATCACTCATGCTAATAGGCAATTGGAATTGACGGGAAGATGTCTTTTCCTATGATGATTGACGATATCTACGAGAAGCAGTGTCTATTTCTTCTACCAAGTGTCAAGCTCATCACACTGCATTGGGGCCACCTATCTAGCATCCACGATGCTCTTACCCTGTACAATTGTCGTAGTTTCCGTTACAGTAGTTTGAAAAACATTGTCATCGTCGTCACATGCGTTGGATTGCAATGCGCGCTGGTAGTTCGATGTGATCGATGATTTCAACTCATAATCTGGATGATCATCTCCCATATGTATTATCATTGATGTTGTTTCGGCTTTGTCATCAATTTCACTTGTTTTGTGGTATGTTTCAACATGACTTTTGTCAATTTCACTTCTTGTGTGGTACATTGCAACATGACTTTTGTCAATTTCACCTGATGTGCGATACATTTCAACATGACTTTCGTCAATTTCACCTGATGTGCGATACATTTCAACATGACTTTTGTCAATTTCACCTGATGTGCGATACATTTCAACATGACTTTTGTCAATTTCACTTGTTTGGGGATTTGTTTCAACAACAAATTTATTGATATCTCTTGTTCTGTAAAGTGGTTCAACACGAGGGTTTTCAATTTCATGTTGAATTGTCCTTGTTTCAATTATGCTTGTTCTCTGTATTTCTGAAGAGTGTTGAAAAACTCGTATTAATTTGTATTTTTGAAAAGTAATAAAATCTACTGCATAAGTAAATTTTGGACTCTGATTAAACCATTGCTTGATCCTTTCTAAGTGAGATGAAAACCAGTGGAAAAATAACAATAAACAAGATGTGTTTGTGAAAAACGAATGCCCCCGGATGCATCCTGCTCGCTGTGTCAAGGTCAAGGTCACAAGGTCAAATGTCATGGTGTCATCTGAAAGGTCTCATCACAAGGGATCCATATGTCAAGTATCAAAGAGCTAGCTCTGACCAATCAAAAGTTATGACCAAGGTTAAAGTTTTTGTGGACAAACGGACAGACGGACGGACGGACGGAAGAGGTCAAATATCATGGTGTCATCTGAAAGGTCTAATCACAAGGGATACACATGTCAAGTATCAAAGACCTAGCACTGACAGTATAGAAACTATAGCCAAGGTTAAAGTTTTCGGAAAAGGCTCGCTGTGTCAAGGTCAAGGTCAAATGTCATGGTGTCATCTGAAAGGTCTCATCACAAGGGATCCATATATCAAGTATCAAAGACCTAGCTCTTACCAATCAAAAGTTATGACCAAGGTTAAAGTTTAAAATGCTCGCTGTGTCAAGGTCAAGGTCACAAGGTCAAATGTCATGGTGTCATCTGAAAGGTCTCATCACAAGGGATCCATATGTCAAGTATCAAAGAGCTAGCTCTGACCAATCAAAAGTTATGACCAAGGTTAAAGTTTTTGTGGACAAACGGACAGACGGACGGACGGACGGAAAAGGTCAAATATCATGGTGTCATCTGAAAGGTCTCATCACAAGGGATACACATGTCAAGTATCAAAGACCTAGCACTGACAGTATAGAAACTATAGGCAAGGTTAAAGTTTTCGGAAAAAGCTCGCTGTGTCAAGGTCAAGGTCACAAGGTCAAATGTCATGGTGTCATCTGAAAGGTCTCATCACAAGGGATCCATATGTCAAGTATCAAAGACCTAGCTCTGACCAATCAAAAGTTATGACCAAGGTTAAAGTTTTTGTGGACAAACGGACAGACTGACAGACAGACGGACGGACAGACGGACAGGTGAAAAACAATATACCCCCGGAATCTCAGATTCGGGGACATAAAAACTAAACATTAAACATTGTGCTTAATATGTTTGAAATTCAAAAATAAATAAAAAAATTTCTACTTAATTCTGAAATAATTATAAATAATCATAGAGATAAATACATGATAAAAACACAATCTGCCACTTTCCTCTCCTGAAATAAATAAATATGACTGAAAACAAAGTCATCAAACACTTGTGAATATAAGTAACATTAGTTAAAAAACATTCTCAAAAACTGATTGAAATCATTAGCAAATGTACATATTTATGCACTTATGATTATCATTACATATATCTTGAATAAGCATGGATATATAAGTAAATTACAAATGTTAAAGGTAATGAGTTATAAAAGACATGACTATAGAAATGAAAGTGATGAAAGGTTTTTCATGTCAAAATAACATCAGACAAACTTGATAACAGGACAATAATTCTTAAACATCACAACATTTAATATACTAGTGCCTTTTTTTAAAAATTAAAAAAATTGTTTTTAATTGTGCTATAATGTTATATATGATTAAAGGTGCATTGCATTTATTGTTTTTTCATTTACTTCATTAGAAAAGGAAATGTCATTTCTAATCTATTTGTATCATCAATTTCTTATTAAAAAATTGTCAATTTTCAATTGTTTCCATAAAGAACAACCCTAGAAAAATCTAATGCTTAACCTATCATCTTTTAAGATGAGAAAAAATATTGTACTTGTGCTTATTTTTTCAATTAATTTTTAAAGTATATTTCTTAAAGATAATTGCTTATAAAGTTATGAATATTCTGTACTTTTGCATTGAACACTTAAACTTTGTATAAAAAGTATCAAGAAAATACACTTTTCATTACTTATAATGATAATGATAAGATATCGGAATATTTCTATAACTTTCGGTTAAGTTATACTGTGGACTTCATGAGGTGAAGGATGATTAGCAAATATGATATATAATGTTATGATATGAAATACTATATTATTCAATGGTAAGATTGACATGACAAAGTTTGAACTGAACATGACATTTGTAACACATCCCATGTTATGATTGAAGACGACATGACAGAATGCCAAGAATAGAACATGACATGACAGAAAGCCAAGAACGGAAGATGACATGACAGAATGCCAAGAACGGAAGATAACATGAGAGAATGCCAAGAACGGAAGATGACATGACAGAATGCCAAGAACGGAAGATGACATGACAAAATGCCAAGAACGGAAGATGACTTGAGAGAATGCCAAGAACGGAAGATGACTTGAGAGAATGCCAAGAACGGAAGATGACATGAGAGAATGCCAAGAACGGAAGATGACTTGAGAGAATGCCAAGAACGGAAGATGACTTGAGAGAATGCCAAGAACGGAAGATGACTTGAGAGAATGCCAAGAACGGAAGATGACATGACAGAATGCCAAGAACGGAAGATGACATGACAAAATGCCAAGAACGGAAGATGACATGACAGAATGCCAAGAACGGAAGATGACATGACAAAATGCCAAGAACGGAAGATGACATGACAGAATGCCAAGAACGGAAGATGACATGACAGGATGCTAAGGAGGGAAGATGACATGACAGAATGCCAAGAACGGAAGATGACGTGACAAAATGCCAAGAACGGAAGATGACATGACAGAATGCCAAGAACGGAAGATGACATGACAGGATGCTAAGGAGGGAAGATGACATGACAGGATGCTAAGGAGGGAAGATTACAGTATAAAAAAGCTAACAATGGAAGATGACATGACAGAATGGCTGTCAATAAGTGAATATGATTTAAAAATTTACTAGAATGGAAGATGACATGACAGAATAGCATGGAAGGAAGATGACATGACAGAATGCCAAGAATTAAAGATGCCAGGAATTCAAGAATTCAAGATGACTTTAGAACACGACGGTGACATGTCATGTACAGAATAATGAAATAATGACAAGAAATGAACGATGAAATTAATGCTAGGCTGTCAATCAGAGTGAAGAAGCTTTAGTGCCAGTGTACATTGCATAATGTGTTCTCTGCGGACCTGTGTGTGGTTTTTGCTGCGTGTACATCTATTGTCATAAGAAACATACCACATGCTTGCACTACCAGATTGAAATCCTCCACGTCCCCATATGCTGTGAAGTCTATATTTGAAAATCATCAATCAATTGTGATGTCCCCTCAACTTAAATCTTAATTTTGTATTTTTTTTACGATGACGTATATTGGTTGATTTAGAATTAAGATTTAAGATAAATGAATTTGCGATTATACCTACTAGTATATGAAAATGCTCATGCACATACATGTGACCAAAATATTACATAAATGAAATGCAATTCATATGTGACAAAACTACCCAAAATATCAAACAACTAAATAGAATGATATGAAATTTAAAGAATATAATGTGAAACATTTCCTTGAATCAATAATCAGATGCAAAAAATGAAATGAAATTTACATGAAATTTACATAAAATTATCTGAAATACACATGAAATGCACATGAAATGATAATTAAATGCACATGAAATGCACATGCAATGTACGTACCATCAACCTGTATGTTGGGCTCCCCTGTCATGCCACTGGCCTCTACGTAGAAGGTAGCTGGTTTATCCTCCTCTCCCCTATACAAGCCATCTCCGTGAGCGGTGGGAAGAGCTCCCTCGCCAATTTCTTGCGTAAATGGACTTCCTGAAATAAGAAATTTATTTTGTCAGAAAGTGTTGATAAGAGAGTCTCAGGTATGATACTTCTGTATTTTACCAATATATGAAAATGGCAGATTGTGTCACACTTCCCAGAATTGGGGGCTGGGCTTTAAGCTGAGAATGACGCCAACCTGCTCAACCCTGAAAAATGGGGGGTGGTCTTTAGTTTGAGGGTGGTCTTATACCCGCAAGGATACAGTATTTTACCAATATATGAAAATGGCAGAGAGTCACAGGTATGATACTTCTGTATTTATCAATATATGAAAATGGCAGAAAACAAAACACATGGTTTTAACAGGGGACTTGTCAATGTATGATCTATTATTCTAAAATATTACATGTTTATAAGGATGTAGCATCCCTCTGATAAGATTCTTTTACAAATTCACGTTTGAAACTGTGTTTCTTGAAAACACACAGATAAAATTATTCATTCTTAATTCCTGATAATCTTTACAATTAATTACAAAAGATGCTTTTTGGATAAAAGATTTCAAGACCCAATCTTATCTGATATGCACTTAAAACCTGTTGCAAATCTAATATTGCCTTTGCACAAGTCACTTATTTTTGTATAAAAGATTTCAAGACCCAATTTAATCTTATATGCACTTAAAACCTGTTGCAAATCTAATATTACCTTTGCACAAGTCACTTATTTAAGGTGCCTTTATGAAAAAGTAAAAGATGGCAGTAAGGTTACATTTAGTGTTAAAGTTGTTTTCGTACAACAAAAAACATCCCGAAAGCTTGCAAAATTGGGAAGTACAAACATCATACTTCATAGTGTATCAAATTATTCATTTCTAATATTAAAATAAACACCAACATAACTCAGAAAACGTAAATAAAATTCAACATATGCAACTTAACTTTATCACATATATAAATGCAAATCCTTGAAAATTATATGATTATTATCATTCAAAGGCACATTTCCTAAATGCAAACTAAGATAGGAGTGAGGTTAACTTTTGTAGGTTGTTTTGTGCAACGATCTCAGAAAGTTTGCAAAATTTGGAAGTATGAAAAAACAATATCAGCATAAATCAATAACTATAAATACATTCAACATATGCATTCAACTTCATCATTTTAATGATAATGATATTAGATTGAATTAATTATTAAATCAAATTATTAATTAATAAATTAAAATTAAGTGATGATTTTCTATACAAATGCACCTTACCGCCTATTCTTGACATCCTTAATGTTCAACATGTACCACATATCTGGAGAATTTATTGCCTAAGGATAGGTGTTGATGTAACATTAATCATGTGCCCTAATTAATATTCCGTATTAATAGACTAACGCCTTATTAGTACTCAAAGTAATTAGGATTAGCTAACAAGTATGAATTATGAAGGCTCATGATAAAAACATTAAAAATGATATTTTCAACATATGAGTGTTTTGTCATTTATCAATTACTTATATATATATATATATATTCATAAATGTATGATATATCAAACATTGAATTGCTTTAAATATTAGTTAAGGAATTATAATGTAAAATTTGATAAAATTATTGATTTAGATAAATAGATAAGGTAGAGATACTGATACTACCCAGCTTAATGCTGAATCTTCAAGCAAAAGGTTTTATTAATTTATGATACTAAGCAATGCACAAATATGTTGATCATACAGGCCCTTAAGCTAAATGTAAATCTTAGCAAGTGTGCCTCAATTCAAGTATTAAATTAAATATTTTTCAAGATTTTTCTATTTTTCTATATTTCATTTTATAAACATGTATATATTGATAAAGAAGAAATTTCAGAAATCTAGTTCATAAGTATAAATGTTCAGAATCAAGTTTTTGAGTACCTAAATAACTTTCCTTTAAATTATTGACAGTCAAGCATTTATCAGGATCAATAACTTTCATTTTTTAAAGAAATATTTTTCAACTAGATTCTTTAATATCATGTTTAAATGACACACAATTAAAAATATTTTCAAAGAGGATAATTTGATGATTAAACTGTTTTGTTTATTTATAAAAGAGACCAAACCAATGAATAATTGATTCCGTTATGGAAAAGGATTTTGTTACATTTAACCAGTAAAAATAATATTTCAACTTTCATTTTATCAGAGAAGAACAAACAATAAAACATATGAAGAATTAGCAACAAATTCCCTTCTAATTGTAAAATCAATTAACCAAACAAACGGTCTCCAAGGAGGTTTTACCAGACAACTCTACTGACAGAATATTTGAACTTTGTAATTAATTTCATGCATGCCTAAACAATTGATAGATTTGTTTTGTTCGCTGGTACAAGTCAAAATATCAATACCACCTCCTTGAGTATAACAATACCATACCAATAAGTCTGAGCCTACAATACTACATCTTTGTTAGATGGTAGATTTGCTCAACAGCATTTTCATGTACTCCCATTTCAAGGGTGTACGTTTCAGTCATTGACGACAATACAGATTTCATGATCAGGTAATCTTGTCTTGACAGCAAAAATTATGTTAAATGTCAAGGGGTCATATTTGCCAGTGATTGAATTTTTTTTTCTTTTTTTGATGACACTGCAGTTTCTTAATCATGTTGAATAAAAGACCAAATTCATGTACATTTTGTTTTAAAAATATAATTCTGATACCTTTCACATTTTGTGACTTTTATTGACACTGCAGTTTCTTGTTCAATTGGAGATGTAGCTAAAGGTAAATAGTTGAAAAGAAGGATTTTTA
Organism: Steromphala cineraria; assembly: GCA_916613615.1. Taxonomy (NCBI): domain Eukaryota; kingdom Metazoa; phylum Mollusca; class Gastropoda; order Trochida; family Trochidae; genus Steromphala; species Steromphala cineraria. Next base: position 42,510,770 of record OU744734.1, on the reverse strand, counting down.
TTACAGTCAATTTGTGATTGAATTCACATTTTAGTGTCACTTTTGGCAAAATGTAAAAAAGTTTTTTATAACATTGTATTTGAGAAACACAAATATCATGTATGTATTGTCACTTTCTAAGGTGTCTTAAATTTTCATATCATTATGTTTTCATTTTAATTTTGACTTATGACCTGTATATGATTTGGAGTCTATACAATCCAGCTATATATCTTAGACACCATAGATCGTCTGTCATGTTGTGTTGTAACTAATATGTAAATGTTATTTCATGGGGTTAATCTTCTATAGTTATTACATTTCATATTTCTAAAAAAATATTCAACAGTTAACAACACATCATCCAAAGTATGCTTTATATAAGGATGCATCCTAAATATTTTTGTAATAAAAAAAGATAAATTTAATGATATATCCTAAAATCCAATTGTACTTTTGAACGATTATCATAAATATAAATATGTCAACATCTACATTATTGAACCTGTCTAACTATCCATAACATAAAAAGGGCATTATAAAGAATAATACTAGTTTCCAAAACACTGTTTCACACTTTTGTTTAATGGTTAACCAGTTATGATCAAAATTGTCAATGAATGCTTTGTATGAATGTCACACGAAGAATGTGTATCAGAAAATCAGGCTTCCATCAAATATTGATTTGTTATTGATTTGATAAATATAGAAAAACGATTTGCCCCAGGCAAATATCATGGAAACAAAGATGGCAAAATTCTTTATTGTCACAACAAAACATGCAAGTAACCTTATGATGGAATAATTGACTCTCCATACAAATGTGATTGTCATTTTGTAAAATAAATTTGTTGGTTTAAACGTGAGTTAATAGTAACAGAAATAAAATATCAATTTAAAAATAGGTCATGAAAGAGTCTGAAAGAAACTATTAAATTTTGGAGGTGAGGTGAGGTGAGGTGGGTTGGGATTTATCGCCATTTTCAAGAGTATTTCACTTATATCGCAGCTGCTAGTATTATTGTAGGGAGAAAGCCCGCAACACTAATGTGGCTATGTATTGCAGTGAAACCTGCGAGCACATCTGGAACTAGCGAACCATGGGTGGTATTGCGCTGAAATTCAGTGTAACATTGCACCCAAACCTGACTGCTTGTAGAACAGTTCTCTACTGCAAACAGTTGCTGAGCCCCTGGCGGGATTTGAACCACAGACCTCCTGATCTGAATTAGGCCGAAAGCACTAACCCACCCCTCATCTTTGGAAATCGTATACTTAAGTAAAGTAAACATAAAAAGAGCTGGTCGAAATAGCATATTATTGCAAATAACAAAGATGGAAATTTTAAAAACATTTAACCAATTTTTCTTAGATTTAAGTTTTGAAATAAACTTAGAATAAAATGCCACTGAATCTTATTGATTGTATTTGTACACAAAGGTTAATCGCAGGGATCAAGTCCTCCTAAGCCGGATAAAGTTAAATCACTACCCTTGCTTTCTGCACAAATTCAATCTTGCCACCAGTGCTGCATGTCTACTTGTGACTCAGGGGAGGAAACCATCCACCATATCATCTTTGATTGTCAAGAACTTCAAGATGCAAGGACATTTGACACTAGTGTTACCCTGTCTGAACTTCTGACAAATCAAAACAACTCATGGAAAAAATGTAGACCTATTCAGAGAGAGGGAAAAGAGGATACGTGCCAGAGCGAAAAATGGCTGATGCACGAACCTACTCAATAATAATATTTATCAAACTATTACATGTTGCATTGATATGTAAATTGTTGACTTTCATTATCAAAAGAATTAGCTCAAAATTTGTATTAAAAGATATGAATATAAAAATATGAACATGTTACATAAAAGCATTAATAATTCAAAATAATTCTACTCCGCTATATGTAAATATTTACTGCATTCTTATAGAAGTTTGATATACCGGGGTAATAGAACACACAGCCATACAAACACAATAGATTGCAGAGGTATAATACATGTTTGGAATGAGGGCAATATTAAATGTAGGTGATTGTGTTGTTCCTTTGTATCCAATTGTGGTCCAAAGGTTAATCAGTAAAATTAGCTGTTGGTAATATGCATGTGTTTGGGTTAAAAACAGTTGTGTTTCGATAAGTATTATGTGTTTTGCTGATGACTTAAATGCAAAGCACACTCATGTATTATTGCGATTTATTAAACTCGTGAATGATTTGGTATTAAACTTGCTTTCGCTCGTTTTATACAAAATCATTAACTCGTTTAATAAAAATAGTATTAAATGGAATGTCGTTTAGTATCCTCTATTCACATACTGTTTTTATTTAACACAAAATAATCTTGAAACCTAGAATATTTTTATGTAAGTTATAGTTAGGATTTTGATTTTCTCCAATTCAACCTCTTAAATATTTTATTGGAAAGTAGTGAACAGTAATAACTTGAATTAGAATGTTTGAAACAAATTTGGGTATAATAATTATTGATATTAAATTTTTATAGAGGTATATTTATAGCACTAAAACAAAAATTATTTATCTGTAACAAAATTCAATTTCTTCAATTTTGATTTTAAGGTTTAAAAGCAGAAATGAACTAAAAAATGTCCTAACTCCTAAGCAACAATGTTGAAAGATCCTCAAGCTTTAACCAGTCAAAGATGTCTTAACAGTAAATCTTCAAACTAAATTCTCCGTAAATGGAATAATGCATGAGTACCATATTTTCTAAACTCAATTCATCTCAATAAATCTTAGAATAATAATTTGCATTACACATATTTTTTAAATCCCGTAACAAAATTTAGACTATATATCATAATTTAAATTTTTAACTGAATCTTTCAAAGTTGTTAATTGCCCTAATACTCATACAAAATTAAACTAAATCAAACTAAATTAAGATTTGAAAGAAGATATCTTAATTTAAGATCTATTCAAATTGAACCCCAAATCCACCAAAGCCGATTCAACCTAAATTTAGATCTGAAAGGTCTAATTGAAACGTGAAACTCAAACACTTGACCCTAGGTGAAAATCCTTCAAACATGACCTTAGCTGGCCAGGGAGGAATCCTCGTTACATTTCCTTTAATTATCAGAATCGCCCAACATTCCTGAACGAAATCTACACACGTACATTTCGCCCTGTGCCCCTGTTCTACTGGCACCTTGATACAACATTGAGTTAACAGGATGGTCAGTGGTCAAATATATCAACATAATGTCACCTTTAAAGCATCTCTGGACTTATATATACTCAGCGAAAAAATTAAGGACCACTACATTTTAAATATTTATGAACAATATAGAACATCTTGAAATTGAAAAATTTGGTTGTCAAGTAAACTTATTTTTGAGGCAAGTTCGACTCCATGTTTTTTTAATGTAAATTTTGATAGAAATATTGCCACATTTGGATATATTCTTTCTTCTTGATTTCTATGAATTTTGTCCTTTATATGAATTTAGGAAACAGATAAATCAACACTAAGTATTTACATCCTTTTACAAAGGTATGAAACAATTGATACCGCAAAACAATATACAATAATGTTTATGGCCTCAGTGTTGTAACAATTGTGGAGTAAAATAATGAATTCAGGTAATTATGTCAAAATTGATGCTACCAGCCTGTGCAGGACTTAAAAATATGATTCAAACTCTGATTAAAACTTAGTAAGAACTTGAATTCACATTTCACCCAGGTCAACAGGCTTACAAATGTATGTGATAATGGATAAAACAACTGTATAAAGCAATAAATACGCAGTTATAGTCAATCCGTGCTACAGGCCTGACATTATTTAGAATACCATCCTCTTACGCTATTTTATCGCAGACCCTATATCAGCAGTAAAGAGCAACACTTCAAGACCGTTGCCAGAGAACTGTTGACAGAAGATTTTCTGCCCTTAACATGATAAATAGAAGGATCATCCTTATCAATATAGATTGACATAGCTTGATGAAATATTTGGAACCTGATTCCAGTTTACCAAGGATTTACCCAAAACTAACATTCCACCCACTGTCTGCATTTAACCTTTTCTATGTATGAATAATATAAATGTTTGTATTATTTTGTATATGAGAATGTTACAGTTTAAAGAAAGATTGTTTAAGATGGGTTTACCCATACAAAAATTACTTCGCTAATATCATAGAGAATAGTTTATTGTACTCATTATTGTTTGGGCATTATGTCATCTACCTTGTTATCTATACCTTTTTCTTGCAAGACAAACCAGAATTCTTATCCAGAAATAAATTTTTTTTTTTTTAGATAACACTGCTTTTTTATAGCAATATTCACTAAATGTATCTTGATGAAAGACTACAACACATATGGAACCAACTTTCAACTTTTGCCATGAAAATAATTCATGAAAAATCTTGTACAACTATCACAGACATATTTTTGCCAAGGATCATTTTTCAGAAATTACAGTTATCAATATGTGTAAACATAACAAATGTCATAGTTGTGATGTGAATGCACATGTGTACACATAAGGTTAGAAAGGCAAGGTTTGTCTACAAAGCACAGGTGTTTAAAGGGGAATAAACTTATAGATTAAAATACTTAAGAGTTTTAAGTTATCACACTAATTTCATAAAGGAATTATGTATTTACTTAAGTAATATTCAATATGATCACATAAATAATCAGATCAAATCTGACATTGACAACAGTGACCTCCAAAACCAATTTCAAGTGGGAAAACACCAATCTAGTATCTCACCTTATCACTGAAAGTACCAACTCGATTTCATTATAGAAGATTTAGAGTTTAACAACGAGGGCAAAGGATTAGTATACACTATATATTATCAGATCGGTCAATATTGGTCACCATTATAATGTTTTAGTGCTTTACCATTACAGTTTATTAAACAATGAAGCACATTTTATGAGAATAATAAACAAGATTTTGATATTAATTTGCCAAAGAAATGTGTATCATGAAAAGATCTTTTTGTACATTTGAAAATGTAGTGTGAAAATTTGAGATAGAGATTACACTATTGATATGGATATTTTGTTTGACTTTGGAACTGGGTCTTTAGTGGGTTGTGTTAAGAATGCAATAACTTGAGAAGACTAAACAACCACATTCATATGATCCCTCCATATTACCCAGCTAAGTACAAGAGTGTTTATTCTGATGCAAAAAATAATCAATTCAAGTAGAATTAAGGAGTAATCACAATCACATATTCACTCTTACCCCCATCTTTCAGTGTAGATGACCGAATTGGCGGAGACATGGAAGTCCGAATGGGCATGGACATCTGCAAAGGCGAGGACAACGATGACCGAATGGGCGGGGACAGAGCCTGGCTACTGGGCAGTTTAACCACATACATTTTCTGCTGATTGTTGTCCTTAGCAGTGATATGCAGTTCCGTATCATTATCATGACTAAAGGCAGTTGCAGTCACTAATTTCTGCTCAGTTTGGCCCAGATTGTGTATCTTTTTCACAGTTCTTTGGGAATTACTACGGAAAACATTTGATTCTTTCGCAGAATGTGCCGAATGATCCACCAAGGTGACCCATGATCCTGAATCATCAAGATTTTGGGAAACGTTTCGATGATCAACAATTGTCCTCCATGTAGGTTCGTCTGTTTCTGGGTCAGATGAATGACCTCTCCGAATAACGAACGACGAAGGTCGTGAAACTTGTCCATCTTCACTTTTGATAGATGCTCGTTCAAACCTTGTGATTTTGGAAGAAGAATTGAAAGATGTGTGGCGTTCTATATGACCATCTCTGCCTACCATTGAACTATAAACAGGGCCATAGTTGTCATGGCGATGGTGGTCATTGTGATGGCGATCATGGTGATAGTTGTCATGCTGATGGTGGTCATGGTGATGGTGGTCATGGAGATGGTTGTCATGGAACTTGTCGACAGTTATATTCACACTATTACGTCTATGCATATTTCGACGATGATAATCATATTCATGTTTGTGATGGTCGGGAATATTACCAGTCACATGACCATTTGTCACGTTTATTTTGGTCACATGTTTATAGCTCCTGTCCAATGTTTGAGATCTAATTTGATTTGCATCACTGGCATGAATATTTCGATGACCTCGATCTCCGAGGGTAAATGATCTGTAACCATGTCCCCCGTCACTATCACTCTCCTCACCAGCAAAAGTTATCTCCCTTGTTTTAGAAACTCTTATACTCCTGTTTTTAGAATCTCTCCTTATGAGAGAATCCGAGGCACTTGAACTGGAATCATGACAATTGTTATTCGGAATTTCATTGAAAGACTTTCCATATTCACCCGTTTCTGAATTTTTAGCACCATTTACCTGCACCACTGACTTAGTTTCAACAACAGTTACTCCAGCTTCAACTCTACTGGATCCATTTACAGCTTTTGTCTCTTTTGCTTGAGGTGAACTCGACTTTTGGTTTTGAAGCTTACCAGCAAAATGACTTTCAAGTCTTGACAATAATTCCTTGTTTGCAAAAACACTTGTTATCTTCTCAGCTGATCTCTCTTGCTGTCTCTGCTCCCGAATGCTCTTATATTTTGACTCATTTGATTCTTCATCAATCTCCCATAAACCTGAACTCCGTTTTTGAAGTTTTCGTTTTTGCAAAACACTTGATAGCTCCTCAACCAAGGCGTCATGAAGTTTGGATCCAGGATCCTTTTTGGATCTTTTAAAGAAAATTGGAAATGGGAAGGCATCATCTGCTTTTACCTGCCTATCATCACTGGAAGGCGATAGAAGATCAGGTTCAGAATACGCCCGTAATAATGGATTTTGAACATTTTCACGTCCGTTATTCTCCGAACTATAGCCGGTTTCAGCATGAACACCATTGACGACAGTTTCAGATTGAGTTGTTGTCACTTCTGTCACGTTGGAACTGATTTCACTTTGTTCAAGCATTTTTCATGTAAATTTCACTTGAATTCAAATAAATTATTCATTTCATTATATATATAATGCTAGATGAAATTTACATGCATGTAAATTTTAAGTAGACTGAGACTGGCGTAAAGACGGTCACATTCCTAGTGTCTCTGATTCTTTAAATAATCATGTCAACTCAAACCATATTTCAAACAGGAACTCACAACATTGAGTGACGGATCAATGTAATTGTTTGCTTATTTCTTTTGTTGATATTTTTAATTTCAATAACAAGTTTTTATCATCTATATAAATATAAAAATTCAGTTAGGAGATCAATATTGCAACATTCTCCTCTCAAATATTCTTCAAACCTTTATTTTTGTATTGATTTTTGCAAGACATTGTCACTGTTCACCAGCCGATCAATAACAACGTTTGTTTCATCCAGAATAAGCCTGTTAACTCTAGGTCCATATAACCATGAAATCAACACCTCTGATCGGAAATGAACAACTGTACCTGTCCGTCAACACAGGTGTAAATGTATATAGCACTGATTAACCTACCTGAGTCTATCAGTATACAGACTTATCCTTCATGCATGACTGCACAAACAACAAATCATCTTAACCTCAATAGTGTATCCATATATGTAATATTGAACACAGATCTTTGGTCAATACTGAATCCAAATATGCAATTTTGAATCCCGATTTTTGGCCAATGCTTTATCGGATTAAGTTTATTTTAATCCAAATGTTGGGTCAATTACTGTATCCAAATACGTAATTTTGAATCCAGATTTTTGGCCAATGCTATATCGGATTAAGTTATTTTTAATCCAAATCTTGGGTCAATACTGTATCCAAATATGTGATATTGAATCCAGATTTATGGCCACTGCTGTATCCAAGTATTCCAAATCCAAATCTTTGGGAGGATCTTAATCTTTAATCCAGGTGTCGAGGATAGTTACGGTACTAGGAACTGATACATAATTCCGATGAACGTCATTAAAGAAAATTGTCAATAATCCATTTCAGTCTGAGGAATCTTTCAATGATATATTTTTGAATTGATTCAATAAAGGTGAGGTAAATGTCAATCCAATCCAATCTTTAAGTCTGAGGAAATGGTGACATGTAGATTTGTTCCACCGATGACAATTTGAATGTTATTTCATTCAACAAAATGGATTCTGTAACTCCTCTCACAAACTGTACAGAAATACGGTGTGACTGATGATTTGCATTCGTTCAAGACACTTTTTCTTCTACATTCAAGGAACTTACATCTTGGGTCGGGTCGGGGTTGTCAATATCACATAGGTGATATATATGAGAAATGGATGTGAAATATACAACTTCCCTATCAGCTGTGTTTCACATATATCCCTTTACCGATTTTAGTCTTCAGTATCCTCAATCCTCCATTTCTTCTAAGAGAATGTTTTCTTTGATAATACACAGACATGAAATAGAATGCAATACAAAAACTACTATGCAATTCTTTGTAATTGCTTCTTCCAAATAATATTGCTTGTCCAGTTATCCATGTCCTTCACATTCCAAATTCAACAACAATCTTGATGACAATGCAAAATTCTCCCATCCATGTTCACAATTCTTCTTGTATACTTTCATTTGAAATTACTTACTATTAATAATTCATATGTCAACATCTTCTTGCGTTTAATGTTTCTTTTCCACTTATTCCATTTCTTGTATATTCCGATATCACTTAACAGACGCTGCCAACGAAAAGTTTCACTGTATTAACTGCTACCACTGGCTTTGATGTAAGTAAAACCAATTTCTTCTGGTATACTCCAATATCAGTTAAAAGATGCTGCCACCTTACAATTTCTCTGTTTCAAAGACTCCTTGGTATGTATTCTCCATTTCTTCTTGTATACTCCCTTATCAATTAACAGAAGCTGTTTCACTGTTTTAACTGCTACAACTGGCTTTGATGTAGGTATTACCAATTTCTTCTGGTATACTCCGATATCAATGAACAAATAGGCACTTAGGAATTTCACTGTCTTCAAATAGCTCCAACATGTACTCCAATTCTTCTTGTAAATGCTGATATCAATCAACAGAAAACCTCACTGCCATTATCATCATCATCATTTGTAGCTGCTACAGCACCGACTGCTATGTACATGTACTCCATTTCGTCTCTAGGCTTTCTCCGATCGACTGAGGGCGACCCAGTGAGGTCTATTGACACGAGATAGCCGCTTGACGTATGTTTCAGGGGCTGTGACAAGCCGACTGTGACAGCCACAGCTAGGCAGTCACTCTCTGCAATCTACAGGAAATCTACAAGACTCTGTAATGCCAGTGAATGCAGCAGTTCAGGCTATTGACGATCATGTACAAGATTGTCAATATCGTGTGTGGGTCATTAGCGTATTTTTAACTCTATGTTTATATAAACTGTGCATTGTTTCTCTTATTGAATATTGATATCGTAAGAAAGGTTAGGACTTGCGTTTAATATCATACAAAATTAAAACTGTAAACTTGATGCTTCATAAAATTCAAATGTTAAACATCAGAGGTCTCTTGCACAAAGCCCTAAGGTGGTCATAAGTCCTTAAGGTAGCCTTAGTGCAATGATAAAGCATAGGGAGTTAAGGTTAACCTTAGTAAAGGTTGCTTTGTGAAAGAAGGCCCAGTCTTCTAAGAATGCAAAAATGTTCACTTATTTGTAAAATATTATTTACATTGATTTCTTTTATGGCAGCATGAATATTTGTTTGTAAAGAAAAGACTATATTCAAAGAAGCTTTTACAAATTTGCAACACACAAAAATGTCAAAATTGGTGTTTTATAAAATTGTAAGTAATATTGAATCATTATCAGCATGACTTGAATATGTGAATAAGAAATGCTATAAATTTAAATGTAGAGACTCAATATGAGAAATATGATTCAAATGTTTTGAAATTTTAACCCAAGTGATTTTTGCATAGTTGCTAAGGAATATTCATATCTTATTTATCTTGCATAGTCACCACATTTCATTTTTCCATAGAGATATTTCATTTAAATATAGAAGTGATGAATTATTAACTGCATCAAGTGTTGTTAACAAAGCTTTCACTTAAGTCACCATGACAATAGCATCTGTTTCATTTACCACCTGTTTATCTTTTATGAAGAGACAAACTCAGCTATTTTATGAATAACATCTGCATCCTGGTAAATTTCAAAAGAAATCTTTTGTACGTGACAATCATTTCTAACATGCCCACAATAGATTTAGCCTGGTAACATGGAGAAGTTTCTTAATCAATCATTTATGAAAAAGGTATCTTAATATAGAAATATTTTGAATTATGTTTATTGCAAACTGATTAGATTTATATCCACATATCTGCTCTACCAAAAAAAATAACATATATAATTCATAACAAATAATTACTGAAAATATAAAAAACCAAGCCCATTTCTTTCAGACCTAATTTATTTAATCATTTGGCCCGTATAATATCCTTGGCCATAAAGATCAAGTTTGTTGGAAATATATTGATTCACAAACATGTACATTTCAGGGATCAATTTTTGTGAAATCGACATCAAACTGTGCCTTACATGTCCCAGGCCGCTGAAATGCATTTCTCCTGTTCTTGACAAATCAATAATCGTCAAGAACCAGTTTCCCGGGTGGATTTATTGTCCGTTGATCAGAGACTAAAGAATGCTGGGAATGGAAGGCATTGTAGATTTCTGATAGCCAGCGTAGATATCACGTCAATATCTTCTATGACAGCCAGAGAAATCAGAACTTTTCTTACACTGAAGGTGTTAAAGGGGCAGTAGCACGTTTTTAGGGGGAATATAGGGTGATGTCAGGAAAATGAAAATTAATGGTTCCAATTGAAAGACAATGTCTTCAAACTATATGGAACAATAATAATTCAAATATATAACGTAAAGTTTAGCCATGCGATTGCTTTTTCTTACACAATATGAATTAAAGGTGTTCACACAAAATGGCCGCTTATGGATTTTTATGTGAATCTTCATACTTTGTCCTTTGACTATGGATGATTGGCTTGTGTAATGAGATTTTTGACACTGTCAAACTAATACATTTAGCATGAACTTAAAATTATGAGTGAAAAATTGAAAATATAAAATCATCAAAAAACGTGCTACTGCCCCTTTAAGTTTCTTACTTGATCAAATAACTTTCTATTTGAGAGGCTTTGTAAGGATCTGATTAGTAAACTGTTTAAAAAAATTGGTTTTAGATGAAAAAACAAATTTATTGTTTTAGCAATAAAGAAACCCATGACGATAACAGAGCTTAATTTATAATAAACAGTTAAAAATCATATGTATAACGGTGTTGAATAAGTCGAGGTTTTCAAAGAATCGTGATTATACAATTAGACTAAGGATATTGATTAATTTTTTCTATAAGAAAATTAAGTCTCTGAAAATTCTTTAATGATTGAATAAAACAATCATTCAAGATTTTAAATTAATGAAAATACACCATATAATCAAAGAAAAACTTTAGCAAATTACTTTAGAAATAATTAATGTTTATCACTTCAAACCATGAATTTTTTATCCATTTTACAATTAAAATCAGAAAACTCTTGAAAAAAATCTGTCAACCCACTTTATACAATATAAAGCTAAGAAACAGTTATAAGAAACTAATAGAAGAGTTGTAAATTTTTATAAATTTTTATAAACATATTTGTGAAATCTTTGTCACCATATCTTGTAATTTGAAATTCATTGTCAAATCTTCATCAATTATGAAATTGTTGTGTCCAGGATAATTTGCAATATGCAATATGTTTTATTAAATAAATACTTCAACAATTTGCCTTATATGTTATATAATGTTCATGGCAATAGTAATCAAATTCATCAGAATGAACCTCCTCCTCCTCAAATGTTTTATCAACCATCATAATAGTTACGAGCAGAAACTTAATTTATCAGGTACAAGCAAACTCTTGAACAACAATCACACCTGTCCTTTGTTCTTGTAATAAGAACACGTAAGGTCTTAGGAGACAAAAGAACAAACAATTTCTGTCTTAAAGATCAAAGGAAAACATCTCTGAAGCTACTAACTTTTAAGACAGGAGCTTACAGAAAATGCCCTAAAAAAATTACACAAAAAATGGTTACGACAATACAAAGAGTTGAACAAAAGACAAAAGAAGGAAATACAATTTCTAAAAAGAAAACATGAAAAAAATATGTGAAAGAATGCGCCCAGTAGATATAACCTTTGCAGAGAACAGGAGTGGCAGTCTGAGTTCGAATCCTACGTACTCGTGGTGGGTTAACATTTTGAAATATGTCGCTAAGTTTGCCGTGTAAATGTCACCCAGGAGAAAACCCAATTTACTTTCACAATCCTCACTGCCATTTTGGTCTAAGCTTGAGGATTCGCTCGCGACCTTCTTACTGATCGTAAAAGTAAATAATTCTTTCGTGACTAAACTTTAAATATTGTCACACTTACAAACTGTAACCAACTGAATTCCAATTAAATCTCACTTTGACAACACTTTTGCTTAACAGATGTTGGGTTTCTCATTTCAGTTGTTGATATCGATGTTTTGGATATCATAAAATGGCTTTTGTGAAAGTTTTTTAAGATGATTACATTTATCTTGAAGATATACTTGTTATCCCTGTCATAAAATAATGTTGAAATTTGTATCTTTTTTTTTCACACAAACTAAGATTATTTTCTGCTCAGATGATTTGGAAAATGAGTTTAGATTCAATAAATTTATTACAAATAAGGCAAGATTAGTATCTTGTTTTCAAATTTTTTTTATCGAATCGTAAATTACTAATCTAGCCTTCACTCAAAAAATCTATTCAAGTTATTTGTCTCATCAATTTCTCTTCTATCACATTTTCAAACAATTATAACCAAATTCAAATTTGTTTACAAAATAATTGATATTTAGAAATTATTTACCATATATAAGCTCATATTTGAATATTTGCAATAAAAAAAATTTCATTTCAACTACTAATTTTATAGATACATAATCAACAAAAGTAAAAACAACATAATTGTTAACCAATTAGAAAGAAGATATTGCCAAATGTTTACAGAGAATGTACACATGTACATTTCATCATTTCGTCAAAAAAAATTCTCGTGCATATGCCAACCGCCTTTTTATGAAAACGTATCAAAGTTCACAAAAGATTCACCAAATATTTGCCCAGATTCAAGTTATCTTCTATATGTCAAGGCTAAAAGAATTATGAGGGAAAGCCAGACTCTCTCTCTGTTGACCATTTCCATCTTCTACAGAGGGCATGCGGGTAGTGTTTGTCAGGAGGTGTAAATCCGTCCCACTCCCTCTAAGTAAATACAGTCCCTGCTTGAATGTGAGTCAACTACAGCTACTAATTAACCAACTTACAGACAATCTCCAGAAAAATGACACAGCATTTGTATTAACAGTAGTTAGTCATCAAGTTTACAGGCAAAAATATTTTGTAATTTAAAAAAAAGGAAGAATTTTTTAAAAAAAATTTAAAGTCAAACATGTTTTGAAAGGTATTTTATACGAAAACAGGTATAAAGATGAAAAGTAAGAGGCATTCAAGCATAAGAAATTGAATAAAATGAGTTACAATCATTCTGTGTGCAATTTAAAATGTAGCGCCACTAAGCAACTATCACATTACATGACCAAGTGACCAAAGCTTCATGTAGAGATTATGAGTAGCAAAGACTGAAAGTTTATCAAAATCTTGTAAATCTGGTTTACATCTTGTTCACCTTCAGATTGAACATAAATATCTATTATCTTAAAGAGACACAGAGTATGTTGATAGGATCACATATGTGAAATTTTGAAATCGATGTTATTACATCGGGAACCACTAACTGTTACTGATAATTACAAGTTAAAGGTCAATCAGTACATTAGAGCAAAAAAACGGCCATTCAAAGACAGGATTTTGATCGAAAACCGGACAATGTGGCTCGAGTGGTGCGTGCAATTTCGCGATAAGTAATTTTGAAACCTTGTCATAAGCTAACAGGAAGATATATTCGATGCGAAAGTGTTAATTAGGTATTGTAACTAATAAGTAGATTAATTGGATGCATATTTTCGAATATTAAACGTATTTGAGATGTTTTCTAGATTTTTCCATAAAATCAAGCATTTTAGAGATATTATGCATAAATGTATATATTTGCAAGTCCAGTGATGAGATATGAACTTCAATCAGCATAATAGATATTTTGTAGCTCATCAAAACCAAATAAAATTTTAAAAAAGATACTATGTGTCACTTTAAATAAGTAGACAGTAGCTTTTGTAATAGTTTTACTTCTCTCCTGTAGTCAAAGCAATTTCTATTTATTTTCATTTTCCTGACATCACCTTATATTCCTCCTAAAAACGTGCTACTGCCCCATTAAAATAACATTAATCTTGTAATATGTATGAGTAAAATAGCATGTTTTGCAGATAAGAAACCAGATTATTATTTTATATCTGTTGATTTAAAAGTTCCTTTCATAAGTAATTCTTAAAGAGTTTCAGAAATAAAATCTTAACAATTAAAACTTATTTATTACTAGGCAATAGTACTAAAATAAAACTGTATGCAGAACGTTTGTTAACTAAAGCCATATGGAACTGTCCCTGTTGGGATTTGAACCAGACCTGTTGAACAATATAACTACTGTGCTAATCATTGTAATATGTTTTAACCATTGAGGCAACAGACAGAATGATTAACCACGATCAATGATTTTATTGGAGCTTCAGTTCTTTTATTTATGACACATAATATGAATGTTAATATAGATGTAGCAATTATGGAAAAACAAGGCCATAAGTGGAAAATGGCATAATAAAACAACAATTTAAAAAAAAAAGAAGTTTTATCTCGTATTGTAGAACTTTTTGTTAGAAGTTTGCAGCTGAAGAACCCGAGGATTAATAATGAATGAACTACAACAATCTATGTATAAACATCGCTAATTGACTATTGTCAAAATAAAGAATATGTTCATCTATAAAATAACCTCATTTACTTTGTATTATGTTCTGTTCCAAAGCAGAATCTATTTTCTCTATAAATTTAAATTGGACTGACAATAAGTTGTTTATATATGTGTATTACAATTAGTTGTGTGATTGCATGCAGACCTGACTATGTCACAGTTGCTCTATCAAATGGAGTTCAGCAAGATTCAGTGTAGACTATCTCTGGACAGGTGACCCTTTTCATGACTGGATATTTAGGTGATTTTGGAAGATAGATTCTAACCCTGCACTAAGACATGCTACTGGTTGATCCAGTAGTACATTATAATACCAAGTGATGGTTCTTGATAACTATGGTTGGCCAATAGTGTTCATGACAAAACCAATCCTAGCTGTTTTGTGTCCTTATATAATATAATAATAACACTTTATTGTCCTTAGTACAAGTACATGGAAATTCTTTGTGTGCCAGTGGCATACGGCAGCCACAGTGCAGCGCCAGTTAAAGCATTGTTCTATCCTTTACAATGCTGAGTGTCAAGCAACAAAGCAACAACTCAAACCTTTTAACGTCTTTTGTTATGACGCCGCCGGAAATCGAACCCCGGTCTTCGGGGTGACAGGTGGACACTCTGGCTATGCCCCCGGTTGAAATATTGGATCTCACCCTGCCACACACACCCTCAACAAAGTGACTCGTCCTCAAGGCAAACCATTTCCTAATCTGGCCCTCTAATTAAACCTAGCCTCAATAATACTCGCTTTACTCCGGATATTGAGTCTAGCAAGATGTAGTAACGGCTCACATCAGCTGACTTACCACATTGACCAATCAGGGCTCGGCTTAACAAGCCGCAATAGTCTGCCTTTGCACATATAACATTGGAGGGTCATAGGTCGATGAAAGGTCACCTGACGCGACCTCTTACTGTATTTTGCTAGACTCATTATGGGTGAGCGAGTATTTTTAAGGCTAGGTTTACTTAGACTGTAATCTGACCATAGTAACTCTGTGACACAAGGACTGATCGTGACCAACAATGGAGTGTACTCACCAGGGTGTTCCATAGAGCCGTAGGTGAGATGTATCTTGTGTCGGCCAACCTCCTGGGGTACGTAGCTGACAGCATACTCGTTAGCTCGGTGCTCCTGGATGTCCACTGGAACATTGCGGCCTGATGGACTGACCACTCGGACAACCTGGTCAGCCTTTCCAGCTTGGCTACAGTCCACTGGAAAATTTACAAGAATGCTTATTAGAATTGATTATAAACAAGTTTTGAATTTACTTTTCCGAATCTTTCAGAATCTTTTCCTAAGAAGTAAACTTTTCTGTGTATTTGACACATGTATAAAATGTCTGGAGGATAAAAAAACAATCATACGGGTCCTCATTGATGCATAATTTTTCTGATACAAACATCTTTTAATGAACAAATCATTTCAGTGTGACTTACATGAGAAGATGGTATCAAAACATCAACATATATGCTTCTAATAATAGGCAAATCATTAAGTGTTAAACAACCATTTTTCAGGGACACCTAAAGGAGCAAATGGACTCCAAAAATATATACTCATAGTCCCAAGGACCTTCAGTTTGCCTTTGTTTCTCGACTTAAATTAACAGGCATGAAATGTTGTACTTAAAAATGAGTTCTTACCATTAAACCCTGCTGTATCTCCAACACTGCCATTATAGAAGTTGTCAACGCGGATCTTATTGATGTCGAACACGTTGATGAAGAATGGACTGCCTGCGATTTGTTGTCCAGAGAATAGTACATCAACTGAGTGACGACCTGGATAAGGAAGAGAATATATGATGATAGATTTGACTTTCGGACTGAAAAGAGGTTCTTTAAACCCTTCTGATTGACATATACTCCTCACAAAAAATTAAGCAACATGTTAAATTTTGAACATTTGCATTTGGTTTAATTTGCCAATTTATTGTTTGTTGTTGTGTTCAAGCAATCTGATCAACGAACAGATATGATGTTTTTCGTCCATAAAGCTATTCTGCCTACCGTACATTATTTCTTAATGTATGGCTCCTAGTAGGTGAATATATGTTTCTGAACAAATATTCTTAATGCTTAATTATTTGTGAGGAGCATATTAAAGGGGCAGTAGCACGTTTTTTGATAATTTTATATTTCAATTATTTTACAGTGTCAAAAATCTCATTACACAAGCCAATCAGCCATAGTCAGAGGACAAAGTATGAAGATTCATATAAAATCCATTGGCGGCCATTTTTTGTGAACACCTTTAATTCATTTTCTGTAAGAAAAAGGAATCGCATGGCTAAACTTTACGTTATATATTTGAATTATTACTGCTCCATTTAGTTTAAATAAATTGTCTTTTAATTGGAATCGTTCATTTTCATTTTCCTAACATCACCTTATATTCCACGTAAAAACTTGCTACTGCCCCTTTAATATCTTAGTATTTTTTTAACATAAATAAAACAGCTTAAATGTAACTAAAGTTGAAACCTATCAAAAACTTACAAACAACTGCTTGTCTCCAATCAATTGTATACCAATTGTGTCAAATTCTAATTTCTACTAATTGTGCAATTATAAAATGCAATTATAGTTGGACATGATATACAAAAGGACGAATTTTATGACATCTTTGAGAGGCCTTTAGAAGTAGTAGGATGAATATGAATGAATAGGATTAAGAGTTCTATGGATTTTTTCAACTTCTTTGTTACATTTCTTCCATCCTGCCATCAGTGTATATGTCTCCTCGTTATGCTCATACCTATCCCCTGATAACCTGCTAATGTATCCAACCGTATCGCTATATATAGCAGGCCAATCAAATGATGCCCTTTCAGCGATAGCGGCAAACTGGTTTCTTGGCTTTGTTCCGATGCCGCTCGTGATTCAAATTAACCAATGGGAGTGCTATTAGATACTAAATCTAATTCTCATTGCAGGCTCCTGCTAAGCTGCAAATCGCGCTCTTAGATATCCACGAGCGACAGAAATAGTTTGACTGAAAACAGACAGGCTATAAATAGCGCTGAGTAACCACCCGTCAGCGATATGGCTGAATACCATAGCAGGATATCAGGGGACAGGTTGGAGAATAACGCGGAGACATATACGATGATGTAGCAGGATGCATTTTTTCTAAACAATTGTTCATTAATTTTTTTAACAAAAGTAATAAGAAGAAATATATTAAAAAGAACTATTATAAACTTATGAAATATAAAATTACTTACCTGCCATACTAGGGGTCCATTCCACTTTATAGTCCCCGTCAGACTGTCTCACAAGGTTAGCGGGAATCTGTTCTCCATTAGGTGCTATATACAATATATATAGGTTAATTACAGGTGTTTCAAAATATTTGTACATTTCATTTGTACATTTCATTTGTATATTTCAATCTTAAAAAGATTTGTGCAATGCGAAACATCAGAAGCCAAGGAAAGGAGAACAACAATTGAGAGAAATTTCAAAAGTTAAAATTGTTAAATCAGAGTTAATATTTATGTTAAATAAGAATTTAAGAAAAAAAGGGATGATTTTATTACAATGATGATTTAACTTTCATATATAAACACAATGATTAGAAGACAAATTGATGTTTAAAGTTTGATATTTAAACACAAAAATTAGAAAAATGAGAGAAAAAGGTTTTTAGAATGAAAAGGGACAAATTTGCAGGATTGCATAACCAAATTAATTGGTCAATTCTTGCTGCTAACACATAGACAAAGGTACTGCCAAGCCCCAATGCATGTCTATAACATAAAATATATGTATATTTCATGTATATTTCATCAATACTTATCACATAGCCACCACAATCTACATCCATATTCACTGAATAAACATCTGTTGAAGGCTCATGCATGTACCGGTATGTTTTTAAACTCTCAGGTATATATTATTCATATTCAAACAGCAACCTCATACAACATAAATATTCAAGTTGAACTTGCAGATCTATACTCATTACTGTAGGACTCATGCATGTATGTATATATGTATAGACCTTAAGTCATGTATCTGATATATATAAAACAGGAACCACAATCCATGTTCCCTTTAATGTAAAACTTACACATCTACCGGTATACTCATTACCGTAGGACTCATGCATATATGTATATATATAGACCTCAAGTCATGTATCTGATATATATATAAAACAGGAACCACAATCCATGTTCCCTTTAATGTAAAACTTACACAATTCATGCATGCATATTCAAAGAAATTTTCAAAAATACATTTCATAATTCTAACCTGAAAAAAAATCATGCACACTTTGACGCAAACATTGCCTGAAAATGAAATGAAGCACCCTCTCCAAGCTTTTAAGCACATGGATCTCACATTTTTATTGTACATCTTATTATTATTGCTATTTTTCCCCTCATGCCGCTCCCATGCTAAAATATCTAATTTCCATGGCAACCTTTGATGCCAATTTGGAGAGCATCTTTATCCACTTGGTGTCCGTCCATATGTAACATAAAATGATTTCGGTCTCGCGAATTGAGAGCTTCGAAACTTCGGAAGTTTATGGTGATAAATGTTGGATGTTCTTCTTCAACGTTGATAATCAGTGGACAACCTGAAATTTGAAAAATCATTTCTTTTATCATCTTTGTTGGTATTGTCATGTCATGATCATCCTAATCAAAATCATGACTATCTTTTTCAGTTCTATCTCGCAGATTAATTATCTACAATCATATTTATTCAAGACATTTATCAATTTTAAAACAAGACATTTTATAAGAATTTTTTATTAATTGAAGTTAAACTTTTTAGCTAGAACATATATATACCTTAAAAACATTTAATAACTTTGATAACTAAATTTCTTTCAAAATGAAGTTGCTTTGACTTTCTTTCATTGTTCAAATGACCTAGACATATTTCTTTATAATTTTATGTTTGGTCCGATATTTTGTTATCAGTTTTAATTGACCGTATATAAAGCAATTCCATTATTTCATATAAGAATAAAGTTTTTTTTTTTTTTTTTTTAATAATAAAAAAAAAAAATAATAATAATAAAAAAGAATAAAGTGAGATAAAGTTCTATGTAACAAGCGTACCTGGGATCTGTTCATCATTGAACTTGACATTTACGTCGTAGTGTCCAGTCTCGGCAGGTGTAAATGTGTACCTGTAGCGTCCATCCCCGATGGTCTCGCGGTAGGTGTGGACTGTCCGTCCATGATGAGTGACCACAGAGTCCAAGTCTCCGATACCAGCCTGGGAGGCATCAACTGAAGAAACAGAATATCAACCAATTGGGTCTCTGAAGAAATACATATTATATGGATTTACAACTACCGGTATGTCATCAATAGCCGATGTCCTTTACGTGGTGGCACGTGGTCCTGTGCAATGCTCAGTCGACCGCTATCAGAGTAGTTCAGCAACAACGGGCGCAGCTCGCTGGATGGGTGGGTAACCCGTTGCTGGATAATCTGAGAGTTTGAAGGGTTGATTCCCTGCCCCACACTGAGACATGAGTTGAGAAACTTGTGGTGTCACCCTGGGTAAGTGACTTAGTTCGAAGCGTGCCTCTGTCCACCCAGCAGTAATTGGGTACCTGGCATGATACGATGGTAGTCTGAATTTGAACCTCGAGCACCTGACAGGCGACCGGTTGTATTCTCCTTAGGGAGTGTTCTGTACTCGTTGACCAGGGGTAATATGTCACTCAGCGCTTTGAGCATGCAATGTGCATGGATATATGCGCTATATAAATGGACTATTATTATTATTATAAGAAATGAAATGTTTCGGTGTAGATACTGACACTGTTATCCATCCTGTCTCAAGGTACGAACGTTTCGCTAACTCCACTTATCTACCCTGGGATCAGAAACTAGATTCGCTTGTTCGGCCCGACATGGGATATACCCAATCAAATCGTTTTCTCGCCACCTTCGATGAAATTTGAATGAGAAAATGATTTGATTGGCTGTATCCCAAATCGGGCCGCGCGAGCGAAGCTAGCTTCTGAGCCCAGGGTAGAGATTAGTGGATTTAGTGGGACATGGGATATACCCAATCAAATCGTTTTCTCGCCACCTTCGATGAAATTTGAATGAGAAAATGATTTGATTGGCTGTATCCCAAATCGGGCCGCACGAGCGAAGCTAGCTTCTGAGCCCAGGGTAGAGATTAATGGATTTAATGTAACGTTCATACCCTGAGACAGGATGACTGTCAAGCAAATAGCGCTTATTCCCTGACGAATCATACCCAACGTCGTAATTCTGTCTCTGTGTCATCAATATCCGATGTTCTTTAAAGAATTAAGTTAATGTGAGCCTTGGCTCAAAAATGTTCACACTAGATCTTTCAGAGTGTTGCAATAAGACCTGTCCTGAATGATATCTATCAAATTTATGCTTTTTGATCCTAAATGAATACACTAAGGTGTAGCTAAGTTGGTAGAGTGTCAACTCGTCATCAGGGTTCAATTCCTGGTTGCGTTATACTAATGATGTTAAAAGAGGAGAGTTGTTGTCTTGCTTGAAACGAAGCATTATAAGGACAGACCCTACATTACAAAAAACCATTATCACAAAGAACACCTCAAATATTACCTGTAAATGCTATTTCCCGTTCCTTCTTATTGGACGTCTTGTCGACATCAGTGATACGGACAAGGCTTGGATCGAATGCCTGACTAATGTAGGGGCTACCAGTAAGACGAGTCCCGGCGAAGAATACGTCGATCACATGTTGACCGACTTCAAGGGGAGTGTACTCCGCTCGGCATACGTGACCCTTCTTGCTCAACCGACAAGGGATCTCATTGCCAGAAGGACCTGAATTTTTTTAAATTAAAATGATATTTTTCAGTAACAACAAATGTTAACCACAGGAATATTATTACAGCATGGACATTATACAAAATGTTGATTTATATTTTAATGTTCAGTTTTAATTTTTAAGTAGCAACAGACTTGAGATCTTATTTCTAGAAAGACCGAAAACTAAAATAATTTTTTTATCTTAAATTTTAAATTCTCAAATTCTCAATCATTAAAGTTAAAACTTATATAGCACATATATAGTAAATAACTTGATATTGATAAGAAGCATAAAGGTGATGTGATAATGAAATCATCATTTGTGGCAGGGTGAGGTGAAATGCATTCCTAAAGGTTTTGGCTAGCAGGATATCCCTTTGGCTGAATTGGTAGAGTATCTGACTCTCAACAAAGAGGTCCAGGCTTTGAATCTCATTAGATGTCGAAATTTGCTTTTTCACACAAGCTTTACATTGATTATGTGTCATTTCTACAGATTCATGCATTGAGTTAATTATATATCTCAAGAGAAAATTATATGTATGTCCAGGTAGCATTTTAAAAAGATTTATGTGCTTATGATAAATATGCACTAGTTCCTTGTCATCATGTTTCCCCTTTACTCTGGGAATACAGTTTGAAGATTATACATGTATTCACAAATCTAAGACAACTTACTTGTGATGTGAACATCAAGGTCATTCTCATCCATGCCATGAAGGTCAAGGTTGAACCAAGTCTCCTTGTACACCTGGGCTGTTCTAAGACCCTCCCCGCTCAAGGTCACACTGTTACTGTCAATCACCTCCACATGGTAGGGTGAACCTGTAGAATGTAAAATCATTACAGAAGAATCCAGTGATGAAGTGATGCCATGTAAAATCATTACAGAAGAATCCAGTGATGAAGTGATGCCATGTAAAATCATTACAGAAGAATCCAGTGATGAAGTGATGCCAATCTCATTCAAGTTCCTAAATACAGACAAAAATGTGATCCTTCTCCAGAAGTGCCCTGTCCTCTAGAATTCTCTTCCATCAGAGTCGACTTTTTAAAAAAAAATTTTTTAAATAATTTTTTTATTTTGTTGCATTTTACAATAGATATGGTTACATCAATATTGTAATATTATTTATTGTAAGATTATGTCCTGCCTTTGACTCTTTCAAATCAAGTCTGAAGATCTTTATGTTCTCAATATGTTATACAGCCATTTAGACCTACTGAACAGTTCCATTGTTTTAACCTTTTACTTATCCTTGAAGCGCATTGAGGAGGCTTACTTGGATTGTGCACATTGAATATGTGTTTTTATTCTTATCTTATTTCAGATAATGAGTTTCTTGACAACAAAGTTGGTGTAATTTTCCTCAAATATTTCATGTAATATCGCGTAAAGAAGACTTTGAGAAATGGTTCTTATCCTTTTTCAAAAATAATGTAGGGCAATGGTCCATGAGGTATTGTGTAATACTTTGTGTTAGGAATGTGGTCAACATGTTGAATCACCTTGAAACTAATCAAAAGAGTCACCTTTGGTCTATGTTAATTCTTAATCAATATAGGCTGTCATCAATGAAATATGGCATCAAGAAAGAAGCCTACTGAATTGTGGTAGAGAAATATTAAACAATAGACATCTGATCATATTCAACATATCCTTAGAATTTTTCTATAAATTCAAGGTCTCCAACCTGGTAGAGGATACTTGTTGAAGCCAAGGGTCACAATATGGGGTGAAAGGTCACGCGGGGTGAAGGTCAACTCATAACGATTTCTTCCAATTTCACGGATGTGACTTGACACGTTACTTCCGCGACAATTCACTTCAGCCTCCAGTTCACCGTTACCAGCTGCCGATGTGTCAACTGAAAATAGATAGAAATGGTTAAAAATGTGGTCAAATCTAATACAGATGTTTTTCGGTCATTTTTCAAAGCTGTTAAATATAATGGTTCACTTTACTGATAAATTCAAATTAAGCATTATTTTTCCAAAATATTTTACTGTAATCATTTTATTTGCCAATTAATTACCACAGCAAAGATAAAATGTGATAAAAATGGAGACATAGCAATAGATGACTGTGTTATTCATTTCTATCTGAATCATGCCAAAATTATACTTTGCAAAGAATATGGCACAATGTAAAAGTAAATACGGCTTGAGTATTATGAATCGTTATATCCTAAACGAAACCTCAACATTGATCCTGTACGAAAAGTGTGGTGGGATTTTATTTGTTGTTAGTAATATTTCATCGATTTAACACATAGATGCTCCTATCAAACAAAGAATAGATCGATCTGGGAACAAATCGATGAGGAAACAGATAAAAAAAGGCTTAATATGAGATAAAGACAGCAAGTTTCAGAAACACAAGGAACATGCAATGTTCCAAAGATTCAGTATTTATTACTGACATTTTTGGAGCAGCATTAACAAAGTCTTTTGCTTGTTTGCCAATCTGATTCCTTACATTTTGAAAATGACAAAATTTAAGCCATAACTGATATTTTCTTTACAAATGATGTAAGCAACTCACTCGTGTTAACGAAAGCTTTTGCTTGTTTACCAACCTGGTTCCTTTCATTTTGAAAAGGAATATATTATAACTGATATTTATAACTTTACAAATGATGTAACTCACTCTGGAAGTGTACGGGGCGACCCAGGTACGCTCTGCCGGGGCTGTTGACCTTGATGAGGGAGGGGTCATACACGTTACAGGTAAACGGGCTCCCCTTCACCTCAACACCCCCGTACTCCACGTGCACCTTGTGCAGGCCTGCAGCGAAAATTTAAATACTTTGAAGTGGAGTTGTGATGTACAGACATGTCATGATACGATACTTATCACAATATTAGCGAACGGCGTCAAACGATAGATATATATGTCGCAATACACTTTTTCAGAGTATTAAATAGAAAAAAATCTCCTGTGAAATTTTTTTTATCTTGCTCCTGACATTTTTAACATGGTCTCAGCATTGCTCAATTAATAGAACTTAACTTATATTCTTTTGTCATCTACCAAATTATGTATCATAATAATTATCAAAATGGTGCTCTTTGCATTGTTTACATAAATTTACCCAAGCTAAATTTATGAAACTTTATTTTGTACATCCTGTCTCAGGGTAGGAATGTTACGCTAACTCCACTAATCTGTACCCTGGGCTCAGAAGCTAGATTCGCTCGCACAGCCCGACTTGGGATATAGCCAATCAAATCATTTTCTCGCCATCTTCTCCGATAAAATTTCAACGTGAAAAATAATTCAATTGGCTTTATCCCAAGTCGGGCCGCGAGAGCGAATCTAGCTTCTGAGCCCAGGGTACAGATAAGTGGAGTTAGCGTAACGTTCGTACCCTAGCTGAGACAGGATCTATTTTGTATATCATCTATGTAACATAGGTATCATAATGAATTATCCCCCAAACTATTCAGTTATTATCAAGTTAAGAATTAAAATGGAAGTATGAAGAAGACACTGACCAATTTCATGAGGAGTGTAGTCGACACGGAAGGCTGAATGGGCGTTTCCTGAAACCCTGGCAGGAATCTCATGTCCACTTGGTGCTGTGGTTAGACATAAAATATAAATTATCAAATAATATCGAAAGTAAAGGAAAATTGTTAATTCAATTCATTTTGTTGAATTATAATTTGCCAATATTTTCAGTAGGTCATGTACATTATAGAATATGAAAAAACAAAACGAAAATACAGATAAGAAAAGCTGTGTCAAAATTTACTAATTTGAGTTATGTTATTCAGTTAATTTCAGCTAATTAACCTATTTCTAGGTAAGAATCAAATAAGGAAGGCAACCTTAGCGTGAAGAAAATGAAAAAAATGATTAAAATTACCATAAAACAAATTTTATTTTGACAAGTTTACAAACTTACAGTAGACCCTGACATTAAGATCTCCGTCTCCGGCTCCCTCTGGGTCAACCTTGAAGCTTGCTAGAACATTGGCAGGCACGTTCTTGATCCCGTCACCGGACACGTGGATACGGTCACTGTCCAGAACTTGGCACACGAATGGACTACCTGCAAGGATACGATGGAGTCTGACTGTTAGTCTGATAATCCAAGATTATTTAAGATAGCGGTTGCTTATCTACATATCTATCATTATTTTTATCATTTTGATATCATCGTCATTATTATCATCATCATCATCATCATCATCATCATCGTCAGAGATTCAAAGGGTTCGTATTGAGATCTTTGTTTTCTAAGCAATTCCTTATTTCTATGTATAGATAACTTTGCTACTACACAAAAATTTACAGAATTTCTGCCAGAAGATTTTTTTGGGTAAAAAATATGCTGGGTGCCTTTAACAACATACCTGGCACAGGTTCCCCGTTGAATCTGACATTGATGAGATGTTTGTTGGGTCTCTGGGGGGTGAAACTGACGCGGAAGTTGGTGTCCGAGTCCTGCCTCACATAGTTGGGAACACTCTCTCCCTCCGCTACAACCTGTATCTCAAGGTTACCGTCTCCGGCCTCACTAGCATCCACTGAAACATCATCATCATCATGGTCATCATTATGATGGTCATCATAATCATCATCATTGAAATAATCATAATCATCATTTTTATCATCATTCGCATTAAATCTCATCGTTATTGTCACCATCATCATCATCGTCATAGTCATTGTCGTCATCATCATCATTATTGTCATCATCATCGTCATCACTCTTGTAGCTGTCACTGTCACTACCATTGTCACAGTATAATCATCACAATTGTTATCATTATATTTATTTAAAATCGTTGTCATCAATGTCATTTTGTCAAGATCAATATTTTTATGTATCATCACCGTTATCTTATCATCATCATCATCATTATTACTATGGTCTTCCTTGTCATCACCATCATCATGATCATCATCATCATTGCTGTCATCATCAAAATCATGATCATGATCATCATTGTTGTCATCATCAAAATCATGATCATTAACATTGTCATTGACATCATCATCATCACCTTAGTCATCACTGTTGTTGAGATCATCTTTATAAACATTGTCGTCATCAGCATCAACATCAACAACATTGTGGTTGTTATTTAATCCTGATCATAATTGTCACTTTTGTCACTGTCTGTATCAATGTCACAGGGAAATAATCACCATTATTATCATCATTATTTTGATTCAAAATGGCAATTTTTGACACGATCAATATTTCTTCTCACAACATCAATGATTATAAACATAAAATAATAATCATCATCTAAATCATTTTCATAGGATAGATGTGATTTGTGACAGATGGCTTATTATTTAATACATAGACAAGAATTTCAACTCAGTATCATGTGCCCTTGGAATTTCTTTTAAAAATTTCAAAGAAAGAATTATCAAAACATTATAGATACCATGAAATTTGACTCTGAAAACTGGCACAACGTCATCTTCTAAAGGGTTCCATCATTCCTTACACTGCCTTACCAAACATCATCCAAATATCTCAGAGACCATAATTTTGATCCACAAATTTGGTTTCTTACTCTTGCTTTGAAAAAGTACTTACTCTAACTCTTGCTAAGAAGAAATACTTACAAGTGAAAGAGTTTGGCCTCCCAAGAAATCCTTGTGGTATTTTGGAAACTTTCACATTGGCAGCATCAAAAGCTTTGACAGTGAAAGGACTCCCCTTGATTGGCATGTCAGCGTACTCGATAACGGCCTTGTGGTCACCTGCGGTCATAAATAATATTAATAATAATCTGTGTATTAATACAGCGCTGAATTCCCACCATAGAGTATGCTCAAAGTGCTACATATCATGAACATTAAAGATGCTGTATCATACTTGCAATATTTTTAAAAGTATTTTTAATGTATTCGTTGTATTTTTAGAAAAATTTAGCGATCAACCTAGGAAAAATCGATCCAAAATTCATTAAATATGAGATAATTTACAACAATTACGGAAACGGCAGCCAAGATACAGGCGAATCAAGTGTGGCCATCTCACAACTTCCGGTCTCTAAATATACGCTTGAAAACCGTCTTTGTCGCGCACGACTAGATTTTCTTTTCTTTTTCTCCGAATAAGGTATTCGTTGCTGCCAAAGTTGATACCCATCGAACGCAATTACGGTAGTTGTGACACAGTGTAAATCCTACACGCGTAATGATTAGGTCACCGACAGCGGGTTCGTTAAATGCTATGCCCTTTCTACAAGGGGTACTGTGCTTTGGGCGTCGAAGTAAGTATGTTATTGTTGATTAAACAATCTAAATATGATATCAAAATTTTGACGAAAGATTTTTCTACAAAGTGATGTATTTCTTTTCTCAATAGCTAAACTTCAGCCTTAACCGCTTGCAAGTATGAAACAGCATCTTTAAGAATAAGCTTGCATACAAACAGTATTCAAAGAATGTTCCAAAATCTCTGCAAACAGTATTCAGAAAACCGTCTCCAACTCTGGATATCAATGCTAATCATGATAGTAAGGAAAGTTCTACAGATATATTACTTCTTAATAGCTAAGGAGCAATGTTTTGGTGTTAAAATTTGGTGAAAAATGGACAAAATCTTGAATTTTGTCAAAGAAAATGAGTTTCATAAAGATACTGTGCATGGACAATAGCATATAGTTCATAACTTGTCAACTAATATAGAAAAGGAAAATCTATGGTGGTATCCTTTCGTTTTGTGACCTTTTGGGTCCTGCTTGCACCCTAATCAGGTCATCGTTCCTTATCAGCATATTATATTTATTATTATTATATCAGCTCCTACCAAATCCCTGATATGTGTGGTCACAATTCCAATCAAAGTCATAGGGATAGATGGTTTTTTAGTGTGTGTGTGTGGGTGTGGGGGGGGGGGGGCACCCTATGTCCATCACAAGAACGACTATTAAAATTATAACTTTGAATGAAAGGACAATTAGCTTGTTGAAGAATTTAAGTTCCATTACTCATCAGTTTTCACAACAAACACCATATTTGGAACCGTAGATCATTAGATTGCATTTAGTAACCAGTGCAAGCGATGCAAGGTTTCATGATATCAGGGTATGTGTAGAAGCTAAGCAGATTCATAAATGCTGATAAAGCGGGATCCAATTTTGTTGACAATGGAATTTTACAGATATTACATTACATGATATTAAATACATGATAAATGATCTTAGGAAGTTTAACTTTGCAAAAAAACATCAAATCTTAACCCACCTATCATTGTTGGAGTCCATTCAATTCTGTAGTTCTGGTCCCCTTTTACATCTCGGATACGAACAGGCACATCTCGCCCATCAGGAGCTGCAGATCACACATCTCTTGTTAATTTTAGAATAAAGAATTAAAAATATTTTTGTATTTAAAATTTTACACAAAATTAGATTTTTTAAATTATTTTTTTCTCTCAAAATTCCCTTTTTTCCAAAACTATTGTCAGTCATATTATAATAACGGCTTATCATAGAATATTTACTTGTACTTCATTTTTTCTAATTGTACAAAATTCTATAATTCTGATGTTACGTTCTTGGACAAACAACAAAACATTATGACAAAGGGTTCTGGTCTATAGATATTAGAATCTATCTATGTTGGACAATCATTGACAATGGGAATTTTTTATTAATTAAACATTTACATAATTAGAACTTACCCACAATCCCGCACCATGCTTTATATTCCGCCACCACCAGAATGCTTCAGCAAAATTAAATTCACAACTCATTGAAGCAAATCTATGCCAGCATAAATAATTCTAATATTTCATAACAATCTACAACAATATTCCATATGACATTGAATGATAATGTACAAACCAATGAATTTGGAATATTTTATAGAATTTCTGTAAATGATATACGATGAGAATACCTGTTTTCAAAATGAAGGATTTCAGTTCAGGTAAAGAGAATTTGTCAGCTGGATTATTTCTTAAAGGGGCAGTAGCACGTTTTTTGATAATTTTATATTTTAAAATTTTCACTGATAATTGTACGTTAAGTGCTAAATGTGTTAATTTGATAGTGTCAAAAATCTCATTACACAAACCAATCATCCATAGTCAGCTAACAAAGTATGAAGATTCACCTAAAATCCATTGGCGGCCATTTTGTTTGAACACCTTTTATTCATTTTGTGTAAGAAAAAGGAATGGCATGGCTAAACTTTAAATATATTATTGGAATCATTACTGCTCCATTCAGTTAAAAAACATTGCCTTTCAATTGGAACCATTAATTTTCATTTTCCTGACATCACCTTATATTCCCTCTAAAAACGTGCTACTGCCCCTTTAAAAGCTGTATTTTTTATTCTATGTGTGTAGGTGCCTAAAGATAAATATTACATTACCTGATGCTATTAAATTTGATATATTCTCATCATTGAAGTCATTCCACAAACATGCATATATATCTCATACAATTTCTAAATGCTATCAAAACATTCTGTATATAACACATGCATTCATATCTAATTATAATACATAAATAATACATAAAAGAAAACAGTATAGATAACCAATCATAATGCCATGCATGATGCAACATATATTAAACTGAAAACTAAAAATAACAGAAAATACTCAAAATTTAAAGAAAACAGACACTAAAGACAAAAGATAGTTTTATTCATAAACTACAGTATCAGAGAATTGTTGTATCAACATTTTTTATCAATTTGTAATTGCCGAATGTCCTTATGCTAGATACATGGTGTGCATTCTAAAATAAAATGAATCAAGCATAGCAAATTAACATACTTCACAGAAGCTAACTTAACAGTATTATCATCTTCTTCTATACAGCTGATTAAAGTCAAGTTATAAAATGAAATAACTTTTTGCCATTTTAAGAGGCAAAACTACACTTACTGGTCATAAAAGAATAATCCATTTTCAGCTATAACCTATCACTGAATTTTGGGTGAATAATGATATTTTTTTAAACTTAAAATCACTGTTTATATTTTTTTTAAAGCTATTAGAGTTCATGCAATCTACAAGCTATTGACAAGCTAACATGTATATCTTAACAATATTCCTGTGTTTACTAACATGTATTATCTATGCTATGCATCTGATATCCAACCAAATCTATGTCTGTACATCCTTCATTTTACATGTAATATCTAGAAGTATATAAGATACCCATGCAATTTACATGCATTATATAAGATATCCAACAAAGTCTATGCCTGCCAATACTCCTATTAATTGTAATATCTAGTATACCATATCCTCACGGGTATAAGACCAGGGGGGCCAGGCAACAAATATCTTGAAAATAGGGGGGTGGGCTTTAAAGGGGCAGTAGCACGTTTTTAGGGGGAATATAAGGTGATGTCAGGAAAATGAAAATAAATGGTTCCAATTGAAAGACAATGTATTCAAACTAAATGAGGCAGTAATAATTCAAATATATAACGTAAAGTTCAGCCATGCGATTCATTTTTCTTACAAAAATGAATTAAAGGTGTTCACACAAAAATGGCCGCCAATGGATTTTATGTGAAGCCTCATATTTTGTCCTCTGACTATGGGTGATTGGCTTGTGTAATGAGATTGTTGACACTGTCAATATGATACATTTAGCATTTACTTACAATTATAAGTGAAATATTTAAAATGTAAAATTATCAAAAAACGTGCTACTGCCCCTTTAAACCATGGGAGACCCCAACTAAGAAGAAATTTGTTGCATTGAAAATTGACATCAATACGTTTGACTGTTGTTGTTCTTCTTCTAATGAAATGACACGTTTTTCCAGACATATATTATTTTTAAAATTGATTAAAGAAATTGCAGGTGCTCACTTACATTTGTATGTTGTTTGTTTTAATCAGATAACAAATTGTTATCCCCAACCTGCTAAACCCTGAGAAAAAGGGGGTGGTATTTTGCTCAAATATGGTCTAGCTTATATCCACAAGGATACGGTATATGAGATGTCCATGCAATGTGCATTGTATCTAACAAAGTCTATGCATATCTATCTCTCCTATTATATGTATCATCTTATACTATATAAGACATCCATGCAATGTACATGCTATAGACAAACTATCTGACAGCCTCTACCTGTCAGCCTGATATTGAAGTCAGGAAGAGCAGCGCCGGGAGCGTTGATATTGAAATGAGTGGCGCGGTGACACGGAACCAAACTCAGACCGTCACCGCTGACACTGATGTTGCCTGCGTCCATGAAGTTGATCATAAACGGGCTCCCTGTCGATAAACACAAAGTTATTAACAAGAATCTTCAGATTTAATCTTGTATGAAACAGAAAAGAATAATCAAACCCTATTATATGTGAACCAGAAGTTTGTATTGCCCAAGACACCGGACTAAAAATAACAATCTCACCCTGCTGTTGACAATTCAGGATCCGACACTGCCTTATCAGATGTTATGACTAAGGGCTGGGCCTCCAATAAGGGCCGGGGGGTATACTAAGACCTCTTAATTGTTAATAAGGGCCCAGGCCTCTATTGGAGGTACTTGTTATCAATTTTTTGTATTTAATAGACAAAATAACTGCTGTATAATGACAGTCTCATGAGTCATAGTGAAAATTATTAATATTACCAGAAAGTCATTTTACATTTGTGTTTAAGGTAGAGTTTGTGAGCAAATCTAACCCAAATCAATCATGATTGACAAAGGAAGATCTTCGTCCCACTGAATGATTTGAGAAAACTACTGAACGCACCTGGAACATGTTGGCCATTGTAAGTAACAACAGCCTGATGACGAGTGGCCTCCCTCCCGACAAACGACACCTCGAACCTCCCCCCTCCCAGAGCCCGCGCCTGGTTGGGGATATTACGTCCATTGGCAGAGATTGCCAGTTCTAGAGTTCCCTCCCCTGCTGCAGAGGCATCAACTGTTGAAGAAAATATCAAAATTACTTCAAAATCATTTTAGCTATTGAATAAATTGGGGGGGGGGGGATTTGGTGACCGACAGGTTATGGGTTAATTATGCTGAATTGCCAAAAAGATGTAGATGGAAAGTATGGAGGATTGCAAGGATTTTCAGTGCTCTTGCATATATACAATATTCTATGTAGATCGGTATTTAAAAAAACCAAAGACCAAAATCAGAGCACACATGAGAACAGTGTTTAATTTCCAAGAAGCATCATAAAGTCTAATAAATGATGAAAGAAACAAATAAATAAAAACAAGTCAAATCAGGCACTATAAATCATATTATTTATAAAATTATCATATAATATGTATTGGGAGACCGAACCAATCTTAAACTCCTGTTTTTCTTGCGATACTTCAAGTTAACCTAAATTGGATTTCCTTGTCATCGAGTATGTTTTATCAGGCATGGCAAAAAATATATGAAAGGAATGAAAATCTCCTTGTAAACTTGATAGATAAATCTTTACTTACCAATGAACTTTGTAGGAGTCCCTACAACTCCTTGGGGCATCTTGGACACCTTGACCAGACTGGGGTCATAGGTCTTGACCCGGAATGGACTTCCCTTTATAGCAACACCAGATAGACTGGCTTTTACAACATAGGTACCTACAGGGCAGATAGAAATTAGTTGTTAATTCTTATGTCAATTTTTCATACCAATTGAACTAAAAATGGACAAAAACTTAAATCTTAATTATTTTTAAAAAAATACATGAAACCTGGTACAAAGATGATCCTGTCTTATTTCAATTCAACATGTTAAAAAGTTGAAATATAGTTAAGAACTCATAAAACCCTTTTCATTCACAAATCATTCTGTTACATATGGTTTGTACGAATTGCTTGCTCTAAGCTTTGCTTACTTCATTGAACAAAACACTTGACCCTTGTAGAAGAGATATTAGTTTTGCCTCTCTTATATATATATATATATATTGTAAATCCGATCGAAACATGAAAATGAAAAAGTAAGTTAAAGAGGCAGTACCACGTTGTTTGAAAATTATATATTTTATATAATTTTTCACTGATAATTGTACGTTAATGCTAAATGTATTATTTTGATATAAAGGAAGTTCAAATGTTATAATGAGATCCCCAAAACTCTGATTCAGATGATGTTTACACTATTAATATTTCTTATGTGAAAAATAATTTAAAAACTTTTTTATTTTCCTCACCAATTTCTCTTGGGGTGTATTCCACTGAATATCCACTTGTACCATTCCCTATAATCCTTGCAGGAACAACTTGTCCAGAGGGTGCTAAAATGAAAATGATCAAAATTTCAAAAATATCATTATCCTTTTTTGAAAATTATTTGATATAAGCAAATTTCGTTAAAAAAAACTCAAAAGGCTAGATTTTGAATTCAACTCTTTAAAAATAATTTGAAAGTTTGTAATTGAATTTCCTTGCCAGATCAAAAACATTTGTTTTTTTCCGTACAAGTATCTTAAAAATTATTTTGGAATTTTATTTTTACCAATTATATATGAGATCTTTAAAGATGTCTTGGTTCTTTAAAAAGGAGTAATGAGAAAAAATAGCTGAAATAAAACGAAAAAGTCATGAAATACCTTTGCCACTTGCAGGATAGTCTTGAGTACGCAATGAAGAATATCCGACCAAAACCCATGCAACATGCAATGTACGAGCCTATTGCTGACATTGACAACTTGAGTACAAGTTTGAACATTTCACAGAGTATAAAAGATGTACAAAAACTGACAATACAAGACAAATTTCTTTAACTTTTTGGATGGAGTATAATAACATCCCCTAAATGGCTTAGAAGACTAATAAACATTGGAAATTGTTTGACATGCAATGGACAAAATTTCAAATGATATTGACAACTTGGACTAACAATGTTTTCATTTGAAATGAACATGCCTGAGTACCTATTTAAACCAACAATTATGAATTCAAATTGACACCAGTTGTTCACTTTAAACGATCACATCATTTCAAAAGTTCTTGTGAAATATATTCAATATTGACAAGCTTGATTTTAAACATAACCAAAAATTTTTTTCTATCTTTCTGGAATCAAAGTTCGTAAATATGTTTACCTCATATTTTAAACAAGCTCAGAATCCACAGGTTGACATGAAATAAACAAAACAAATAAGAAAGCAAACATGACAATGACAAACAAAACAAACAGGAGTAAGGATATACAATGGTTGATGATGATTATTAATGTTAATAATAGCTGACTGATTAACAGCATCAGTATATCAATAGAATGCATTTTTCATTTGTGTGTTTCTGTTCATGTGATGTTTGCATCAATATTTTATCAATAACAAACACAAAAATAATCCCCAATTTATTCATGAATATATACAAAATATTAACATTTGAGATTACATTCAAAGTGAGATACGGTTTAAAGAATTTTTGAAATGACCGTTACGTTTTCAACACCAAGTTTAACACCTTTGACTTGTTGGGATCTTGGTAATATCATTGCATTATAGACAAGCCAACCACTAAAGAAACATTTTAAAACATCAGCTAATTCTATATTTAAAATTCATATCATAACCAATAAACAAAACTCAAAATCATAAAAGAACATTCCAATGATACCACATGAGAAATGGACGTAGATTTCAATACAATGACTTAGACTTCAATGCTAGGACGTAGATTTCAATGCTGTGATGTAGATTTCAATGCTATGATGAAGATTTCAATGCTAAGATGTAGATTTCAATGCTAAGACATAGATTTCAATGCTATGACATAGATTTCAATGCTAAGATGTAGATTTCAATATTATGATGTAGATTTCAATGCTGTGATGTAGATTTCAAAGCTATGACATAGATTTCAATACAATGACTTAGCCTTCAATGCTAGGACGTAGATTTTATTGCTTAGATGTAGATTTCAATGCTATGACATAAATTTCAATGCTATGACATAGACTTCAATGCTAAGATGTAGATTTCAACGTTAAGATGTAGATTTCAATGCTAAGATTTAGATTTCAAAGCTAAGATGTAAATTTTCAATGCTAAGATGTAGATTTCAATGCTAAGATGTAGATTTCAATGCTAAGATGTAGATTTCAATGCTAAGATGTAGATTTCAACGTTAAGATGTAGAGTTCAATGCTAAGATGTAGATTTCAATGCTAAGATGTAGATTTCAATGCTAAGATGTAGATTTCAATGCTAAGATGTAGATTTCAACGTTAAGATGTAGAGTTCAATGCTAAGATGTAGATTTCAATGCTAAGATGTAGATTTCAATGCTAAGATGTAGATTTCAATGCTAAGATGTAGATTTCAATGCTAAGATGTAGATTTCCCCAGTGAAATAGACAGGAGTTTGGGCATGACAGTACCTGTACCATGTTTGTAATGTTACCAATTATTTCCACTGCTGATGACAAATTTGGCGCCGCAGACCTTATAAGGAAGTGAGACTCTACATTGATTGGCTGGAGAGATGGTATTTCTGTGATGGTGGCGCTGGCATCAACAGCATTGCACTGGAGAGGGGAGACTGAAAATAGAATATGAGTCAGTGACTTCTTTGAGTAGAATGTTAAGTTTTGATTTTTCATTTTGGTTTGGTCTTAGAAATCTTGTATTAAATGTATTTGTATAACAATGCTAGTAAGTGGGGGAAACTGGAATACAGTCAGTTATTTCTTTGAGTGACAGTTTCAAAGTTGTTTTAGTAAAATGGTTTAAAATTGTAAAACTGTAAGTTTTTGTGAATTAAGGAATAGAGTAGTTCTATAACCATCATCTGTTTTGTAAAGTATAGTTTTGCCCTGAACTATTATAGTTGAAGTACGAGGCTGGTAATCCTCGATCAGGGCAATGGCGCCATATCATTTACGGAACTTCGTCACACCCGTTTGTCGTTTGTATGTCAAAGGGTCAAATTTCAATGACGTGTCAATTAGTAATTAAAGTGCCGGCCGCATATGCCGACACTAGCAGGGAGAAGCTTAATGATGTCATGGGCAATTGTTTTGTGACGTCACCCAAAAACTATACTTTATTGCGGAATATAGGGCGGCGGTGCATTTGATCTTTACATGAACAATACTAGAATAAATACTAACTGTCTTATTGTTGTTTGTGAGAGTGACCATGAGAATATTTTACCTATCTTTCTTGTAAAAAACATATTTGTATCTTGGCAATTCCCTAGTCGCTAAATGCTTGTTTAACAGGGTTCGAGGTATAAAAATACAGATAAAAATAAACAGAACCTACCTGGCAGAGCCTCATCGTTAAAGCTGATATCGACGGTCTGTGTACCTGGTTCTACAGGTATAAACGAGATCTTGTATTCACCTGACTGTCCCATCTCCACCTCGTTAGGCAGGTTACCATTGTTCACCATTATCTGCAGTTGTCCCTCACCTGCCTGGCTTACGTCAACTGAAATTAGAAAAAAAAATTAATTATTTTTAATTCAATTTTAGGGTATAAAAAAAAAAATAATGGTAATAGCATCAATATGTGTACCTTAAATGTATGTGCTTTGATGTCTATTTTTAGTATTTATTTGCAAGTTGTTATATGTATTAATTTTAATATCTATGTGTCTGTTTGTAACATGCATTCCTTGAATGAATACAATATATTTTGTCCAATCACACTTAAAAAAAATAAACTTACTTTCAAAGTTGATTGGTTGAGAGACGACGCCATCTGGTGGGTGTGTCACAGTAATGGCGGATGTGTCGTAAGCCTTGGCGACAAACGGACTATCAGCAACCTCCGTATCACTGCACATCACCCGGATAGTGTGATCACCTGAAAAATTATGTGCAGAAGAGATCAGCACATGATTTATTTTTGAAATTGACAAAAAACTGACTCAATTTAAAAAGGAAATGACTGTTACAGGTACCCTTAAAAAAAGCAGAAAATAATTTTGTCATTTTATGTCATTTCTACGATTCAATTTTTGAGCTTTTTGATTGGCCATCAACTCAAACTTAGCATTTTTGTGAAATACAATATGTTCGCTAAAGGAATTTTATGTAAATAAATTATTTTATTGCAAATCATCTCTCTTACTTAATTAGAATTGATAAAAGTCATTCATCATGAACTAACATGATAATGCAATAATTATCTAAAATTTTTAAGTTATAACAAGGAAGATAAAGTTTTTTACCCTTTATAAATTTGAAATCAACAGACCGACAACCTTTATTTTAAGCATCACCCTTAAAGGGGCAGTAGCATGTTTTCAGGGGGAATACAGGGTGATGTCAGAAAAATGAAAATTAATGGTTCCGATTGAAAGACAATGTCTTTAAACTAAATGGAGCAGTAATAATTCAAATATATATAATGTAAGGTTCAGCCATGCTATTCCTTTTTCTTACACAAAAAGAATTAAAGGTGTTCACACAAAATGGCCGCCAATGGATTTTATGTGAATCTGCATACTTTTTCTGACTTATTTGATTTTAACATATTTATTCAAGTGACATATTTATTCTGACTTAGACTATGGATGATTGGCTTGTGTAATGGGATTTTTGACACTATCAAAATAATACATTTAGCATTAACGTACAATTATCAGTGAAAAATTTTAAATATACAATTATAAAAAAAACGTGCTACTGCCCCTTTAAAGACATTATGATGGCGTCAATGAGATTATCTCTTCACATAGCAGTGATTCAAAATACTTTAAGCTTTTTCAAGAATGGCACACCCAAAACATTTAAACAAAACAAGTTTTTGAGATATGAATAAATTGATCACTGATTATATCAATCCCCCTTCCCCCCATTTTATTTAGTTGAAAAATCAAAAACACAAAATATACTTACCAACACTTCTAGGTATATACTCGGCCACTGTAACCCCTCCGCTGTCGACATGTGTATTGCAGGGGGTCGAAGATCCATCAGGGGCTATATCGTAATGTACATGGCCACAGGTTAACATACATTTAATAAACACGTCAATTTCAAATTCCGTTAATCAATTTCAAATCAACTACTTTAAGCTATAATTTGTCACAGCTTCTATGCTATATGGGGATTTAGTGAAATCTATGACTACTAAAGTGAAATTAACACTTCATCGTTAATTGCATGTATATGTATATTCTATATTTGTGCAGTAAGAGTGCAGTGATTGTGCAGATGAATAAAGTGCATCATGTCAATATTTCATGTAGGTTAACCAATCCGTTGAGTGAAGTTTATTACAGTGAAAACCACAAAAGTGAAATCAGATACCAAAAGCCTTATTCAGCAGTTTCCCAATTCAAAGCACACAACAACGACAAATGTTGTCAAACAAATGTATATGAAATTTAACAAAAAAATATGATTTCAAATATTTTTGGCAATCTCATTTTCTACAGATTACAAAATTCATAAAATGTCCATAGAAATATGAAAAATGATTGCAATCTTATACGAATAACTCAATATCTGTTTAGAATGTATTGTGACCTGTAGAATGTCTTGTTTTTGTATATGTTGTTAGTCTTATCAAGTTATTATTTTAAAATATTAACATTATCAATATGAAGCAAATTTAGTAAAGTCAACTTGTTAATGAATGAAATACATGGTGAATGAACAACAACATTGTTTAAAAACAACATTAACAACATGACACATGCAAACCACAACAGCAACAAAATAAAAATTGGATACACAAAACATATTAATCTAAGAATGATAACAAACACTCCTTGATACGCCTATACCTTTAGTACACCCATAAAAAAAATCAACACCATGCGTATAAATAACTTTATTGTGACATTTCCATGCAAAATATTAATTAAACTAAAACATAGATATAAAACAAAAGTAAAACAATGTTGGCTCTATCCAATTATCATACACAATTGACCACTTGTCAATTTTTTAAAGAGTTTAGTCATTATTGAATAAAGCCAGCATTCATCTAGTTTAACAATATAACATTCCCGATGTTAGCATGAGATTGACAAGACAAGTTAAACTATCCAACAAAAAATACATAAAATAAAAACAAATTTCCCACAAATTCCTGTAACCATGCATATTTGAAAATATTCAAATCACAAACAATCTTCTACACAAGTATTATCAGGACAGACATTTAATAAAATATGGCTATCTATTATGTTCAAAAATGGTTGTGATTCAACATTTGCCAACATTTATTCTTTTACAGAAACATTTGTTCTAAACCATATATACTGATTATGTCCATTCATATCTCGAACAAACATCATCATCAAAAGGTACATCAGTTTTCAAAAAACATTCACAAGCATACATATACATTCATCCATATATATAATACTGAGTAAGTCCATTCATATCTAGAACACACACCATCATCAAAAGATACAACAGTTTCAACATTCACAAGCATACATAGACATTCATCCATCTATACATAAGTATATATGGATGAATGGACTCCCTGATGATACCATTGAAACATGTTGGAGTTTTGATTGGCTTCGTGTCATTTTTTATCTTTTGATTATGTAAAACTGTATACTAGTAAACTTTTCCAATTTTTATCTACATAAATATATATATTTAAATATACTAATTAAAATTAAAGTATACCTAACAGTGTGTTTCATTGTCCATATACATTCATAAATATTCAAAGATAACCACAACCACTTTTTATTCAGGAGAAAAACATAGTTGTGTGCACATTCACTCATGAGGGCCCTTTTAACACCTGCAATTAGCCTCCAATATTTACCTTTGATGTGAATGGTTATGCTACTTGAATCCACCTCAGTGGAATGAATAACGAAGAAAGCCTGAGTATTGATAGGGACCCGGTCGAGACCGTTGCCGGATACTTTAATACTGTTTGGATCAATGATTCTTACTGTCCATGGACTGTCTGAAATGATGAAGAAAAAAATTTAATTTTTTTTAAAAAATGTCATGGTGATCAAAAATATCTCGGCATCTAATCAGGTTACAAAAAGCTGACTGATGTAGAATTAAGAAGTTGAAAGACATGAACCATAATAATAATAATATTAATGATAACTAGGACTGCCGCGGCAGTACTTAGGTCTTCAAGATTCCTGTTTGACCTTCACATACTGTTTGACCTTCACATGCATGTTTGACCTTCACATGAATGTTTGTTAAAGAGGGTTCAAACATACCAAGCAAAGACCACTTTTTAAAATGCAAATTTTGACCCTTCCTTGTGAACGGAAGTGACTGTTCGCGAGCAATTTTATTCTTTCATCTGAAAGACCTTGCTTATGTCTAAGTCTCATGCAAAAATCATGAAGTTCTAAGGTCTGGTTTTTTAGTTATCTGCCCTTGAAGTTGGCGATTTTGCGATTTTGGTCAACTTTGAAAGGTCACAGCAACAAAAGTATTGTAATTAAGAACTTTAAAAGAAAAGATTTTAAACTACAATGCTTCAGCTACATTCAGTATGAATTTCAGCTCTGTAGTGCAAGTATCTTCAGAGGAGAAGATTGTCAAGGGCGGGTGGGGTCGGAAACGGTGAAAATTGCACTAAAAGCAAAATGGCGGCCAAAGCACGTGACCTACGAATTTGTCCTGATTTCCTTTTTTCATTATTTTACATTGCGCTTCTTTTAAAAAAAAATTCAAGTCTCTAAGTGCATTTTGAAAAAAAATCAATGTTAAATTTTTGATTTTGGATTCGAACTGGACCTTTAATGTACGAGGCGATTTTGCCCAGTAGCTTAGCATGTCGATTCCAGGGTAAGGGCTATCAGCTGTAAAAGTTTGAGCGAATTTGGAGCAGCCGTTTGGGCTGTAGCTCGTTCACAAAAATTGTACAAATAATAATAATAAGAACTTGAAGAAAACGGATAAAAACAATAGGTCTTCCAGACTTTGTCTTGAAGACCTAATAATAATAATAAAAAGCAAAGACCATTTGGCAATAATCTTCTTTTTTTTGTTATTGAAATTTTATCAGGGCCTTTAATAAATTAATTAATTATTTGCTTTTTTGGTACAATGCATTTATTAAATTATAACTCATATTTTGTGGAGCACAGAGATGTAGTGGTTAGCATGCTGGCCTCTCAAGCCAGAGACCTGGGTTCGAACCCCGGTGGGGACACCAAAAATTTAGGAATTGGGTCTCATCCTGTGTTGTGTCCCAGGGCAAGGAACTTCATCCACATTGCACTCAGTGCACCCAGCTGTTAAAATGGGTACTTTAACATGGGGAGAGTACGGACCAATATGGTAGCAGCTGTGAAAGTATACTCCTTCGGGGTAATAATGTAGCACTTTGAGCATGTCATAGGACGTGGAAAAGGCGCAATATAAGTACAGTAGAACACAGATATAGCTAACTCGGATATAGTGAACAAGTTTTAAGGTCCTGTCCCTTTATAATATCATTAAAATTATATGCATAAAGCGAACTAAATTCTTTGGTCCCTTGGAGTTCGTTATATCCGTGTTCTACTGTATGCACATTATTATTTTGTAAAGAGTTCAGCCTACCATCTACAGGAGTATCATTAAAGGTCATCTCGACTGAGTGAGGGTGAGTATTCTCAGGTTGGAAGGAAGCCATGAACTGATGGTTGCCGCGATTCTCCACACTACACGCTACTCTCCCTTCGTTGACGCGGATCTCTATGTTTCCTGATCCAGCTCGTGATGCATCAACTGAAATAGACATGCAATACATGACATAACTGGTTTAGATGACCATGGATATAGAATGTATTGATTGGAATAGACATGTAATACATGACATAACTAGTTTAGATGACCATGGATATAGAATGCATCGACTGAAATAGACATGTAATACATGACATAACTGGATTAGATGACCATCAATATAGAATGA
Organism: Steromphala cineraria; assembly: GCA_916613615.1. Taxonomy (NCBI): domain Eukaryota; kingdom Metazoa; phylum Mollusca; class Gastropoda; order Trochida; family Trochidae; genus Steromphala; species Steromphala cineraria. Next base: position 42,468,264 of record OU744734.1, on the reverse strand, counting down.
ATCGACTGAAATAGACATGTAATACATGACATAACTGGTTTAGAAGACCATTATATTGCAATTAACATAAGTTATGGCAAATCTAAACATAGATATAGAAATACATTAATAGAAAGTATGAAATTAACATAAAACTTGATCTAAAAATAGATGGAATATATAAGTAGAAATATAAATGAATATAGATATGATATTGGTTTTTTTGTCCCCTCTAAGAATGACAAGTCTCACTGCCTAAATAATTAGGTTGTATGGTTAGTCAGTTCTGGAAATTGATGCCTAAACAGACAATGCTCTCAGTCTGGTTAAAATTATCAGCACCCAGAGAAAAAAATGTAAAAAAAATTATTCTACTGGGGTTTGAACTCAATCCGGCTAGAGTTTCCTTTCCACAATGGTCTGATTCAACCTGACTTGGTCTTATGTTCTGATGTAAGCTCATCTTGTGAATGTAAGGACTAAGTCAAAAGCTTTCTGTTGCACTTATCACTTTCTAAAGTGAAGATATTATTGGTTCCATTATGACCAAGTCTTGTCTATGTAAAACTGGTTACAGAACATGCCACTATATGAACTATATGGAAGCTTCAATATTTTGAAACTTTTATTCCACATCTTGCATGAAGTTTGAAATCTGATATAGACAATATTTTATATATTTTTTACTTTGGTCACAGTTGATTTTTAACAGACTTCTCTTATTCCCTGAAACCACTTTATTTTAATCAGATTTTCCTTGATTATTTTTACTCTAATTTTTATATTTTTAGATTAATGAAGAGTTTAATAAGGTGTTCAGATAGATGAAAAATTCTTGCAAATAATGTAACAAGCATACACAGAGCACATCACTGAAAAAGTAATGTGATCTCTTCTTATTCACCATTGTATTCTTATTTTAAATTATTTTTCTAATAAATATCAAATTTCAAATAAACTTGAAAGGAGTTCTTCAAAGGCATTTACAAATGGTGTGGTAATACAAGACAAATGTTATGGATAACAACTTCTTTATTGATTTCTCACGACCACTTCTTGTCCCTTCTTCAGGTGACTGATAAAAGGAATTGTTCTGACATATTGAATGGATTACTTACTATCAAACATGACGCTTGTGTTGGGGGGCGAGAGCAGTGGCATGTTGGAGACCAGGACCTTTCCAACATCCCACACCTTACACACAAACGGGCTTCCTCTGATTGGCTCGTGGTTATAACAAACAGCAATCTCGTAGTCTCCTGGAATAGGAATAATTTGAATATTGGATTGTATACAAGATTTTCATTACACATGATTAACGTGTTACGGGATATGCTTACATTCTTTGAAATTAGTATTTATTTCAAAATATATATATGTTTTCTGAGGAAAATGCGAAACTAAGTCATTCTTTAAAAGAATAGTATTATAATCATGGGTATTGTCTCATTTTAAATCTTTCAAAATATCTAAATCAAGAACTTCTCTCCTTGGAGTTCATTATGATAACAGTAGAAAGTAAACTGTTTGAATCAACTTGAAGTTGTACTATCAAGAATAGAAGGGTTTTCATGGATTATCAACTTCTTTGTTGATGAGATATATATGTTTAAGTATGAATTTTTATACTATTTTTCAGCTTGTCAATAATAAAGAAGTTGAAAAATAATAAAACTGCAAGTTTTTTTCAGTAAAAAAAAAATAACACCAATTGTTTTTCATTTTCATCTAAAGTTTGAATGTGACAAATTAAATTTCTGATGTGTTTCTCGATGAGTATAAGGTTAGAGTTTAAAGCTTAAGATGTAATAATTTGTATTCAAACGTTGCATACCTGTTTCTTGTGGTACGTATTCCACCATTGTATTGCCGCCCCCTTTATGTACAAGACGGGATTGTACATTTGTTCCCGATGGAGCTGAAATATACCTAAACCTTTAAAAAATATCCACAAAACAATTAAAAGACAAAAAATACTATTTCACAAATGAACAAAACTTTCAACACCAAAAACAAATAAAATCCCCTCAAAAACAAAATTTACCATTACACCCAACAGTGAGTGATTTTTGATTGACATGCGATCTTCCCACAAAGTGAAATGTACAAAAGATGTCAATTTCGTTTAATTCATGCAGCATGCGCTTTTAAGATTATCATGCCATTTAAATTCATTAAAACAAATTAATTACGATATCAAAACAAGATAAATATATACACACACGGTGAGAGATGCTGGTTTGGAAGGTTTTACACAACGGGGGAAAATTATTAAAAAGGACAAATTTGGCAAAATATTAATATGGGTAGGCAGGTCAAAATCAAATATCGGAAAATTATTCATTAATATACATTATTTAGAATTTTATATTCAAATTTTTGTTAAATACCAAGTTTAAGATCTAGTTTGAATCACAATTAAAAATCTAGTTTGAATCACAATTAAAAATCTAGTTTGAATCACATTTAAAAATTTAGTTTTAATCACAATTTTAAATTCTAGTTTAGAAAATAAATTAAAAATTATTTAGAAAAAAGGTTAAATTCCCAAAACCTTAAACAAAGGTTACCTTACCTGTGGTTGTTAAGGACATCAAAGGTTACCATGGCTACATAAAGGGGTCGTTGTGAGCAAGAAATAAGGTCCACATGCCAGCGAATGAAAAGTCGACAAGCGTACCAGGATTCAGTCTTAGATGACACGGACAAATAATTATTGCGGCGCGTATAACGTTTAAGCTTGCAGAAAACACACTTATAAAATGTTACAGATTGCATTATTTCAAAGCTTAAAGAGATATTTGAAAGTTTTGAAAGAAGAAGTTTCAATGTTGATGTCGTGCTGGTCATTTTTATACATGAAAATTCAGCAAAGCAAATTTTCTCAAATATTTTTTTTTTATCTAGTAAAAATACATATTGTAGCAGAGAAGACAAAAATAATCAAGTTGAAAATTAACAAGATAATCATTATTACTTAACATTTACATAATTTCATAACTTATTCTATATTTTTTATGCTTCATTGGTTCTCTAGTGAAACAGTAAGTTGCTGGCAGCAAAATGCTCAAACCCTAAATAATAATCTGTATCCTGAAATAACTATCTGCTAAATGAAACAGAGTTGCTAATTTCATTTATAATTTCTCCTGTCCTCTTCTTTCGCTGATTGGCACTTGACGGGTGTATATTTCATGCTGTAATTGTGATAACTCCCAACTACTCAATATTAAAAATTGTCTCAATTCCCAAAAGTTTGTAGGTATTCTTGTGAACGACAGGTGTCTTTGCTTTCAGGGACATTACAGTAAACATCCCAAACTAAAAGCAAACATCCAAAAACTAAAAAGAAAATTACACATTCTAAGTGAACTTAACAAAAAAGTACAAATTTCTTGAATCTGTAAAATCTTCAAATGTTGTTCTTGATGTCATCTTCTGATTGACAGGTGTCGTCGATATCATGCTGTCATAGGTGAAAATATACGAAACATAACATTGTACAACATAGTCATAATGTAGAATATACAGGTGCGGATTTATGAAACATTGCAGTGGTGATGATATAAAAAACAGACAACTGTAATACATTGCAGAAGTGATGATATATCAAATTGACAACTGTAATATATTGCAATAGTGATGATATATAAAATTGACAACTAGAATACAGTGTAGCTAAGATGGAATATGAACTTGACAACTTTGATACATTGCAGTAGAGATGATATATGAAATTGACAACTGTAACACATTGCAGTAGTGAGGATTGATTACAATGTGATACAATGTTCAATAACAGTGATCAATATACAAGCATGAAAGTCAATATAATTGTTTACACAATGTGGTCACCAAGGTTTCAGCCATTTCAAACATTATAACTGAAAAACTGAAAAATCCTCTTAAATATTTTGTGAGCTAATTCATCGATCTGATTAAAACATCAGTTTTAAAGTTTCAATATGATATTGTCAAAAATGTACTTAATACCTTCTTGAATTTCGAATATATATATAAGATGACGAACATTTTAATTGTAGGCATTATACAAATACAAATACCCCAAAGTGATAAAAAAAGATCAAATTCTGAAAACAACATGTTTTAAATATAAATTATTATATTTAGGATAACATTATGATGAAGTAGAATTTCCAAAATTTGTTGAATCCATGACATATGTAATGATGGATCCAACCCTAAAAACTCTCTTTATATGATAATTACATAATGTTATCCCAAATATAATCAAATACATGAATCTTCATATCCTACAGATAAATCTGGTCCCGACAGAGTTTGATTTTGAATACATTTGTTTCAAACCTCTGATTAACTTACCTACTCTGAATATAGACTACACTACAATCTATGATAATTGAAAATCCTTTACCGCTGGCATATATATATATATAAGGTAATCCATATCAGATCTTCCCTAAGTCTAATAACACCAAAGCATTAGCTAAACATGCGCATATCATCTAAGTCAGCTGATTGTAGATTTCGGTCGTATATTTCAACACCTATCAATCAAGCAGCACATACATTGAGTATATCTACAAGCCTCTTGTTCATTTCAGCCTAGCCTCCTCATTCCAGCACACACCACACGATTGTCATAACTTACGACTCGCAATCGACATGCGTCGTCTGTCCATTCCTGACGGACATGCAATGCACATGCGTCAATTGTCATGGATGTACATAGCACAAGGATGGGATGCGGGTGAGAAAAGTGCAAAGCATGCAGGAAGTTAGTATATTGCTAATAGACGTGAATAGACTATAGACGTGCTGTATACATACATTGATACATACATGAATAATAAACAGCATCCATCAAAATAGTCTAATCAAAATATATGCTTTAAAATTTACAGATTGTGACAGATAAGAATTGAACTTTAAGTTTCTTGTAGCAGGAATGCCTTATATGATTTTAGAAACATGACTCAATGTAGAAAATGTTATGATCCTTTTAAATTTTGAAAATATATATACAAAAAGCCATCTTGGTTCATGAACATATACATTTTTTTGAGCATATTTTGATGAAACAAACTTTGATGAATGCTAAAATCAAAACATTTCCATTATAGAAATATACAGAAAAAAAAAGGAAAATCATGATAATACTTACCAGAAATCAACAAAACATCGAAAAATTACAAATTTACGTTTCTTTGATTAAATTGTTTTTTAAATTTAAATTTTAAAAGGAGAAACATCTTTTAATTTTTTAAAGTTTTATGTTGTTACATTGAAATAAAAATAAAAACTCACATGTGATATCGACACTGATATTTCCCCCTCCGGCCCCACGAGTCTGGACATTGAAGGTGGCTGTCTTGTTGACCGGTACGAGACTGAGGCCATCACCGGACACACTGACCATACTGGAGTCCACTATCTCCAGGGTGTAGGGAGAACCTGAGAAAAAAAATAGAGTCATTGGCTTTGAAGATCATCAGGCTTTACATGTGATTTTGCTTTAGGGTGTGGCCAAAGTGGTTCTTCCCCTTAGTAGGGGCCACAGGGCCACCAAAGCTACAATTTATAGTCCTCACTAGTCAAGGAGTCTGTACACAAAGTTTCAGCTTTCTAGGCCTTATGGTTCTGGAGAGGATGATGAAAATAGGTTTTAAGGGTGTGGCCCCTGTGGCCCCTATCAGGTACAATTTATAATCCTCACTAGTCAAGGAGCCTGTACACATTTTTTTAGAGTGTAGAGTTCTTTGACAATAGGATAAGAGTTTGACATGGGAAATGGTAAGAAGAAATTCTGACTACTTTACCAGTTACCCATGTGTACCCTGAGTGAGCATAGCTATATTTTGAACAAAGCTACTTACAAATGTCAGGACAGGTTTTGTACCCCATTAGCATCTATATATCTTCACCTCTTATTCCTCAGAAATTTTATTTTTATTAATTTTATCTTTGGCATCCACCTCCTTAAAAATATTCTAACTCTATTAACAACACCACTCAGGTTATAAATTTAAAATTTAAAATTTTATTTTTTTATATTTTAAATTTTTTTGGGGGGTATCTGATTTCCTCCGACACAACCCACCTCTAATCTCCACGTTGTTGTAGAACATGTTGACCTTGTAGACGCCGGCCCCCTGGGGAGTGAAGTCAACGTTGTGCACGTTGTTGTGCTGTGCTGTGATGTAGCTTGGGATAGTCTGGCCTGCGTAGGAGACTGTACAGCTCAGATCTCCATCACCAGCCATCTGGCTGTCGGCTGGGAGTAAAAATAGATATATATATAAATAACATAATAAAATAAATAAATAATATGTATACATAATATTCAAAATATATGAAGCTCTATGAAATTTCTCATTTACCAAATTATTGAAATTTACTCCTTTACCAAATTATTGAAATTACTCATTAATTACCTGTAAAGCTGAGAGCTCGTCCAACTGACCCTCCCTCAAGACCAAACACCTTGACCATTGAGGGGTCATAAGCTTTGACCGTGAAGGGGCTACCACTGATATGTTCATTGTCGTACTGGGCGGTCACTCTGTGGTCACCTTCAAGTGAGAATACATAAAAAAATTAATATTTACGAAAATAAATGTGATGAAGGATAAATAATCATGATATTAGATGTGATGAGGGACAAATATTCATGATATAAGATGTGATGAAGGATGAATAATCATGAAAATAGATGTGATGAAGGACAAATATCCATTAAAATAGATGTTATGACAGACAAAGCAAAAATTCAGAAAAAAGTTGACCCTTAGATTTAGAAATATCCAAACATGAAAATAATTCCCTCATGTTACAGGACATTTAGAGAGAGTACCGGTAAGCTGCTGTTTAGTGACTCCGGGGCAATATATAGAGAATCTCATCCAAGTGTCTTCCGATATCAAATATAACAACACAAGTTGATAAAAGTAACAAATATCCGAGGCTTGCCGATATCTCCTGTGGAACACAGTTTTGGATGATAAATTTCATTAGTGGAGAATTATAACCCATATCATATCATTTATGATAATTTTCTCACCAACTTCTGCGGGAGTAAAGTTTGCCGTGTAGACGCCACTCCTGTACGCGACTGGCAGACTCATGACCTTGCCACTAGGTGTCTCCACCTCCATACGCACATCACCCTGGCCCGCTGATGACGTGTCCACCTGTCAAAAATATCGGAGAATTTTGACGAAAGGATTTAAATTTTTTTAACTGTTAAAAAAATGTAAAATCACAAAAATAAATCATTAAATATTGTACCCTTGGCCGATCTACATATACTCAAATCAGCTAAGTTCTTCCAGGTAGTGCTAAGGTGTTGGTGCTTATTGGAGAATATAGATGAGCAGGTACCAGGTGTACGCCCCGCAAGTTACAAATATAGAAAACATTGTGAGTCTTTATTTTATGAACAATTAAATTATATAAGAAATGGATAGGGCAGGAAACTCAAATTCTTTAAACAGGTTTAGTTTACTGTGGACACATATTCGTTGCTTTAAAGGGGCAGTAGAACGTTTTCTGATAATTATATATTTCAAAATTTGTGTTGATCATTGTAAGTTATTATTGCTCCATTTAGTTTAAATACATTGTCTTTCAATTGGAACCATTAATTTTCATTTTCTTGACATTACCTTATATTCCCCCTAAAAACGTGCTACTGCCCCTTTAAAAGTAGTCATTTTATTGACGTAAGGGTGATATCCATAGAGCAAACCCTCCCAAACGAAAATCCTGGGTTAGACGAGGGTAATAATTCAGGGAGCGCCTTGAGCATGCATTCCGTGTGGATATGTGCGCTATATAAATACCATAATTATTATTAATTATTATTATTAAACGAAAATCCTATAAATGCCCCTGATCCTTATTCTGCATACCGTAATTTTCCTATTAATTTTACCATCAAATTTTCTAAAGATTTTCTGACAATGTCTATGGTTGAACTATTTTTCACTTTTGATCCCTCATTCGCCACTATGGTTGAAATGTGTGATAAATATAAGCAATCATTTTAAGCATAAGTTGAATCATAGGAGCATCAACTTTAAGGACTTTTGAAACTTGATTGGAAGTTCTGATTGGATATTTAGAAGTGATTTGAATTTGTGACCTCAATAAAATATGATGGTTGAATTATTAGAGATGTTGAATTAATAGAGAAATTACGCTAAGAACCTACCAGAAAGGTGCACCTAAAAAGGCACATCTTAAAAGTGCAACTAAATTCATATAAAACTTTTTGAAAAATGAATATCTTATGAGTTAATCATGTTGATATAATTCATAGATATGTAAAACAATGAAATGAATATGATTAAAACTCATCATAACTTATTTGAGATATCAAATTGTCAAAAGAAGAAATATAGATTTTGATGTCGGCTGTATCACCTTGAGTTCTGTTATAACTCCAACAGGGCATTTATCCACGGGCTTGAACGTGACCTTTGACCTGTCAGATGACACTTTGAACGGTATCGGACAGCTGTTGAGTGGTTCATTTCGGCAGTAGACGTTGAGCTGGAAGGAATTTAAAAAGTAATATATATATATTGTGTTTTAAAAGATATGCCTCTGAATAATTTTTTTTTTAATACATCAGACTTTATTTATGTGTTAAAAAATATATGCCATTGAATAGATTTCAGTAAAGGGACATAACTCTATCAAGCGTCATGGGGTAACAAAAATATCTTAATCATCAATGTGAGGGAAATAAAGACCTACATAAGTAATAGTTCTCTATAATTTACAAAGAATGGTAACTTCTAGCAGCTATTCAAGCAAATGGACTTGCATACAAAAATTGTTAAACAAAGATCTGTTATGCATAACAAATCGTGAGGTAGGATTCATTAACATCATCTTTCTATCCTAACTCCCTGTGTATTATATAAGTTATAGAGGATACCTATCTTTAAAGGTAAGCATTAATTAGACTGTCCTATCTGCTTCTGGCTCGTGATCTCGCTAGTTTTGGAAATTGTCAAAATAAATACTATGGTTTCATTGATCTTATTGTATATTGAAATTCAAATATATGTATTTATAGAATATCTACACATTAACAATGATTTATGATCAGACTAAAGAAATATGCATTGTATTGCCATTGTAAGGCTTTTCACACTCATAGCGCTGTTGAATGGCTTCACATATCATTGATGTTATTTTACCGAGTGTGCACTTTTCTTTATCAAGTTGTCAAATACAAATTAACAAAAATGTTACCCCTAATGACATGTTTTACTGGGTTGTGCTGTTATCATGAATTTAACATTTTATGCATAAACTGGAATGTCCGCCTTGAATTTAGTCTAAAAAAAAAATACCTTAAAAGGACTGTCCCTTTAAAAATTTAAAATTCAAATGTAGGAGTCACCATTCTTCCTGCAATCAATTATGCTAAACTTCACTTACAGTGATCATATAACTACGTGCCAGAAAAATTCAATTGTATCAAAAATCGTCAATTGATTTTTATCAACGTAGACTTACCCTGTGTTGTCCCATCTCAGAAGGTGTGAAGGACCCAGTGGCAGTTCTACCAGTCCAGTTGAGTCTCACAGGGGGGATAGAGTCAGGGCCAATCACTTCAGCTCGGAAATCTCCTGCACTGACATCATCGTCAATAGTCAGACGGAAAGTTTTCTGAAATAATTGAAGATTTAAATCGTGGATTAAAACATTTCTTAAATTTGATTAAGATTATAACAGAGAAAAGATCTTACTGCAATGTCATAAGTGTAAATATATAAGAAATACCTCTTGTCCCACGTAGACATTCTGGAAGTTGCAATACTAATTGACCTTTGCCTAATTTTTTTTAATTTGATTTCAGATTTTAACAAAAAAGAAATGAAAAGAAATGTAAAAATAAAAAAAAACCTCTTGTCCAACATTGACATTCTGGAAGTTCCAATACAAATTAACCTTTGCCTAAATTTCTTAAATTTGTTTTAAGATTTTAACAAAAAAAAGAACTGAAAAGAAATGTAGAAATGAAAAAAAACAACTCTTGTCCAATATTGACATTCTGGAAGTTGCAATATTAATGGACCTTTGCCTAAATATATTAAATAAGACTTTCACCAAAAAGAAATAATTGACGATTTCAATTGTGGATAAAACAATCATAATCAGTGTGATAATTCTGAAAAGAAATGTAGAAATGAAAAAATACCTCTTGTCCCACATAGACATTCTGAAAGTTGCCGTCGATCGTAGCTTTGTCTGCGAGTGACTTGACAGGCTTAAGATGGGTGAAATAAGCTGAATAAGCCATTATCCCCAGGTGTTCTTTGTCTGCCTCTGAAATCTCCTTAGCGGTTAGGATGGGTTCCACGCCGAGACGACGACCGGACTCAATACCTGAAAAATGGTATCAATAATATTGACTGCTTCTTGTATCTTTTACTATTTTGATAGTTTTACAGTCAGAGAAGACTTGACCTCTTCTTGTGGTACTCACCAATATACAATTAAATATTGTGTGAAGATCAAACCATTAACCCAAATTTCACAAACGTTTTTTTAGGTTATCAAGAATTTAAACAAAAGTCAAAGGGTTAAAGACATAGGCATACATGCCATTGTTTAGGTTTAGGTTATGAAAATAATTTTAAGTAGAAAAAAGGTTAACGGAAATATGTATGAATAAGATTTTTCAGGTTACCATGGTATTTTTCAGTTAAAAAAGGGTTAAAGGATATTGGTATAAACGATATATTTTCAGGTTATCATGATTTTATACAGAAGAAAAAGGGCCAAAAGACATATCTGTAAATTACAAAGCTCATGATCGTCAAAAATTCACTCAAAACTATCAGTTAAAGGACATATTCATAAGGGACATACCTTCAGGTTATCAAGAAAAAGGATTAAGGTCATATGTATATTTAACATACCTTTGGGTTTTCAAGAAAAAAGGTTAAAGGATATAAGGGATGAATCAAGAATTTACTCACTAGTAGAAGGATTAAAGGACATATGTATATATATGACATATCTTCGGGTTATCAAGAAAAAATGTTAAAGGATATAAGCGATGAATCTAGAATTTACTCACTAGTAGAAGGGTTAAAGGACATATGTATAAAAAGACATATCTTCAAATTAACAGGAATTTACTCCATAGGTTCTCAAGAAAAGGGTTAAAGAAATATTTATAAGTGACATACTTTGAGGTTTTTAAAAGGGTTAAAGGACATATGTACAGCAACGCACCTCTCTTGAGGTTGTCAATATGGTCAGTAGTGACCGCTCCGGGGTTCTGGCCGAGAGACTTGACCAGATTAATCAGCTGAGAGCCATCATTCCAACTGCTCTGTAGAGGGAACAGTAGCTTAGTAGACATCAAGACTTTAGTGTAGGGTAGTTAAAATCCAATGTATTAAAACAAGATTCTCCTTTAAAGAGGCAGTAACCGGTTTTTTGATGATTTTATATTTTAAATATTTCACTTATAATTGTAAGTTAATGCTAAATTTATTATATTGACAGTGTCAACAATCTCATTACACAAGCCAATCACCCATAGTCAGAGGACAAAGTATGAGGATTCACATAAAATCCTTTGGCGGCCATATTTTGTGAACACCTTTAATTCATTTTGTGTAAGAAAAAGGAATCGCATGGCTTAACTTTACATTATATATTTGAATTGTTACTGCTTCATTTAGTCTTTCAATTGGAACCATTAATTTTCATTTTCCTGACATCACCTTATATTTCCCTTAAAAAGTGCTACTGCCTCTTTAAGATGATAAGACAAAGAAGAAGAATATGTTAACTCTTGATAATTTGGTTTTGTGCACTGGAAATGGTGCACCAATGCTTTGGAAACAAGTTTATACATTTGCAATCATTTGTGTCCCACTCAGAAATCATGTTTCCATTGTAAACAAATCACTACTCTTTAACCATTTAACCTCTCCCCTTAGCCAATTTTGAATAAAATAAAAAATCAAATAAAAAGGTGATTTTTGACACTATAAAAGTAACATACATTTAGCATTAACATACAATCATAAGTGAAAAATTAAAAATATAAAATTGTTAAAAAACGTGCTACTTCCCCTTTAAAGTTACAGCATTGATCCAAGTTGCGAGATCAGGGTGGGGAACCTCTCCCCTTACCAAATTTTGAAATAAAATAAAAAATAAATAAAAAGGTGAACTAAACAACGTACGGTGAAGTCCTTGATATGTCCCTGAGTCATGAGAGCGTTGACGTTGCGGAGAGTAGCGTGGTACCCCGGAGAGTCGATGTTCATGAAGTAAGAGAGGTACGTCATCCCGGATAGATCGTCCAGATGGGGTGACGAGAGATCCTCGGGCCGCACCACCAACGGGATGTCAAACTTGTCTTTGGCCAGCGTCATGGCATCTCGACAGTTCTCCAGTCTGTGAAAATACATTTATTTGATAAAAAAAAGGTTAAAGTATCAATTTAAGATTGATATACTTTATTAATTTTTAAAAAATATTATGCACATTCAATCATTGTTTTTCAACTTAATTGTCTTTGGTCAGCGTCATGGCATCTCGACAGTTCTCCAGTCTGTGAAAATACATTTATTAGATGACAACAAAGTATCAATTCTAAGATTGATTATTAATTTTCTAAAAATATTATGCACACTCAATCATTGTTTTTCAAGGAAATGAAATAATTTATTTTTCTTATTCCTTATTTTTCAGTTCTCTTCAATACATTGCTTAAAATGAAATGAAAACATGATTTTGGTAACAGTAAATTGGGAAGTAAAATGACACAGACATGCAACATTAAACCAACTATTTGTCCTTTCATTCATGACACTAATATACACTAAATTTACATTGCAAGAGTATATTTTAGGCTATCACTAAAAGAAGAACATCAATTTCTTTATCACTAAGACAACATCTTTTTCCAGTCTTAATTGTGTAAGGAAATGTACATTAAACCAACTATTTGTCCTTTCATTCTTCACACTATACTTAAACCATAATTTCCCCATTAATTCAACATGTCCAATAATTCAACCACATATTTTAGTGAGGTCACTAAGTGAATTACTTCTAAAATTTCAACCAAGTGCCAAATGTGTATGTTCCTATGATTCAACCATAGAATAAAATTGCAAAATGCAAAAAAATAGTTATTGCAAAGCGTTATTGTCCCAACTACAGTACACACTATAATTATCTTCTTAGTGATAACATTGCCATTATTTTGTGGTAATCTATAAGGACTTTATATTATAATTACACATGTTCATGATATATCTCTAATATTTCAACCATAATGCCAAATGAGCAATGGAAGTGATAAATAGTTTTAACCATAGACATTTTCTCAAAATCTTTTAAAAAAATATGAGGGTGGAATTAATAGAGAAATTACATTTCAAGAGTATATTCAAGAGTATATTTTTGCCATCACTAAAAGAAGAACATCAATGTCTTTAAAAAATATGAGGGCCAATTAATAGAGAAATTACATTTCAAGAGTATATTTCAAGAGTATATTTTTGCTATCACTAAAAGGAGAACATCAATTTCTTTATCACTAAAACGACAACATCTTCTTTGAGTCTTTATTGTGTAAGAACACACACACGCAACATAAACCTTTTCCTCCTTTCATTCATCTCACGCAATATACGTCACATGTAGATTTCAACAGAATGATAGGAGTCCTTAAAGACCGTCACCTGATCTTGTTAAACACAATAAACTGCTCCAAGTGTACATAAGCTATTTCTAAAGCCTTTTCAACACTACCAGGCTATCTCCACATTGTAGACTACACATAGGTAAAATCTTGTATGCTAATATTTGAACAACATGTACCTGATATATGTATATAAGTTTATCAAACATCAATAAGTTTTTACAGGTGTATTTCATATGTACATGAGACGTGAAATGTATTAACTTGAAATAATGTTATAATGACTGTAAACTTTTAATCAAAATATTGCTTTTTTATAAATGATTCATTAAAAAAGAAAAAAATAATTGATTGGATCGTTATATATTAATTAGTAGAACTTAAACCTTTCCAAAATGTTTGACATTTTATATACTTATAATAGAACATATATCTATGGCATTATTTTGGCTCAAATTTTTCAAATTCAGATTTGAGGCTATTGAACTTTTCACCTTATATTAAAATAAACCTGAAGTAAAAGTTCCAGTACGGGAAAATGTTAAACATTAACATTAAACTAAGCTCATTATTGAAATAACTCATTACCAAGAAATATTGCTGCAACAGGCCTTTAACTGTTTCTAAGATGTACTTTCTAAATGTGAATCCAACCACTTCTACTCTTACACCTAAAGACACAAAATCAAAGTCAACATATTTTGAAAACATAAAAATCTGTTCCTCGATTGGTATTTACATTTCATTTATTGAGTCAATACAGAGGAAATGACAAGCATTTAAGCAGTTTCCTGTAATGCCAGTTAATAGCGTGCACTAGACAGGGTGATATACTCTGACCTTAACTATTTACTTTGTTTGTTGACAAAACTCCACTCCTTTCGTCTTCACAAGTCCGATTTAGCATCAGGCAGCTGATTGGTTGAGAAAACAATTGACCTCATGTCATGTTTAATTCAGTCTAATAAAAAACGTGTTTTGAAGCGATTGCTCTTTTTCACATTATCTTAACAGTTTTTTCACCTAGGGTGATGCAATGCTACTTTAAGTGGTCTTGATGTTTATAAACAGAAATTTACGCTGTATCAAATACTTGTTTACTTGAATAATCTTAGGAACATGGCAATTTGGATCTTTTATGACTGAAATTTAAAGATTAAAAGTGCATAATTACACCAAGTTGTTTTCTGCTGCGGTATGAAGTATTAGAAGGTAAACACTTGCTAAGCTGTAAATGTTGTGAAATGATTTAGAGATTTACCGAACAAACACATCTGATATGCAACTAATCTTCTATAATCCATGGAATTGACACAAGCTTCAACATGAAGTGAAAAACAGTTCAACACACTATGACGATGCTTTGTTAACATGATAGAATGAACATTTTAACAAAAGTTCTTGCCTAATTTAGATTACTTCTTTGAGAGGCATTTTAGAAGTTGGAATGACAATAATGCAGAGGAATATATGGATGACAATTTTACCTAGCATTGTACTATTTACTTATATATATGCTCCTTCTTCATTACTATTCCTCTGCGTGAGAACGACACAAGAATCTGTGTCGAAACGTCGCATACAATGAACAAAGAAGTTGTCATCCATATATTTCTCTGCATTATAATTTACATAAATAGTCTCACAGATAACAGAATCAAAACTGCTATTATCTGTCTTTTCTGTAAGACATATGCAATTGGGAATCCGGTCTGACTGATTGGAAAATTGATCCAAAAAATAAATTCAAAAGAATCTCCTTTTTGACCTACAAAATGGTAAATAAGGGTTAACAGTCCTACTTGCATCAGTAATAATTCTCACAGCTTCTTTGTTGAGTGGCCTTCCTAAAACTTGCCTCAATGTTCAGGATTTGAAAATGCTTACTAATTATTTTCAGAAAAATGCAAATGATATGTGTGTTGGAAACATGAAATATTTCAGAGACTAAAATGTTTAAAAGCTTACAAATCTTACATATTTCTATATACTATACATCTATTTATAATATCACTTTTTTAGTGAATATTAGATGTGATAATAAGAACTATAGACAAAGATTGAAGAAAATTAATTGACTTAGAGTAATACATAACATTAACTTTATAAACTAACAATCCATTCTCTAAAACAATAATGTTTCCTCAAAAACAAGAATGCTCAATTGACAAAGATTTTAATTTCTTTCATAAAAACGGTACCACTGACGTAATTGTCAAACTCCTCCATCAATACCTTTTTCATAGTAAGGGTTGGAAAAATAGGTTTATTTATTTATCTGAAGATAAAACAGTGCTAATGACTATTTAATGTACTTTTTAAAAAATAGTAAATATGATATGATTTAAATATGATTATTTTCATTAGTACTCTATTTTTATAAAGGTCAAATACATGTGTGGTCTCATTCACAAATGAGACATTTAGAGAGAATATCATGTCTCTTGTATGTCTCAGTTAGTCTCCACATTCTCTCAGTTGAGACTAATGTTAGGAATGTTCTATTGACAAAACATGACTGGGAAAATACTTCTTGACATAGATGAAGACATCCTCACTTTACTCTTCTTAATGAAACAGTTTCTAAGGTATTGAAACATACCATTTTAGGTTGGATTTCTACTCCACTTAAATCTTCTTAATGAAACAGTTTCTAAGGTGTTGAAACATACCATTTTAGGTTGGATTTCTACTCCACTTAAATCTTCTTAATGAAACAGTTTCTAAGGTGTTGAAACATACCATTTTAGGTTGGATTTCTACTCCACTTAAATCTTCTTAATGAAACAGTTTCTAAGGTGTTGAAACATACCATTTTAGGTTGGATTTCTACTCCACTTAAATCTTCTTAATGAAACAGTTTCTAAGGTGTTGAAACATACCATTTTAGGTTGGATTTCTACTCCACTTAAATCTTCTTAATGAAACAGTTTCTAAGGTGTTGAAACATACCATTTTAGGTTGGATTTCTACTCCACTTAAATCTTCTAAATGAAACAGTTTCTAAGGTGTTGAAACATACCATTTTAGGTTGGATTTCTACTCCACTTAAATCTTCTTAATGAAACAGTTTCTAAGGTGTTGAAACATACCATTTTAGGTTGGATTTCTACTTCACTTAAATCTTCATAATGAAAAAACTTCTAAGGTGTTGAAACATACCATTTTAGGTTGGATTTCAACTTCACTTAAATCTGCTTTATGAAAACAATTCTAAGGTATTGAAACATACCATTTTAGGTTGGATTTCAACTTCACTTAAATCTTCTGAATGAAAACATTCTAAGGTGTTGAAACATACTTTCACTGATGTTCCTAAAGGAGTTTCTATAACATAAAATTAAATGAGTCTTGGTGAATCTGTTAATTTTGAATAAGCTGGTCTCTGTTAATCATACAAATTATTAAGAATACCTTGTTTTTATACCTATTATGAATCAACATTGATTGGGTCATTGGGTAAAGTTTCTAGCATTATGAATAATACATGCTAATTTTAAGTAATAGATTTTGTCTAAAAAACATCAAAAATCATATCAGCGTCAGTATACATGTAAATACTATTCTCATCTACAAAGATTATTTTTGATACTTTTTTTGTACTTTGTGTTTAAAATGCTTCAATTTCACGTAACTTCACAAGATTTTGAGAGTAGCACGTTTTTTGAAAATTATATATTTTCATTTTTTCACTGATAATTGTTTCTTAATGCTAAATGTATTATTTTGATAGTGTCAAAAGTCTTATCACACAATCCAATCATCCCCAGTCAGAGAACAAGTTATTAAGATTTGTATAAAACCCATTGGCAGCCATTTTTGTGTAAACACCTTATTCATTTTGAGAAAAAGGAATTGCATGGCTGAACTTTACATTATATATTTGATGTATTACTGTTTCATTTAGTTTAAATACATTGTCTTTCAATTGGAACCATTTATTTTCATTTCCTGACATCATCTTATATCCCACTGTAAACATGCTACTTCCCCTTTAAAAAGAAAACCCAAAATGTTATCAACATCAATATACATACTATTCTACTCAGAGATCAATATATATCACATTATTTTCCTTCTTCTTGGTGTTTATAGCATTATAAACCTAAACTCGTCTATTTCAGGGTAATTGACAAGTGATATCATTTTCCACGTCTATTCAAGCAATCAATAAGATGCAGCTGGCACCAAAAGTGCTTGCTTGAACAACAATAGATCATTTTGATACAATCAGAGCAATCAATAAAGGCAACAAAGATATGTTTTCGCCTATATGATATGTCAATACATACACAAATTGTTAAAGGGATAGATAAATGTTCCTTTCAATTGAAGTTTTGACAAATTGTAAACAATCATTCACAAAATCTTGTGTTTTAAGATAAAATTTGAAATGGTATTATCATTTCTGTTTTGGGGAGAAAACTTCTAACAATGTGACTACAAGTTATTATTTTTTTTCATAGATAGGTAAAAATTTAGTTTATAATTATAATTCCACAAAATATATAAAAATAACTCTTATTTCTTGTTCAATGTCTATTTCTGGTGTAAGTGACATGAGTGAAATGAACGCATGTATATTTCAGGCACATGTCCAATAACGTAGTGCTAATTCATTGACTTAATTAGACAGAGATTGATCATTTATTCATGTGATCAATACAAGATTATCAATCAATTTCTTGACTTACTTGTTGGATCTGCTGAGCTGGCGCCAGTTTGGACAGAGGCCAGGCTGGCAATAGTCGATTACAGCGCTGGAAAGGAATGGTTTAGCTTCATCAATATTTTGAGACATAATGTCATCTGAACAATTATATCATATTATCTTAGGAAATGAATTTAAATCATGGTATAAAAACAGTCATAGATCAATCAAATACATTTTATTAGTCAATGACAGTGCTGGAATGGAATGGTTTAGCTTCATCAATATTTTGAGACATAATGTCACCTGAACAATAATGTAATATGATCTTAAAAAATGAATTCTAATTTTGGTAAAACAGAAAAGATTAATAAGACAATCATCACTTTTTTGTGTGTAAAGATTTCATTTTACCCCTTTTATCCTATCAGTCAATTAATGCATTGCAATGGAAAGATACAATAATTTGAGAAAACATATCACAATTATGTCTTATGATCTTATCAATCTTAATTTTTGCATGAAGTCAATATTTTTTTGTGGTCTTTTGATTTCTTGTGTTCTTCATGAATGAAGAGACATATGTCAAACGGAAAACATACATTTCTTCAAATTTGACATTTGATTTCACAAATTTCATCTCAAGACAGAAACAACTTTCTAACCAAATAAAATGTTACTAAATACAGGCATTTTCAATATACATAATATTCTAAAACACTATGATGACTTGATGAAGGGATGTTTCCTAATATTGACTACATAATAAAAATCAAAAAGTTGGGGATCAGTCTACTCACTGAAGGTTGACGCCATCGTTCCAATCTGAGGTGAAGTTGGAGATCTGGCAATCTGGTACCACAGCCTTCAGCCATGCCAGCATAAGCTTCTTAGCAGGAAGCTTGGATTTACCAATTTGGTACCGGAGAATCAGATGCCATATGAGTCCAAGAATCAACTTCAGACTTCCCTTGACGATGTCTTCACTTCCTGTAAGGCAAAGAATTGGATTCTGAAGTTCATGAACAACTGGTGCCTTAAATAAAGCATGTTCTTGAAGAAGTCACTCTTATTTGTTAAAATAATGTTGCTATTTTGAATTTGATATCAGTTGTAGAGTTCTTGGCAAGTTAATTAATGGTTAATTGTACTTGGTTGAGCATAAATTCCTGGCAATATGTGTTTTTCAAGCAGAAAAGCCTGACATATCATGGTGACCTTGTTTTGTTACAACTTTCATTTACTGGCTTGACCACTTGTCCAAACCTTAATTGGTAATTGACTTATAGTAAGCTATCGGCCAGTCATTTGTCTTTCTGGACTCTGTCTTTCTGAACAAAATATCACTGTTCTTTTATTAATTTTACAAACTAGTAAAGATGAAAAATATATATGGATAGAATATCTGCAAACTAAAGATCCCCATGTATGGATAGAATATTTGCAAACTATAGATCCCCATGTATGGATAGAATGGATAGAATATCTGCAAACTAAAGATCCCCTTGTATGGATATAATATCTGCAAACTAAAGATCCCCATGTATGGATAGAATATCTGCAAACTAAAGATCTCCATATATGGATAGAATATCTGTAAACTAAAGATCCCCTTGTATGGATATAATATCTGCAAACTAAAGATCCCCATGTATGGATAGAACATCTGCAAACTAAAGATCCTCATGTTCCGGATAGAATATATGCAAACTAAAGATCCCCATGTATGGATAAAATATCTGCAAACTAAAGATCTCCATGTATCGATAGAATATCTGCAAACTAAAGATCTCCATATATGGATAGAATATCTGTAAACTAAAGATCCCCATGTGTGGATAGAATATCTGCAACTTAAGATCCCCATGTATGGATAGAATATCTGCAAACTAAAGATCCCCATGTATCATTATAATATCTGCAAACTAAAGATCCCCATGTATGGATAGAATATCTGCAAACTAAAGATCCCCATGTATCATTAGAATATCTGCAAACTAAAGATTCCCATGTATGGATAGAATATCTGCAAACTCTAAATAGTTGTCAACAAGATTACCAGCAATGCTTGCTATGTCCTAGCAATGGTAGTGCTAATATCTGGTTCACTTCTCGATAATGATATTTTTGAGTGATAGCAAGAGTCAGATTGTTAATGATGAAACACAATTACACTCCTTAACATGATAACGAATTAATTAATTTATTAATTATTAAAGTGTGTAGGACAGGTGTCTTCATTTTGGTTAACATATTTGGTTTTATGAGGCAATAGTGGGAACATTTAAATACAGATATAAGAAATTGAAAATTAAAAACCATGTTATTTCGTTTTGTTTTAAAAAAACAATATCATATGATTATGAAATTAAAACATCACAAAAAGCATAACATTTATTCAAAATTTTATCACACAAACAATATTGTGTACCAATATATGCAATATTTACTTTTAGTACCATAGAGTGTTTGTACTTGTAAATTGTTGTCAATTAATGTTAAATAGGCCAAATAAGTTGTTTTATATTGTATGTTTTACTGTCTTAATACTTGTATTGCTTGACACTTAAATAAATTATTTTTCTTCTTTTTTTCTTCTTCTTCTTGAAAAGTGTTAACATTTTCTGTGTTGAAAGAAGCCTACAATACACCTTACAGCATGAACAATTGACAATGACAATGCTCATGATGCGATAAAAGACCAATGTTTGTTGCTGAGTAAATACTTTCTATTGTTTAGGGTAAGTCATGTATGGAATAATGAAATGTCAAGTCACACATACTGAGCGTTTAGATGGTGACCTAGTTATTTATTTCTCCTCAAGAATAAATAGCGTGTGTAATCTCTTGCATCGAAATTTTATGTGTTATTCAAGTGACTTGAAGTTGGAAATATTGGCAATGAGAACTGATTTTGTAAATACGTATAAAAATGGTGATAATATTTTTACTCTATTAAACACTTTATCGAAACTAGAGTAGATAGGAAAGTCTAGAGTCTTCAATCAAGGTATAGATTTATGCAATGTTTATTCATATACTATTCATGACACTAATGAATAACAATTGGTCAGGAACTAGAATGATGCATGATATTTGTTGTAACCATTTGACTCAGCTTTGTTAGAGAATTTTGAAATGTAACCAAATTAATCCAATCAACAAAATGATAAAGCCCCCCCAAAAATATACAAATGTTTCTTGTCTTTGCATACATGCAAAAATGATGCGATGACGCAGATTTGTTTTATTTCCAAATATTTTTTTTATTAATGTCAGAATATGAAAAAAGAAATCATCAGAATTTGCAAAAAATTATAGATATACACTTTTACCTTATCACTGTGTCTTTGAATGCTTACATGAACAGAAATGAGTTAATTCTTAAAAATTCATGTTTCAATGTTTTTTTCTACATTTGCCCTGTCAATATCAGGGTTTGAAACTGACGCGGGCGGAAACCAAATTACTTTTTTTACAAGGCATAAGTAATGGAATGCAAACAATAAAGGGCCTTAATATGTACCTAAATGCATACCATTGAATTGAAACTAACAGTTATTGGTATGTCCTGTCCAAAAGGACAAGGCTCTTAGTAGTAAATAAATGAATGCAATGGTCACTAAATTGAAGGGCTAGTCCAAATGGTCAAGCTACATATCTAACACCTATGATCTACATTCAACAGAGCAATGCAGTGACCAGGACTGTGTCAGGCCCTGGACTGGTCAAACAGTCCTTGACCAACACCTTGACCAGTTCTCTCCTCTCTACTGTGTTGCTAGCTTCAAAACTGGTTATAGATCTAAAACAACTATCTAACTGTTAAGATTCAAAATAAGTATTTATTACTCTCCCGTTGAAGACATCGCTATTTAATAAACCTACCATGTTATTATACATGTGTGTCATAACATCGCGCGCTGACCGAATGAGGTGACGTCATTATTTTAATAATTGATAAATATGACGTAACAATGTCAGCGGGCCGGCCGCATTGGTCATGTTGGCAAATTTCTTTATCATTGACGATGTAATACTACAAATACTAAACTTGATCCCATTTCATAACATTTTTATTAAACTCTTGAATGGTTTTTAAATTAATGTAACCAACCCATTCACTCGTTTCAAATAATTGTTATGAAACAGGACGTCGTTTAGTTTTCTCTATGTATTAAATAGACGCTCAGCGAGTTGTAACTTTACCAATAGTGTCATCTGATCAAGTAAAATCAACTGTTGCATGAAATGATCATTCTAAAGTTTATCAGTGTTATATATAGTGACAACAGGAAGGTTTGAAGTAACGATTACGATCAGAAAAACTGACATTGACGTGCATCAATCACTCTAATTTTTTAAACTTGTTTAATGCAGTCAGGATGACTGTCATGGGTTGATAATTAATTGATAGGTTATAAAAGTAGTATTCATGTAAACTGAATGTGTGAATTTGGCTTCCATGGATATATATGACTGTTCATATTTTCATGGAAAACTAGTATTTATCATAGATTTTCCATTTTGGAAAGAATATATATATGTGAACTAGTTTGAATCTTTGTAATAAATCATGCCATTTATATTTTTGTATCAAAGCAAAAACAATAGGTGATGAATATCATTGTGTGGCTCGTTAATATCAATTAATGAATGTAGAAGAATTGACATTATATGGGTACTCATTAACATATTCATTATCAGTGATCTCTTGAGTGCAAATATTTTCTTGTTGGAAATTCTTGTGGCTTACATCGAAAAACGTGATGAAAAGCTTTATGATTGTATAATTTAAGTTGAAAAATGCACTGAGAAGATACATTATTATAATATGGCGATAAAAGGTTACTTTACTTATAAATTCTATTTGCAAGGATATATCAACTTCTTTATGCATAATTATCATTTTAGTACAAATAGCTTAGGTAACAAAATATTTAAACTGTTTTGGTTTGTTTGACACGATTTCCTTTCAGATTATTCATAGCAAGGTTGACAGATAATGTCATACTGCCACGAAAGAATAATTTATGGGTCATATACAATTTCTAGCATTCTGCTTTAACAAGTTATGGGATTTTGTTCAACTCTCATTCTTACTGCTTGTCTTTAGAAATTTTATCAAACTATTATCTATTAAATTTACTCCTATTTTCAGGTTTTCTCTTTTTGTGTTCGGCTTAATTTTTACTAAATTTAACTAATAAAATCTTTTAAAATGCTTTAAGAAATTGCATTAAAATATTTGTTTTCAATTCATAAATTGGTTAATTAGAAAAGAAGGATTATGCATGACAATGTCTTTATAGACAGTAGCACATTTTTAGGGGGAATATAAGGTGATGTCAGGAAACTGGAAATTGATGGTTCCAATTAAAAGACACTGTATTTAAACTAAATGGAGCAGTAATAATTCAAATATATACTGTAAAGTTTAGCCATGCGATTCCTTTTTCTTACACAAAATGAATTAAAGGTGTTCACACAAAATGGCCGCCAATGGAATTCATGTGAATCTTCATACTTTGTCCTCTGACTATGGATGATCATGGCTTGTGTAATGAGATTTTTGACACTTTCAAAATAATACATTTAGCATTTACATTCAATTTTCAGTTTATTTAGAACATAAAATTATCAAAAAACGTGCTACTGCCCCTTTAATCTAAAGGTACAATGTTAATTAAAGGTAAGAATTGTTCTTATCAAAACTAAAAATTCAATGTAAAAGCTTTGATATTGTTAAGAATCTGAACAATTGAAAATGATTAGATCACAACCTTGCAAACTATGTTAAAACTTTTTAAAAAATCAACAAGAGGTGTTCCTTTTGTTTAATGAGCACAAAAAGGACACAAATAACAAGACAAAAGTGTTTGTTAAACTCAAACAATAAACTTCCTGGTTCTATGTAATGTATACTAAAAACTGCCAACCCTAGACTGTCACTGGTCCCTAATGAATAATAAGAAAATACTCAACATAATAACCATCCTAGTTTTCAATAGTGAGATATTCTATACTTCATTTAATGATCAATATATTGGAGAGTATTTTTATGGATCTACAACTTTTTTATTATTATGTGGGCGATGTTTCAACATAGAAAACAACATTAGTATCTACGTTAAAATATTGCCTACATAAGAACAAAGAAATTGAATATAAAATACTTGTCATTCCTTATTGCGTCAACTTCTAAAATTGCATTGAAGGAAGTTATCCATACAGTTGAATATTGACAAGATGTTAATTTTTTTGCGTAGTATACAGAATTTAATAGGCATTGAAATTAAGCACTTTGAAAGAAAATTTTATCTTTTCTTTAGGTAAGGTTCTTGAAGTGTTAAGTTCAACTTACTTAGCCTTGTGCATTTGGAGACGAAGTAAAAAATACGCAAAGTTTAAAGATGGACCAATGGACGGGATGGACACCACGCCATGTCATAAGCCAATCAGATCTGAAAGGCCTAAAATGTAAGAATTTATACTAATAGGCAGACACAAATATTATTCTTTTAGTCTTATTTGATTACAAATCTTTCGATATTTCTTATCTTTATTTTATGAGCTGGTAACAATATTTTTGATTTATCTATAGAGTATAATGACAACAGAAAGAACTTCCTTAGACTTTTTGCTTTAGGGTCTGGATAACAGACTAGAACTTCCTCCTTGATTTTGATTAAAAGGGATTCTTCCATAATGAAGTCTAAATTATTCATAATATTTGATTGATTTGTGATTCCTAAAAATTCTTTTCTGAGATTTGTATCCATACATATAAAAATATTTTTAAAATATTAGCTGGCAACAATATTTTTTA
This sequence comes from Steromphala cineraria, assembly GCA_916613615.1. NCBI lineage: Eukaryota > Metazoa > Mollusca > Gastropoda > Trochida > Trochidae > Steromphala > Steromphala cineraria. Next base: position 42,443,130 of record OU744734.1, on the reverse strand, counting down.
TTAGCTTTGTAAACAGCATAATGGCAACGGACAACATCTAGAATCCGGTTTCCAAAAAGAATCCAAAGTAAAAAATTTCAAACAGAAGTCTATTTAAATAAGTATCTTTGATTGAGTTGTGATTTGTGATAGAATGGTTTGACACAAAATAAATAAAAGTTCGCTTTAGGTTGTTGTACTGTGACATAGTCTAGCTTGTAAATTTCAGGTCATGCCTGACACAAGCTTAACAGGGTATTCATTTCAGATCATATTTCAAATTCTTGGTCTGATCTACTACAATGCATGCAATAAACGAGCTAATACATTTCAAACAGAACCATGTCAATTGCAGATGTCAGGTATAGATTCCTTTGTATTCAAAATTGCTGCCGATTGAATAATTTATTGTCATGCTCATAGCAAATTTTTACCTTCTCAAAGTGCAATTGATATACTTTGTTTATGATTGACCTATATGCTGTTACCCTACAGCATAATATTATTACGGAAGGGTGTAACAATTTAACCATTTATTGACTTAGCTTTATAGCCTAGATGTCTCATAATGTTTTGATAATTTATCCTTCAAATCTATAAATAATAACATATTTTGTTATCAATAGCTTATTATAGGGATTGTTTGTTATTGAAATACATTCTTTCAAGATATATTATGAACATGCAATACTAAATATTTTTATTCAAAATTGTATTTCCATTTTAGCAACAAAATGTTTTTCTAATAATAAATTTGTAAATAATGTATTCTTACTTGACTTGCTTCGGCTAATATAATAACATTTATGATATGAAAAATTAATTGACAGGTAGTGATTTGTTAGGAGTCATTAAAGGGGCAGTAGCACCCTTTAAGAGGGAATATGAGGTGATGTCAGGAAAATGAAAATTAATTGTTCCAATTGAAAGACAATGTATTTAAACTAAATGGAGCAGTAATAATTCAAATATAATGTAAAATTTAGCCCTTAAATTCCTTTTTCTTGCACAAAATGAATTAAAGGTGTTCACACTAAATGGACGCCAATTGATTTTATGTGAATCTTCATACTTTGTCCTCTGACTATGGCTGATTGGCTTGTGTAATGAGATTTTTGACACTATCAAAATAATACATTTAGCATCAACATACAATTATCAGTGAAAAATTTAAAATATAAAATTATCAAAAAACTTGCTACTGCCCCTTTAAAACCACACATAACCAATGGTGTTATTTCATATAAAAGCCATGTCTCTTGCTGTAAATAATGGTATTAATGTTAACAAGTTCAGAAAAATAACAACCTAAAGCTATAATACCATGAATTTTGATGAAAATTGTACAATGTACAAGCCAGTAAGTCAGGGTATTTTTGTGGAAAAAAATTCAAGAGTACTTTCTTGTCTATATTTACATATGATTATTTCATGATTATTTAACACTTATTTTTCAAATATCTTAGTGAGAGTAACATTTCATTTATTCTTAATTTAACAATTTCTCAAAGCATGTAATGCATTGCTGGATCCTCTTGAATTTTGTGTCCACAAAAATACCCCGATAGAACTCTCCCTTTAACCAAAATGTCATATTAATCAAATATCTGTAGCACAATGAAAGAATATTATTGATAGTGATATAACCAGTGTTTGTGTGAATAGGACACCGTTATTTAGAAACTGTATACACATTAGGCTGTTGGTTGATTTCCATTGACAATTTTTTATTTTGATATTTATGGTATTTTTTTAGATCATGATGAAATTGCTTAAATTAGGGAAAGTGAAATATAATTCCATTCAAATAATTTAGTAGTGTCCCTAAATCACGAACAATGCCAAATAAAAATGCATTTTCCAAAATATCAAATACGTTTCAACTTATTCAAAACATGTAATGTATAAAACATAGAAAATTTATGTATGCTTGTACCTGACAGTGAAATGCTGGTCATGTACATTTCATTCTGAAAAGTGTAATGTTTATCAATCATAATGACAGACAGAGAATTTATGATGAATTTTTATTAGACACCTTTATCATGAAGTAAATGTAAGCCTCACCTGGAAATTAGGCACTTCATAAATAAATTATTATTATCATTAAATATAATCATCTTCAAATGACATGTAAATCAACTGTTACTGCAGTTAAGTCCACTGAAACCTCTTCATGTTAAAAAGATCAAAATCAACAGATTTAATTCAAGGACACTCATTGTTTTGATAAACAAATCTTATCAAACTAACAGATATCAAATAATGTAGAAATATGACTAGAACTGTACCAAAAAGGGAAAAAATTGACTTAAAAGGGGAAAAAATTGACCAAAAATGTTTTAAGTTTTTGACTAAAATTTGATATCTTGTTGACTTTTTATTTTTGTGACATAATCATGAACAAAAAATTAATCATAGGATCATAAATATATAAATGTGACAGCACACCTACAAGTGACAAGAGAGTCTTACGTACTGGTGAAGAGGCTGTTTACTCCTAGTCTACATTTCCTTAAAAGGTCATTGTGAAATATACAAGTTGTTTTCTACGCGCCCATCTGTTTACTTTTCCTGAAAAAACTTCTCACCCTGCTTTCAAACTTCACGCTAGTTGCCTAGTCCGAGTCCAACAAATACCTCTAGTTCAGCACTAGTTCACTATCCTGAGTCTAACAGTTACATTAAAAGCAGTGATTTTCAACATACTGTTTTACTTTTAAGTGATCGTAGAAGGCATAATTTATTATATGAATTCACAACATCTAACATATTCATCCCCAAATGCCAATTATATAATAGCTTTTTCAAACGGTAACTTTGCCAATTTTTACACTTTCTGTTCTACATTTCACAACCTTCTTAACACTGATTGAGGATGTTTTTAATTGAAAATTATCATTGATCTGAGATGCTACCATATTGCTGCTATCTGATGTCAACACAATGTATACGAATTGGGAAATAAAAATTGAAAAAAAAACTAGACAATAACTTTTTGTTTTCAATGAAAATCTTAAAACATTCATATACTCACAGGTACAAAAACCACAAACATGACATGAATAATAGTGATGTGGGATTATAGAACCTATCAAACATTATCAATTTGTATATGGCATTCTGGCTTTAGATAAGTTTCCAAAATTACGTTTGACTAATTGACGCGCGTCACTGTCCGGTCTTCAAACCTTCATCACATAATCATTCAACATTGATTGCCTATAGAATGATACTTTCCTGCAACAGTCAATACTTCTCAATCAAATAACACTATTGATAAAGTTAAGCATATGTGACCCCAACAACTCAAGAAGTGGCTCTTTAAGTGGTCAGTTAGGATCTTATCAGTTTGTATGAGTGAATAATCATATGTTAAAGGGGCAGTAGCACGTTTTTGTGGGGAATAGAAGGTGATGTCAGGAAAATGAAAACAAATAGTTCCAATTGAAAGACAGCATATTTAAACTAAATGGAGCAGTCATAATTCAAATATATAATGTAAAGTGTAGCGTAGTGTGTGATTCCTTTTTTTTACACAAAATGAATTAAGATGTTCACACAAAAATGGCCGCTAATGGACTTTATGTGAATCTTTATATTTTGTCCTCTAACCATGGAAGATTGGCTTGTGAAATGAGATTTTTGATTCTATCAAAATAATAGATTTAGCATTAACGTACAATTATCAGTGAAATTAAAAATGTAAAGTGTTCGAATAACGTGCTATTGCCCCTTTTAGATGGCCATTTGGAAACAAGTTGCTGTTGACAAGTTCAGGGTTCAACTTGGTATAATTAACAACTCGCACCTTTGCAAAAACTCTAAAAGTTTTCAAATTTCAAATTTGAGACTTACAGATTAATTTTACATAACATTATTGTTCAAATTCAGCATCAACAAATGTTGTATTCAGATTAAATTGTGAAATGTAGTGTTAATAGAAATAATGAAGAACAGAGTATACAGTCCATGATGTCTGTATTGTTTAGTAGGACACTGTATTGTCTAATTCATTAAACATAAGAAGACTTGACCTGAATAAAGCATAAAAACACTTATAAGTACGCACATAAACTAGGTTATGGGACAATCTTCTACATACGAGGGGCTAGAACCCGTCTTTATGGCATGGGGGTTGTAAACAGGCAGTTAAGAAAGATATACTCCCAAACTACTATTTTCTCCTTTCATGTCTAGCTGTACTGTGTCATTTTGTTGATTTGTCAATGTCAGATTTTGGAATAATTATTTGAAATGTATTCAGATAAAATGTTAAGCTAGAAATGTAGGTGCTATTCTTTACAATTCTTAAATATATTTTAGGGCGTTTTTTTATGTTGATCCAGTTTCTAGTATTATCCTGGGAATGTTTATTTTGACGAAAATTGGTATTTTGAATTGTTAATTATCTAAACAATAAGGCGAATTCTATGGATGAACATCTTCATTTTGTAAAAGTAATGTTCCAACATAGATTCTAATGTTGTTGCGAAGAAAATTATCATGAATTATATATCATAATGCAATTGTCTTCTCTTATGCTCTGTGATAAATAAATTTATGATTTAGACTTGTAGTCTTGAGAGAACTTTCTACAGTTACAGGAAATTAAATTTCAACATAGATTCAAAATGTCATTGCCAGAAATTAAATGTATACATGTATATCTTAATAGCATTTATAATTTTATGGATTTATGATTCAGACTTTTTCCTGAGGGAACCTTTATACTTGTATACAGATACGATAAATAAATTTGAATGTATCGTTAAAAGAAAAAGACTTTAGGTGATTACTTTGGAATTATGTAAATTGACACAACATTTTGCAAACCACAATAAAAACAAAATAATCTGTGTTCAAATATATTTTTGAGCAGTCATCATCATCATCATCATCATTATCATTATTATTATTTTTATTATATAAATCTTATCAAACTAATATACTATCTAATAATGTAGAAATATGACTAGAACTGTCATCATCAATTAATAACATCAATGAAGTACCCGTAAACATAATATGTTTTATGATCTTTGCTTAGCATTTATGGTGTAGAGTGTTAGTAGAGTGCTTTCATTACATGTATTCATGTATTGTTAGATGGGTGTAACAATGTTGAATGCCATTAACATCTGCATGTATATTTCGTTTCATTTCAAATGTCCCACATGTGTCAACAGAACTGAATAACATACAAATCTGTACGTTGAGGCCTACAATGATCATCATAAAGATAAGTATAAGAAATGAAATCACCATGTTGATGAATCATGATTTATGATCTAAATAAAAAGATGTGCATTCTCGTTTTGGTTTCTGTGAGTCAGAGCTAAAATTCAATGAAGTTACTGACAGGGAAGGTTCATTGCAAAAAGTAAAATATTATTTAAATAAAATATTACTTCATACCTTGCAAGTTAACTATTACATGTCCATTATATTCCTTTATCTTGATCAAATGAACTTACCGGTATATCAATAAGTGAGTTATGATTATTCAACAATGAGTTTAATAAAGTTGCAAATCATAAACACATTTTTTTATTAATGATCAACAAAAATTATTCCTTAATCATTTATGTACATTTCATCAATGTCATGAAAAGACTGAACTGTTTTTGTAATTTGTTTTAAAGGGCTCTACTGACAAAATGGTTTATGGATTACAAAGATCAAGTCATTATAGTCATAGGAAATTTCTACAATCATCAATTGAAAGAGACGATCATAGACCACTTATATGGAGCTTGTTTCACCTGAGTATGAGTGATATCAACGCTCTGAATGTACGTTTCACCATATCAATGTCTATGGCATGGGTGGGGACATGACAAACAGGTTCAGGGTGTTGTCAATATCCTCAAGAACCATGCAAATAGCAACAATGAAATCTACATCATCGTACATGACATGTTGATATCTAAAACAAACAGAGTAGATTTCCGATAAATGGGAGGTTATTTCCTCTAAGTAAGTTAATCACTAGTAACTTTTATCATTGTCAGCATTTTACCTCGACTATGACTATTTCGTATGAGCATCTTGTATTGCTACTTACATTCTTGATTTTAACTCAAACACTGATAATTGTCAGTAAATATTTTTACATAAATTTTTTAAAGAAGGTTAGTTTTAAAATAATATTAACATCATTACATCAAAAGACTACTATAAAAAAGAGTAATTTTGTGTTATCTCCCATTTTTCATAAAATAACAATCAATCATAAAAGAACAGTACTTTCATAAAAATTAAAACATTTAAATATATTTTTATTTACTTAAACGATAAGGTTTTGCTTTAAAATTCTTCAATGTTACAGGGAAAATTCTTGTTTAAATAGAAACAACAAGGAGACAGATGTTTTACAAAAATACTTGACCATTATCCAGGTAAAAAATTAAGCCAATGATCCTATTAGGATTCTAAATCAGTTCTTAAAAGTCAAACCTTTTGTATACAGTTATATTAACCATAAGTATGGATTTACCATAACAAACCCTAATAATAACCACTTTCAACATATTGTATAAGAAAAGCTGACTTAGTATTGTGCTATCTTTTTGCAATCTGTATGACCTGTCAAGCCTGAAATCACAATACATTCAACCACCCATGAAATATACATCCATTCATTGCGCGTTGGAATGTTTTCATTAGGTATGTGTATGTGTAGGCATGCAACATACGTGTTACTTGGCATGGAATACCAATGTTTATTTCACTTGACATCTAATTGCACTATGAACATTATTATCCTTAGAAATATCAATATTTAATTCTCATGATACATATTTATTTAGAAAATTTACCTGTTATTCCAATTTACAATAAATACTTTTCTATATATGTCACTGAATATATCACTATATATGTATTCTGTACTTAGCGGTAATCATAATATTCAACTGTGCAACATGAATGGTATTCTTCAATACGATACATAAGATTTTCTACAATACATTACATATGATATTCTACAAGGTTCCTAGTTACAAATTACTGATGTTTATTCACTTGACACATTTACCTTGACACACTAATATTTATCCAATTAATAAACAACCAAGGTTGGTAGGAGTGACTTATATTATTTATAGTTATATTGATTCAAGCATGATCCATATGAAAAATGCATGGGTATTATCAAGTCAACATGACAGATGCTAAAATGAGATAATGATATGAACATGACATATTGTTGATAGAAGCAATATCAATATTGATTACCATATACATGTATCCTGAAGTAAACATAGATGTTGTTGAATGAAAACAGTAAGTAATTGGTAATTTTAGTTTAAGTTCATATATTATCATGACATTTAGATCTTTCTCTTTACAACAGAAAAACACTTGTCATCTATCTTAATGAAATTGGTTTACCATTCTGTTGATCATATTTTCAAACAAGTAATTGTGAAGATATTTTTGGATTTATATGTGAATTGATATTTTCATAAACTACTCAATGGATATTGTTAAAATAAACATGACAGATGCTTTATAGAAGAAACTGTTTGACATATGATTTCCCATTTTGTCTGATTAATATTGTTTTGACCCAATTTTTAATGTAATTCAAAGAAATGCATGTGTGTTGTTATGCAAAATATGACACAAGTTAGAATGTAAGTGCACAAATGTCAATTTGATAATTATAGATACAAATGTTGTCAACATATTTTGACAACAAAAATGAAGAATCTATAATTGTTGTACTATATATATAACAATGTCAGTAAGAACATATAAATGATCACTGTACATAGTTCTTATATTTCAAAAATGACAAATATTTTTTAAGAAAATATGCTAGTATATTATTTTAAAGTTTTCATTTTGACATTATGATTGATGTTGGCGTTGTGTTTATTTCACCTGCTGTTTGCCTTGGGCTAGTCTACTCTGAGGTAAGTATCATGTTGTATGACAGCCCAGGTAAACAGCGAATGTAGGTATTTACTTACCTATGTTGACTAGTCGTACGTTGTCTGCTGCAATAGCATTCAAAGCCAGGGTGACATTTTCTAACATTTGATGCTGATTCACGGGTTTTTTAATCACCCTGCCAATTTGTTTGTTTTGAAGAGCCGACACCAAGGCACAGAGGCGAATACCATCGCAGAAGTCTTCTTGAAGATTTGACACTGACTGGCCAGTTTCTGCAATCTGGATATTCACCCAGTTGGTAAAGGTGTTCTTCTGTATGGTAATCCATTTGTCGCTGTCCCCACCCCTCACAGACAAGCCCCGACCCTCCTTAGACCTGGCCTGGTAGCTTATGATATCTACCTCCTGTACGTCCCCCATAACGGTAGTTCCAGGTGTATATTCCAATAGGAATCTTGAAGAAATTCCAGAACAAGAATCGATGCGCGATTATCAGTTCAATAAGACAAATCGACCGGCTGCTTCAATCAATCGCCTGAGCGGCATGTGTTACACACCATATGACCATATAGCTCCTAACGGTTGTAGTGAGGCGATTCGGCACTCTTTACCTGTGAGGTGAGTTCGTTTTACCCGAGTGGGTGTTGTCCCCAAGTCTACTTGAGCTGTTCGCTTCGTCCACAACCTTGCATATTCACGACCTGGTCGGGAACCGGTTTGGTTTGCCGCTCGTCAAGCATGACAAACGCCCTGCCACCTGGTCCTAGTATTTACCTGAAGACGAATCGTATATAGGTGACAGGTGGCGGCATTCTTTTGAACTTACAGGTGTGGCGCTTTTACCTGGCGTATGGCGTTAAACGGAAGGGTATTGATCCGATTGAAGAGTTATGAGTCAATTAGGGGTTTGGTGTAGGTCTGATTCAATTGGGACTGCGATCGTTAATATTTTCTTCTGCATTACTAATTTAGTGGAGTTGATTTTAGTGAGAGTAAGCGACGCGACTGTGCGTTTTGAGTTTAGGTGTTTGAGTATGTTTAATCATATATTCCTATATGGTCAGAGTTTCCGTATATTTAATCACAAAATGTTTATCCTAATCTTTAGAATAAACATACAAGATGTGTCACAGTGATCGACGATGTTACTTGTGATCATAAATTGTTTAAAAATTACCAATATTAAAACGAAATTGATTATGATAAATGACGTTTGACTAAGAAATAGTCAGGACTTTAGTGTTTTGAAGTTTAAATACTTTGATAAACGACATCTGAAGACCTGAGGTCTGAAAAGATAATTACTTTGACAATCAACAATTAATATATTTTTCAATTCTATTAAAAAAGATATACGATTACATTTATTCTCCCCCACATCATTTCTTCTCTTTAATGTTATGGTATACTGAAATGTCTTTGTTTAATTATCACATTTAGGTAAGGACGAATATCATGGATGACAACTTCTTTATACTGAGTACACGACGTTTCGATACAGCTTCGTCGTGTTGTCAGAATAAAGAAGTTGTTATCCATAATATTCGTCCTTATTTTACTTCCAATTTCTAAATGCCACTCAAAGAATTTATCACATATATAATATCATTTTCACTGCAGCATATCATATCATAGGCATCTCTAACAACATTATGCTATACCATAAACTGATGTGACTATAAAGATTGTTATATAACTTATATTTTTCCAATTGTATTGTATTTTATGCCCAGTTTTCTGTTGTATTTAGGGGCGGTGTTCAAGTAAGCGATGTGGCTTGTTCAACCATCCATATTTCATTTTGTGAAATAAAAATATGTTTTGACCAATTTATCACATTTAGGTATACCCACATATCAATACAACAGTTGAAGCTGTACATAAAATTCCTCAGTAGGGATCACGGTGTTCTAAAATGACATAAGAACCACCATGTTACACCTCCCGTCAACTATAAATAGAGGTGTCATCAACCATTATACAAATAACCAACCCTAATAAATGCGAGAGACTGTATTGTTTGATGACGACCTTCCATATCAAACTTCCACAATGCTTTCGTCTAAATACAAAATTTACCCGACTTATTTATTCACATAATGACGATGTTTCTTATAATTATAAAACACACGCCTACACACCTACACACACACACCTACCAAACACCTACACACAGAGGTATAACGTATTAAAGGGGGTCTCCAACTTCTAATTTTTAACTTACAGTGTTTTATTAGCGAGGCCCTGAGAGGGTCGGAGAGGGCCTCGCTAATAAGACACTGGAAGTTAAAAATAGAAGTTGGAGACCCCCTTTAAGATCTAAACCAAAACGTCGCATGTATAAAGAAATTGGGTATCCTTGTACTTTATCATCCCAAAATGTCACTCAAAACGTTGAATGCTTTCGTTGTAGATAATTTTGATCATTGATAAGACACTGGAAATCTCAAACTCCATATAACTGATTCCGTCAACAGTAACTTAACATGTTGCCTGCAATATAACTACCAATGGCTTTCAGTTTCCAACAGTTAACTCGGAAACATTAAATGGTTTAAACGAGACCACGATCAATCATACAAGCGACGCTGTCATAAGCAAGATAAGTGAGGTCATTGACTTAAACGTCGAAGGTATACTGTTTCACATTAATAAAGGCATTTTATCAATATTTTCGGAAGTTTGATTTTAAAATATTCAAGCCTAAAATAATTTTGAGATAAATCATCATCATCAACTTTATGAGAAACAAGATTGCTTTGAAATTATTCTAAAAAGAAGTAGGTATAGTCTTAATGATGTTAAACTGATATAAAACATTGCATATACACTTCTTGGAACAAGTGACATTCCCTAAAAACAGCTATTACAAATATGACGTATGTTTGCATCAATAAATCTTTATTTATTATTTCAGTGCAAAGGCCACCCGGCATTAGCTAAGTATGCATAGCTCTGACCTCGTCAGAGTCAGAGCTATGCATACTTAGCTAACCCTGCATCGGCGCACGTACCAAATCAACATACAAATTCTACAGACTTGCAAAGTACAAACGATTTTCGTAAAATTAAGGCATCTTTAACAACCATTGAGATATTTCATACGTGTAATTGGTAACCAATTTCGTACAATCAAGGCATTTTAAACATCCATTGAGATAGCTCATATATGTAATTGGTAACCATTTTCTTACAATTTAAAGGGGCAGTAGCACGTTTTTTGATAATTTTATATTTTAAAATTTTCACTTATAATTGTTAGTTAATGCTAAATGTATTATTTTGACAGTGTCAAAAATCCCTTTACACACATCAGTCATCCATAGTCAGAGGACAAAGTATGAAAATTCACATAAAATCCACCGACGGCTATTTTTTGTGAACACCTTTAATTCATTTTGTGTAAGAAAAAGGAATCGCATGGCTAAACTTTACGATATATTTGAATTATTACTGCCCCATTTAGTTTGAATACATTGTCTTTCAATTGGAACCATAATTTTCATTTTCCTGACATCACCTTATATTCCCCCTTTAAGGCATCTTTAACAACCATTAAGATAGCTCATAAATGTATTTGGTAACCATTTTAAAGAAAATGAATCGTTTTATCTTCATTGATATTTTCATGACAATACAGGTTAGGTATATTTGTATTTTTATTATTAAATACTTTATCGGTTGGCAATGTATTAATATATCAGTTTCTAAATTATTACTTTTTTTGTTTAGTATACAAAGGTACATCTTCAATATATTAACAAGTATATGAAAGTGACACTGATAATTACTGAGATTATTTCTTCTGTAGATTTGAATCATTAATTGTGCATCCATGAATAGTGTATATGCTAAAACAACAATATTTTCAAACGTGAAGAGCGAATAATTTTTTCAAAACATATATACGATAAAGCTTATTTGACAATTAGGTTAAAGGGGCAGTAGCACGTTTTTTGATGATTTTATATTTCAAATATGTCACTGATAATTTTAAGTTAATGTTAAATGTATTATATTGACAGTGTCAACAATCTCATTACGCAAGCCAATCATCCATAGTCAGAGGTCAACGTATGAAGATTCACATAAAATCCATTGGCGGCCATTTTATGTGAACACCTTTAATTCATTTTGTGTAAGAAAAATGAATCACATGGCTGAACTTTATGTTATATATTTGAATTATTACTGATCAATTTAATTCAAATACATTGTCTTTCAATTGGAACCATTTATTTTCATATTCCTGACATCACCTTAAATTCCCCCTAAAGACGTGCTACTGCCCCTTTAAAGCACATTTCTTTCTCTATAATATAATATACGAATTATTTTCTTCATTTTGAAAAACAAAATTCACCATTGAAGCATGTTTATCTTTTGTAGAATGAAATGAATTATTTCCTTCATTTTATAATAAAAAAATCCAGCATTGAAGCATTTATATCTTCTGTAGAATGAAATGAATTATTTTTTCCTTTTGAAATGAAAAACATCCAAAAGTTCAATTTAATAACTTTATATAGAAACAACCTTTCATGATATAGAAAACCTGAGATCACCTAAGCACTTTCTTTTATATTTCACAAACGATATGATTAAACCCGCTTACGCCTACTGGCATTATAAAGAGGTAAGCTAATGCTACTCGATAGGTGCAATGAATTGTTCAGTCGAGATATATATCATTACATATGATTATTCCACAAAATCTGCGAACCTCAAGAGGTTTACTGAAGATTAAGTGATACGCTATTATGAAAGTTTGCTAAGAGGAAGATTGACTAACGTTACATATGTAAGAACCTATAAGTGTTACAATCCGAACACGTTGCATAACATTACATAACATATTGTCTGAAGCTTTGATGATGATATATTATAGTTTGGCTTTATTTGAGGTAAAATTCTTAAACTTCTTCTTGTACTAAAGCTTTGGTTCCAGTGATGTATAAATAATATATTAACCTAAATAATTGAACCTGAACTATCAGTCCGATTAAAATCGTTCTAGTTCCGAGGAATATAATAATCAAAATATTAACTGCACGGAGATATCGAATCCTCTACACTAGGACTCAGTGGAGAGGAAACCTCTCGAAGTAACATGTTCGATTCCCATAGAGTTAATATTTTAAATTTTTTATTCGGAACTAGGCCGATTTTAATCAGAATGCCTGAACTATATGCTTTGAGAACACACATGTCGGTTTATTTTGATAGGTGAATATAGAATATATGTCGATATTTTATCTTTTATATTTTGAAAAAGTTTTAGATCATCTAACTATTTGTTATCAATATTATTTCCTATATGGATAATAATATTAATGTATTAATATAGCAATATATTTTCCTATATAGTCCTATGTGTATCCATAAGAATCTTAACCATTAAATTGTATCTATTGTTATTAATATTATTTCCTATATGGATGTCAATATTAAAATATTAATATTACTTCCTATATAGTCATACATTTATCCATAAGAATCTTAACAATTATGTACTCTTTCACTGTGCTAATTTTTCAACCATTTACAAATTGTTTATCAATATTATTTTATTGGAAATAACATAATGAGATATTGATATAAGAAAATTGTTCACATTTCGTTTAATTCAAATATATCTTAATCTGAAACATGCATGAATTAAGAGTTTCGAATGTTTATATACGATATATAATCAAATTTAAAAGATAACTGCATTGCTCAACCAAATCAATACAAATAATAGAACTATTAACCACTCATATTCAAGTAAACTTATGAAAATGTCTGTCAGTCAACAGACGCCTAGTTTTGCCTGCAGCATTGTAACTAGTTGACGGGCAAGTAGTATCTTGTGCTGGGTGATGTAAATATCACCTCTGGCTCCTGTCGTTGCAGTCGGTGACAGGCAAAGTGACAGCCTATTTGTATGTGAGGAATATATTGTTATACCCTCGGGGACTTATCAAACATGATCTGAAATAAGGGTGTAACACCATAAATGAGTAATTCCGTGTTTAAAAAAAGAAAATATGGCAGATTCTGTTTAAAAATTAAGCAGACTACCAATCGGCTCGCCGAAATGAGGATGAATTCGGTTTTGCACTTTAAATAGATATCTGTTCAGCAAATTATTGCCTTCTGAGTATTGTTTATTTTCACTTCCTCAAAACTAAAGATTAAGGTAAGAGACTGAGCCAACTGTTTCATTTCGAAATCATGAGTTTAGAATTATTCCTTGGTTGTGCTTTCAAACTTTGAAAATATAACTGCATACGATCAACGGGACGAAACTAATTTGTCCAATAAGTTATAGTTCCAACATTCCATAATGTCTGATTAAGGATGGCTGTAGAACCAATTTGCAAACTTTTACGGTGAAATTCAATTAAAAAGAGGGACTTCACTGTGACGCAAACTTTTTTTCACCTTATTTAATAATATCAATTCCCGGTAATAACTAATAAGTGTTGCATCTGTTTTGTGCTTTTAATCATTTTAATCGTCTTGGTATGTTTGCTTTTGCTCCATCTGTCTTGGGTTTCTACAACAATCATATTGTATTTAAAAATATTAAACCTTTCCTTTACAGGAGATATATTACAATTAGGTGTTTAAATGTTTGTTTTTTAATTAATCTATATGATCAATTTGTTAATCATATTATGTTTTGAATTAGTTTTTATACTTGTACAAGTCAATCTCATTTAAATAAGATCGAAAATTTCACTCTTCCTGTTTCAAAAAACGCAGCGAGGTAGGAGTGAAAGTTTCGATCTGGTTTTAATGAGATTGTGTACATGTATACCGTAGTATTTGAAGATGAATTCAATACAATATAATCTGCGTAACGTGGTGAAGAAATTATGATATCAGTTTAATGAGATTGAGTTTAATACCATAAATGTGGGGCTGTAATTTAGGTTTCACATTTATCAACGAAACAAATTGTACTAGAAATTAGAACTCTTTGGGACAGGAGACAACGGCAACTTACGGGTTCAAAGTTTCAAATTCTTATCTTATACATATTGGGGATTTTTTTAGAAACTGAACCACTTCGGTACCATCTTACAACCACAGGGGCCTGCATCGCTTAAAAACAGCGCTAGAAAGACATTATATACTCATAGACCCTACCCTAATACCATTTACAAGGACCTTTTATATTATGGTAGGGTCTTTGAGTATATAAAAATTATGTCTTTCTAACGCTGTTTTTAAGCGATACATGTCCCTGTGCCTACAACCACGTGCACATATGAACGTTTAGATTAAAGTTACACCTCTCTGCACTATGCTACGTTTGTTAGAATTGGCATTTTAAGTGTCAAGTGTTAAGTGTAAAAGTGACAACTCAACGGTATATTGAATATGATAAATTGATGTTTTTTAAATTATTGATTTATGACAAGGGTGCGTAGGTTTAAAAGATCGAAGGGTGACCTGTTTAGATATCTGCTTACTCCCTCGCTTACTTATTTACTTATCATGTACTTACTATTAATGTTGCTTACTAACATACCTTATATTGTTCCTCCTCACAGATAACATCTGCGTAGGCCTATCATTCGTATATTCATAAGTTTATTAATTGTTGACCTTTATTCGAAATACGTGTTCCTTTGCTAAAGTTTATACACCCTGCGGGTCGACCCTTTTTACAGGATTTTGAGAAAAAATATAAAGAGGGCTAGGGGTTCTAACTCCCCGAATAACCGCCATCCCCGTACCCCCACTAGACACGATAAGGCCAAAAAAAATTCTGGTTGTTACGAACAGGCTAGAGTGATGCTATGACGCGGGTTTTGTTTACTTCACCTTTTTTATCCCACCGGTATGTAATACCGTGGGATATAGTCATCACCCTGTCCGTCTGTATGTCCGTCCGTCCGTAATCATTTCGTTTCAGGAGCAGAACTCAAAACTCGGTCCACATATCTTTCTGAAACTTTACATATGTATTGCCCACCTACTGAAGTGGTGCCTTTTGATATTTTCACATTTCTGAAAATTAATATTTTATTATTTCCATGGAAACGGCTCTTATATGGACTCGTTTCGTTTCATATATATTAGCTTATACTATTATGAACCTTGCTTGAAAAATTTACAATTATCTTTCAAAGGTTTACATCTTACGATCATGTGGAACCGGTGGGATATGTCATCTTCTGATGACTCTTGTTTATTATTGAACATGACAAATATTCCACATATACAAACATGAGTTACTTTAAAGTTCATGTTTCATGTTTTCTAGGCCACGGGATTATACTTTTTCCCCTTTTTAATATCTGGAAAAAAGGCTTGGTGGTCGGCTAAGAACCTAATGCGGGCGGAAACCAGAAACAAATTATTTTTCTTTTCAGGCCTTATAACTGTATCCCCAGGAGACATACTTTCTTCCTACGAAATACCATTGGCGAAATACATGAAGTAAAGCCAATGGCGAAACCAAGGAGGCTGGATTAGAGGCAAAACAATTTCTCCTGTAACATTACATTCTGTATATTATTGCTGCCCATTGACGTTATTGAAATGGATATATGTGATAAGAACTTTCAATATTCTTAACATCGATTATTGTAAAATCTTGCCTTTAAACACTGCAAATGACTTTTCGAGCAGATATGTGATATTTTACGTGCACTTCGGGATTCAATTTTGTTCATACATCAAACTTTCATTTTTTTACGATTTCTTTACTTCCTTTCGATTTTTTTACTCTAAAGATAACATATTTCATTCGAAGACGAAAGGGCTCAAACGAAAGTTACGTAACTCAGAACAGCATACAAAGACAACGGGATAGACTAACATTTAGTCCCCGAAAAAAAGAGTTCTTTTAATACTACGTTTATTTAATTTGATTATTTTTTATATAAAAGTAAAAAAGGGAGCCCTGAACAATTCTTAATTTCAGGCTGAGGCATCTAGACATGCCAATATTTTCTTACTTAAGAAGGCTCCTTTTATTTTTTTCTTTAGGGTCTTGATAACAGACTAGCAACGGGAAATAGAGTAATAAATTGTCCTTAACGAATTTGCTTCAATGTAATATATTGTGTCCTTAATATTATACAGACACAATTAGATCTGATGTTGTGCAAATTTCACAACGTTGCATTATACTAAACAGATGGCGCCTACATTTTCGTGATATTTTACAGCCGCTTCAAAATAATTCACACACGCAGAATAATGTTGTTTTAGTATAATGCTATACCAAAATAAAATGTAAAAATAACTTCAAAAATGACATATTGCAATTACCTGTTACAAGGTTGAAAAAAACCATCAAGCGTGTTTTTAATAATATGGTAAACATCTATAAAGAGCTAGAATATAATAATGAAAATGTCAAAATATTTTCAAATTTTCTTTTTAATGGTGTTGGGGAACGTAATTCTCAACAATGTTGTACTAACCTCATTGTACTCCATAACATTCAGAACACTATTCAAAGGGTAATGAACTTTAATTTCCAAAGGTCAACGTCAATGACCCTCAACTCTTTAACAGGCTATTTCCTAGGTCATGTTCACTTCCTAACACTGTCAAGGTCATTGTCACTGATATGAAATCATCATTATCTAAGTGATTATTGTTAATCGTTACAGTCATGGTTATAACATATGTTATGTAACACATGTCAAATGGTATGATCCAATGATGTTATAATACTTGAATAACCATAATCAGGCAAAAGAATATGAACAATTCGGAAAAGTAATATCAATCTTAGGAATGATTTAAAATTTTAATTCTACGAATTCGCATTCTCTCCCCACAGAGGCAGATCAAGTTATGAAATTTTGATACAGCAGCCATATTTGTATGAAAAAGGACATAGGAACATATTATGACGGTTCCTGAATGAAAATATTAATGTAAATAAGGGCGGAGTTATGGTTAGGATAAGCCAACTCAGGAAAGAATAAACGTTTAAAACGTACCCCTATATGCTGTAAACGCCACTCTGGAGGTAATTGTAAGCGTAAATAAAATTGTTTTTAGTAAACCACTTTGAAGGAAGCCCAAGTTCTACGGACAGCAAGCTTCCTTTTTGAATCAATAATAGGCATTTTTATTTAACTACTTTTTGAATCTTTTCACGGTAGTTTGACGTAGTTTATTACCATGTATTCAAAGGTTGATTACGAGTAACAATACACATTGCATTAACGATTCATCTTTATCTGTTTATTTACCTGTGAAAAGACACGTATTGTCAACTTAAATATACAAGACTGCTAGGGGAAAAATATGACATATATACATACGTATCAAGAGTGATGATGCATCCTCGGTTTCAGAGGTCTGAATGTTCATTTACAATATCAACCCTGGGACCTTTCAGCAGAAAAAAAATCACCAAAACTACTAAGATTATCGGATCATGTAATGAATTAATAAATCAACGAAACGGCTTGATGCGAATCAATATCAGCAGGTAGTGACGCCGAGTTTAAAGGGGCAGTAGCACGTTTTTTGATAATTTTATATTTTAAAATGTTCACTGATAATAGTACGTTAATGCTAAATGTATTATTTTAATAGTGTCATAAATCTCATTAAACAAGCCAATCAGCCATAGTCAGAGGACAAAGTATAAAGATTCACATAAAATCCAGTGGCGGCCATTTTTGTTAACACCTTTTATTAATTTTGTGTAAGAAAACGGAATCGCATGGCAATGTCTTTCAATTGGAACCATTAATGTTCATTTTCCTGACATCACCTTAAATTCTTCCTAAAACATGCTACTGCCCCTTTAAACACTATTTCCAAAGAAAAGCTTCGCCCCAAAAGGATGTGAGCTATAAGCTGGAATCGCATGCCAACTTCCTCAATACACACTAAAGAGTGTTGCAACACGTTTTGAGAGGTTTGCATGTCCTATCGACGTGGCAATTTCATTGGCTAATTCAAATCATGGGTCGGTAATAAAATACACTTTTTCCTGATGAAACAACCCAGGGATGTTATAGTGAAGCCTATCAGAACATCCATTCCTTTATCACCGTGCCATCATCTGGTTGAAGGTTTGAAAATGTCATCTGTTATTCTCCCATGTGACAAGTGTCTCGGGTTTACACTTAAGCAATGGACTTTTTGTAAGATAATACTCTTCTTTAGTATATTTACTATATATTTTAACTCACCACTAAATTTACTCATCAAATTGGACACAAATATTTGGCTTGGAGTTGACATGTCGTTAAAATTACAACCTCGCCCCGAGGTTATAAAACTTTCTTGAGTTTGATTTCATGCTCACGTTTCGTGCTCAACTAAAAACTCAGGTCATAAATCAATTAAAAGGTAAGAATTGACAAAAGGTCAGTGGCGAATGCAACAATTATGTGTTTTGCAACAAGTGTATCAATTAAATATCCAGAAATCAAAGCTATTAACTCCAAAAAACCTTCAAAATGGTCAATAACAACAGATTTGAAATTTGCTGAGCATACTCAGTTGAGTTTGATTTTGATCTCAGCTGAGTACGGACTCAAGACGTTTTATAACCTCAAAGTTGAGTTAATCTCAGGTGAGTCGAAATTCAGTGAGTTCAGTCTAATTAAACCTAACCTCAGTATTAAACGTTTCACTCCTATACTGAGTCTAAAAAGGTCTAGTATAGGGTCGCGTCAGGCGACCTTTCTGCGACCTATGACCCTCCAACGTTATACGTGCGAAGGCAGACTATTGTGGCTTGGTAAGCTGAGTTCTGATTGGTCAATTCGATACGTGCGCTGACGCGACCCTCTACTAGGCCTTTTGAGACTCAGTATGGGAGCGAAACGGATAATATTGAGGCTAGGTTTACTAAGACTGCAGTGAGTTGGGCATGAAATTGAGTTGCGTACAGAGTTTATTTTATAACCAGTACACTACCATTGATTATTCACAATGTCTACGGCAACAAAGCAATGACATGATCATAATCCGTCAGCCCTTTAACAGGTTTGGTCATTTCATTTGTCTCTAAATCCAGAATGTATATCCCACCATGGTCCCAGCCACTCATATACAGCGTGTTGTCATACCAGATGATGTTCCGGGTTGCCTCCCTTAGTTCCTGCAAGATGGTCGTGTTTCCGGTTGTCATATCTCTCTTCACAATCAACTTGTCGTCGTTGTAGTACAGCGTGTTGGTGAAGACATCGACCCCACAGGCATATGACCCGTATTTCTGTACGCTGTAACTTACACGATTATTCCCATCGAAGTCCATGGACCACGGTCGTCCCCGGAAGTTGTAGTAAATTATCTCCCTTTCACTGTCAACCGTCACTGCCCTCGGGGAAACGAATCCTTTATTGTACAGGCTTGTAATAATCCTGTAATCATCTCCAGTAGTCGTCATGCGACTGATTGTGTTGTTCGGTTCATAAGTCGTGAAAAACAACAACTTCCGCTTTTCATCCACGAACAAGCCTTCAGATCCGACGTTTCGTAGAAGGGTTATAAACGGATTTGTTCCGTCAAGTGTTGCAGCATAGATGCCTGAAGGTGAATCTCTAGTGAAGATGATTCGTCTGTTGGTTGGATCGTAGGTCATCGCTAATATGTTGTTACCTCGTAGGTTAGGATAAGTGTTCGTTTTATCGGTATCTATGTGGTATTGCTTAAAGTAGGTCCTAGATTCTCTGAAGTACCGTGAAATCAGAATTCTGTTCCTCGGTTCAGAAGGTTCCCGAGTAGCTGAAATCATAGTGGTCGCTGAAGTTGGCAAAGCAGTCGACGATGAGGTTGTAGATGAAGTAGATGTAGATGAAGTAGTTGTAGATGAAGTAGTTGTAGCTGAAGTAGTTGTAGATGAAGTCGGTGCAGTTGTAGATGAAGTAGCAGACGAGGGAGACGATGTCGTAGAGGATGAAAATGAAGATGAAGATGTAACGGTTGACGTTGGCATGGATGTTGTCTCCCCAGAATCATCACTATCACCTGCCTGACCTCTGCAGTTTGATGTATCACTACAGTTGCTGTTTTCCCGAATGGTTTTCTCTTTGTTACCATCCTCCTTGTTCGGATCAAATATATCAACAATCTCATCAACGTTATCCAGTTGATCAGTTATCAGTTCTCTAAGACGTTGGTTGATCTCTTCAGAGAGTTTTATGATCTGATCTCCGAGTTTCATCTCTACAAGAGCTATCTTCTCAGCAAAATCCTCTCTCATTGACGCTTCACGTTCAGCAAATTGGAGCATAATCTTGCTATCAACACCATCAACTTCAGACTTCAATGCCTTAAATTCATTTTCCAAACTCTCCAATTTCTTTGCCAGAACCTTTCGTGAGGGAACTTTGCATGTTGCAATAGTGAAACAACAAACCGCAACGACGAGGGAGAAGACAAGGCAACCCACTCTCGCCATGGTTGTTAACAATAATGAGGTTACTGGCTTTGTAGATAACTGTGATCGTTGTCAGGAAATGCACTTAACATCGGAAATAGCCTGTTGACTAGAGTTGATGGTGACCTCTCTAGGTTCAAACGTTTACACTTGCACCATTTAGTGGCTCAGGCTACCATTTAGTATGAATTAAATGTAAATTCGTAAATAATCGCATAACTTGGTTGACCAAGCACTTGGATGTTTTTAATGATTTTAGGAACCTTTAAAAGATGTCTAGGAGAAGTTTGTGTTCGGGAGAATTTTCACATTTTCCTTAAGGATTGATCTAGATGTCATGACTACGGACATGTCCCTTTCCTCAAATTTGTTTTCATTTTTTTTGAATGACGTGTACTGATATAGTGGTCTCTCGACTGCAAAGGCTCTTATTTGTTTGTTTTAAACTTTCTTTTGTATAATTTCCAATGTGCGAACACTTTCGTCGTATATTGATTTATTTTATTTAACATTTAGATGCTCTAAAAAGTTTGATATTATCAATGTATCAATGAGGACGTATAGTACCTCAAGTAGCATCAACTCAGTTCAACCTGTTCACAAATTTATTGATCATAAAAAATCTACCGAAAATTTACCGAACATTTGTTGATATTGTTGATGTAAATATGTGAATACCGTTTCCAAATTTTGAATAAGTAGCTTAACTTATTACTTTTATGAAATAAAATTATTTAAGTGTAATTAGAATCATTTTCCATAACCTCCATATGGTTCATGTGACTGCATAATGACAATTGATAGCAATTACATCGAAAGGGGCAAATTGCATGATTAATGTCAATGAATCATTGTAAATGTACGCCCAATCTGCCTAAATTAAGCTAAATCGAAATATTTTAAAGGGGCAGTAGCACGTTTTTAGGGGGAATATAAGGTGATGTCAGAAAATGAAAATTAATGGTTCCAATTGAAAGACAATGTGTTTAAACTAAATGGAGCAGTAATAAGTCAAGTATATAACGTAAAGTATAGCCGTGCGATTCCTTTTTCTTACATAATACGAATTAGAGGTGTTCACAAAAAATGGCCGCCAATGGAATTTATATGAATCTTCTTACTTTGTTCTCTGACTATGGATGATTGGTTTGTGTAATGATATTTCTGACACTGTCAAAATAATACATTTAGCATCAACTTACAATTATCAGTGAAATATTTAGAAAATAAAATTATCAAAAAACGTGCTACTGCCCCTTTAACATTGCTGTACACCGGTATTATCAATTGTAGAACATATATTTGGGCGTATTATTTATGATAAACTACGATGTTTTGGTTTTGAGAATTTGAGTCAAGATGTATATTTTATGACCTTTTTGGTCATTTCAATTCGAACGTTAAAGGAACGGGGAAATAAAATAAATAACAGTCTGATTACAATTGACCGTGTATTAACAAGATCAAAAACAATTCTGCCATGCGTTTCCTCTTTCTTTCACAATATGGATTTAAGGTGTTCACACAAAAATGTCCGCCAATGGACTCTATGTGAATCTTTATTATTTGTTCTCTGACATTGATGATTGGTTTATGTAATGAGATTTTGGACACTATCAAATAATACAGTAAGCATTAACGTACAATTATCAGTGAAAAATTGATAATATAAAATGTTCAAAAAATGTGCTTCTGCACCTTTAATAAGGTTAAGCATATGTTGCATCAGCATCACGTGATGTCTCTCTAGACTCAGCACCTCCAACATTCTTCAAAGGCTGCTTGGAATCAAATTATGAGGGGAACATCTTCTCCGAATTATTCTTATAATTAGTTTCGTTTAAAACAGTTGTCTGCATCTGAGTTTCTGCATCCGATGAAAGGAATTTCCTTTACATCATCGTTGGAATTTATAACATCAAATCGTCATTTATTCATTCGGCCATTTTTAATTTAATTCGTATATATATCATATGATTCAGTGAATGATTTCCCCGATCTTACATTCATGAATTCGTTTTTCTCATTCGCCCATTGTCCACAATTAAGTAATATATCGATTTGATTGATTTTATTATTTATTACAATAAGATGAGAAATCAAACTTTATACAACCATTTAACTATTTTAAGTAACATTTCACCCCTTATATAATTTATCAATTTTAAGTAAATGTCAAATTTATTGTCGGTAATTTAAGTTTAAGGTCATAATGTTACAGCACCCTAACAATTTAATGTCTTTGTTGTCCTAATGTCGAAGTTCAGGTGGTTAGTGTTTGGGCGTTAACTCCGGAAATGGTACAGGGGATTCTTGGCGCCATTCCAGACATCTTATAAACAGAACTGCGGTTAAAATCATATACATATGGTGCATATGTATTGATGATAATGGTGCTTAGCTGTGATATGGCCTGTCATAGACAAGTGACAATATCTTCATTGTGTCTCATTACGTTATCACTGTGTCACATAACGTTTGGTGATGATACGTTATGGAGTGACAACACACAAGCTACAACACGTTAAAGCCGAACTTCCGCTGCTTGAGAACAGACTGATTAGTAAGATTGGATTTGCTGAGACGACATTGAGGGTGGATATCAAGGACAACATTGTTCCTTTGCTGCTTGAAGGTCACAGAGAGGAAATCACAAGGTCAAGGTCAGATGTGAGACGGTTGAAAATGACTCTACAACAAATGAAAATCGGGTTTGTATCGCTCTCAAAACGTGTGAGAGAAATGGAAGATGAGAAAAGAGACTGTGAATTAAGAATTGATAAAATGACCGTTGAGGTTGTCAATGTTGACCATCGGGTGTCCGACCTTGACCAGAAGGTTAGTATGAAGATTCAGGAGGTCGAACAGACAGTTCAAAGGTCAAACACCGATCAAGGACAGGATTTGGACAACAGGCCAGTGGTTAAGCAGAATGCTGAATATTGTTGTGAAGTTCTTGAGCAGAAAGTTTCGGCAAATGTTGGAATGTTCAATATGACGCATGGAAAACTAACTTTTCAAAATAATGAATTGTCAAGAAAATTCAATCACATGAAGAGAAAACAGCGTCGCCATTTCAAAAATGTCGCGAAAGATGCTCGTAATTTGATAACCAAAGAGAAGAATCTGTTAACAAAAGAACTGAATAGAATCCGAGCAAAGACAACAGTGAATAGTGAAGCGTTGAGGTTAGTGAAGAGAAGCGTGCGTAAAATGACCAACCTTATCAAAGATGTAAAGGAGGAAAATAAAGTGAAATGTTGTGATAAACAGTTCTCACCTTCAACTACGACAGAAACACCTCAGATATCACCAGAGATGAACATTTCGAACAAAGGTGTTGTTAACCGAATTTTGATCTTACAGCGGTTATCAAGCCATCTTCAAAATCCCAATCAGCTGAATATTCATAAAAACGAAATCGAAGTCTACCCACATTTGAAACTATCACACCTGACAAGCGCAACGTACGACCCAACTTTAAGACGAATTATTTTCAGTCGTTATTCTTCAGAGGACAAAAACACTGGTATATTTTCCTTCAAACTCGATGGAAGCAAAGTTCGAACCCTTCGTTTAAACGTAAAATCCTACGGAATGGCTGTCGACGCTACGAGGCGAATGTTATTCCTATCAACCTATTATCCTATTAACACGATCAGCTGTATGACAACAAGAGGAAAGGATTTTCGTGGAATTTTGGATTTAACCAACCGTTCTATGTCACCATTTTCTCTCGCTTTGGATCCTTCAAGACAAATCTTATATTTTGCAGAATTTGACCGTCTTTCGTCAGTAGATTATGATGGTAAGAATATGAAATCAGTTGTGTCGGATATGTCTCAAATATATGCTGTTAGTGTTGATGTTGTTAGCAACATTGTGTATTTCAATTCTAAACAAGATGTTTTTATGAAACCTCTTCTGGGTGGCAACGTTACCAGGTTGCTTGAACTGGATACAGATATTTGGAAGATGATTTACCATAAGAAAAGCCTATATACAAGCAGTTATAACGGATCCTTCATTGATGTACTGTATCTTACCAACAACGTTCACTATCGCCTAAAAGAAATGGATTATAATAACAACGAGATTGTGTTGATACCATAAATGGATGATAATCTATCAACCAAAACTGTGTTCCACAGGAGATATTGCTTGTGGGAGATAACAAGCGATATCTCCTAGGATAAATCGTTTTGACAGTAGAGTTTGAAGAATGCCCTGCAATCGGCAAGTAAATGACATCACAAAGGGATATTGTATAATCAAGTAATGATGTCACAATATATGACGTCATAAACATAAGAACGTCACACAATGCTACGGCAAGTTTGTGTAGTTTTCATAGATGTAAATGTTTCATGCAGACGTAATACAATATGCTTTTGAATGATAAAAATAGAATTTCATCCTCGTGTCTTCTTATTTAGAAACTTTTACGTTTATCAACTTGCATTGATACATTTGATATCATAGACAATTGGGTGATATTCCCCATATTGATACCATTCATGGATTATGATATTACATAGAATATGTTAACATTATAAATTGATTATGAAAACACGGAATCTTGTACGGACACTTTATAACGATTATAATAAACGATATTATGTTTATTTTACCCAAGACAAAATTTTCGTAATTGTGTTGATACTTAAGATTGATTATGTTAACAGTTCTAAATACCACATTGTGTGTGTTGATCATCATATTTAAATTCTGCTTTGTTCGAAAATCGAAAACAAGATAATGAGATTGCTATTCTTATCATAGTGTATACCCATGTCTGTCTGTCTTCACCTCTCTGGTTTACCTCCCCGCTTTTTTCTTCTGTCGTCCTGTCTTCATCTCTCCTCTTTAACCCTCTGTCTGTTGTACACCTGCTTTACCTCTCCGCTTTTTTCTTCTGTCGTCCTGTCTTCATCTCTCCTCTTTAACCCTCTGTCTGTTGTACACCTGCTTTACCTCTCCGCTTTTTTCTTCTGTCGTCCTGTCTTCATCTCTCCTCTTTAACCCTCTGTCTGTTGTACACCTGCTTTACCTCTCCGCTTTTTTCTTCTGTCGTCCTGTCTTCATCTCTCCTCTTTAACCCTCTGTCTGTTGTACACCTGGTTTACCTCTCCCGTTTAACCCCCTGTCTACCCTTCACCTCTCTCGTTAACCTTTACGCTATACAACTCTATACCTATTCTTTACATGTCTGCCTGTCTTGGTGCCTGCGTGCATGCCTACCTGCATATCTGTTTGGCTTCGATCAATCCCACATCCATCTATCAATCCATACAATCATCCATCGATCTATCCATCCATACATCGATTCATGTTAAATCTTAGGAATAAATATTCAGGAGACTTTTAAACAGACTACACAGTGGGAGAAAATTCAGATGGTGCCAGGATGGTCAGCAATCGTGAGAGATGCAGCGATGCTATAGTCAGCTGTTTTGTGCGATGCTGTGAGTTGGTGAGAGATGCTGTAGAGAGATGTGCATTGATAAGAACGGGAGCGATACTGCTTATCTGCAATCAGGGTTACATACTGTGGCAGTTTCTAAGTGCGTATCAGAGCTAAACATAGAACACTCGGCCATTGAGAGTTCAGGATGAAATCTACAAATTTGGATGGCTGCCAATGATAACATTAAACTGTTTACACACAGATCTAAGTGCCTGTGGAAGAGGAGGACTGTGTTTTGCTACTGAAGCGATTTATAGATGCAATTCTATAAAAGAGTTAAGTTGAATTTGTAAGATGTTTTAATTAGGTGTTTACAATCAGCAGTTCTGATCCCAATTTACATCTTGTAACATAACATGAAAATTGTGCAAATATGTCATTTGGTCTTCATCAAAGTTCGCCTCATACAACCGCCTATCTAAAAAAACTTTAAATATTTGGTAGAGGCGAAGAAATTCATAATCGCATCTCTGACTTTATATTATTTTCATGCTAGAATTTTTTTGCACCGCTTAATGAAATACTTGGGTCCACTTTGCAAAAAAATCCGATTTGATAAATAAAAGTTGAGAGTTTTCTTTTTAAAAATTTTATTTCAAAATATGGTAAGTGAAAAACATGATACTTGATATATCAACTGTTATTTCTCTTGTAAAATTCCTTGGCAAACAATCTGTAATTATTAATTTCAATATCATGCCAGTGTGGGGAAATGCCAGAATGTTCTTTGGTATACCACAAATATTATGTATACATTTATACATTTTCTAGTAATTTGACACATTTTTAAAAACTGAAAAATGCAAATTTCAAGTAGATTATATGAGAAAAAACTTATCCCCTTCTTATCAAGGGGAAGCCTTTTAATTTGTATTCTATGGACGCTTCAATCAATTTTCGCGATATAAACGACTTTCATAGTTTAAACAAACTAAAAAATCAGTATGTAGTGGGAACACAGGAATATGATTTTAAAACGTAAGAATATCATTTCATATCAAATTTTATCGTTTATCGGGAAAAAGTTTTTAGAAGTTTATGAAAGTTATTTCCTTTTCAAATTTAAAAAGACATACGCTTGAACAGAAAGTTCTTTGATTTTGTTCACAATAGAAAAGAGATGTCAAAACACAAATAGCCCTTAGGTCATGAGGTCTGCATTTTATCATAGAAAAAAGTCATTTTTTAAATAAATATATTCTTAAGGTGTGAACGAAACGACTTGTATAACAACACAACATTGATATGTCTATAGAAACTTTCACCATTGTGAAATAAAATTCCAATTAAAAGCAGGTATTTATATTCAAAAACTAGCAATTAAAACATATGAAATGATGTCTTTGGTTTATATGTTATATACAGTATCATGTATGTCTTTGGTTTGTCGCCGTGTATACGACTACCCGAAACTACATGTACATACACTTTACACAAACAATTTGATATAAGGTAAAATTCTTACATGTAACATATTTCCATGAATACATCAATGTTGAAAAACATCCCACTTTCAGAAATAAAACCAAAACAATGAAAGTATCCAAATTTAAGGTGACGCTGTGGAATACGTTTCTTTATCACTATAATCATAATCATCATAATAGTTATACTCATGAGAGCTCATCATATCATCAGAGGCGTAGTCCATTGAAGGGTCAAGGTCATCCGAAGACGGTTCATTTGAAACTGGTGATGGGTCAATTACTTCTACTTCCGGTTCACTGTCAGAAGGCTCTGTTGGTTTGGGTTGTGAAGGAGCTTGCGTGAAAGGTTCAGGTTTTGGCCCACCTTTGCCTGACCTTTCAGATGTTTCTCCATTAACCTTTTTTGAAAATTCGGGAGTTTCAATTTCTTCGGTTACACAGTCAATTCCAACGGAGTCACACACCGAGCCTAAGCCTAGAAAAAGCATTTCAGTATTCTGGGCAATCTCATCAAGTCTTTGTTTCGTCGCGTTTACCTTTATATTCATGTCTCTGTTTAGCGAATCCATGTCTGCTTTATTGTTATCATAAAAGTTCTGAACATCATTCCTCAACGTGATCATATCCTCAACATGGCTTTTGTTTACGAACACAACACTCTTGAAGAGGAACACATCTTCAGACTCAAGTAACTTGAGCTTCTTGTCCACTTGACTCTTATGACTGTCGACAGAAGCTTTCAGTCCACTGCAGTCACAATTCCCGCTTGATTCCCTGGACTGAACTGGACTTCCGTAAGTGTGGTTCACCCAGACGTTCATCAAGAAGGAAACATCCTGTTCCAAACGACCCAAATCGTTCCTGGTAACGGCTAGTTCTGCTTGAAGGTAGTTAAGCTGTCTCTCCACGTATTGTCTCTCCCTTGTCACTTCCTGACGTAATTTGGTTGTCTCTTGTCTCTGTTTCTCTCTCTCACCATCAACGTGGTTCTGAAGCTGACGAATCCGTTGTTGGAGGGTCAACTTAAGATGTCGAAGTTCCGACTTGAAGTGACTGTTAAACATGGCGGCAAGTGTCTGGTCTCCGAGAATCTGGGTCAAGGACTTCTGAACTTGAGTTCTGATGTAGGTGGGGACAATAGAGTCCACAAGATCAGTCCTCAAGACCGTCTCCAGCATTCCAATCTTGTTGATGATCCTTGTCTCGTACCTCGGAACCTCGATCTTCATTTCATTAATATCCTGCTCCAGAAGGTTGATTTGGTTGACAAGAGCTCTGATATCTGCTTCCCCATTACAAAGACTAACTACACAAAGCAAAAGTCCTACATGAATCAAACCTAACCCTGCCATTTCTGAAAAGGTAGAAAGCTAAATGAAATGAAAGCTAGATTTAGCAGGTGAATTGGCCTGGCTCTCAGCCAACTAGACGATGAACTCAATACTTGCGGCTAGACAATGTTTTTTCTGAAAGATACAGAACTGGGCTGTCGGCCTCTTAGCAATGAACACATTGATAGATAAGATCGTTTCTAAATGAAGCAGGAAGAACTACATTAAGACTTCTATGCCCGAGTTAGCGAGCCCGGGGTAAAAATGTGCTTCTCCAAACAGCAATAGGACCGATGGAGGAGTTGTTATCAGAAAATATAGAATTTAGTTTCAAAGACAGAAATAAGTGTTTTATTTATGCAAATATAATTTTCTGTGTCATTTATGTAATCTGCAGATACAATTTGATTCATAAAGAGAGAAGTGACTGTTGTTGTAAGATTTATATAATTGAGCACTAATATCATAAAAAAATAGTAAGCAACGAAATAATGTATCTTGTACAAAGTTAAGATATGCTTACTGTCATTAAACTTAAAGAAGACTTAATTTCACCTTGTGTCAATAAAGTTATGCTTATAAGTATATGGTGCCATGAAACGAAATTAATGAAAATGACAAATATTTTTTTCTTGATGGTATCTTTGCAAGATATAGGATAGAACTATTGCGCTTAATTATGTCTTATGTTTATTTATGTCATATCAATAAACAATGCTATCCTTGACATGGAAAGGGAAACTATTCTAATCAATGTTATTACAGAAACATATGTAATATAGATAGTGAACAAATTGTAATAATTTGCATCACACCTAATTTCTATTTCTGTGGTACTGCCTTTTATGACGTCATGCCGATCAAGACTAAATTACTTATGATTTTTCTAAAACAAGATAATTTATATGAAAAAATAGTTAGGCTCTTATTAAACAATACTTGGTTTTAAGTTTAGATCATAAGAAACACCTCGTTACAGCTCCCCAAAATAAAATTAGAATAAGCGATATAATGGGTTTTATCTTATCATGCCAATGTGTCATTTACAGGTTTGTTGAGTTTAACAAGATTACAGGCCGAGAATACATGCACGTTCAAAAAACTGAATGACGCTTACCAAATGAACTTTCTACGTTCCACGTGTAGGCTACAGAAAACAGCATTGTGTTTATCATTTTCACATGCAACATCCTTTATAGTACGTGGAATTTAGCATGCGCCTAAAAGGTCTGTTTCAAACATGGCATTATCAAACATATGTTTTTTTCAGCCTTTTTCAACTATCTCTCTCAATAAAGAATTTATTATGATTTAATTGTAAATTTCATTGCATCAAGTTATATCTAAAGGTAAGTGGAAATATCTACATATGCCTTGAATTGCCGTTCTGAGTGATGAAACAAGTAAAGTCAGTGTAAGCCCTGGAGTAATCACTGTTACGTATTAAGACTTTGATAATTGAGAGTAAATTAAGCGTCCGTAAAATGAAACCATTGATAAATATCTATCACAATACTTAAGATTTTGTAATTTTGTAATGCTTTATTCACATTAAATGTGATTGTAAAATCTTTTAACATTTACCTTAACTCTTATTGTCATTTTAAATATTTTGCAAATGGAGCTGGGAAAAAATACGTCAGTATGTAGTCTCTTCCAACAGAGGTCGACTATCCTCTGTTATTATACGAACATTTGCCGGCACAATCACCTTCTGGTAAAATGCATAGAAATGATACTTATTGTCACCGATACCCTCTGATAAACAACGTGGCCCTGACTTGTCACGTTTACTCAAAGTCTAATATCGAAAATTATATTTCCCTAAGGGTACTAAAATGATCGAGGCTTTTAGAATAATTTCTTGTTAAACAACCTCGCTAGTTGCACAACGTACTTAGATTGCATTCAACCAAGATTCCCCTTTCTGCCCGAGAAGGACTCGTATCATAACAGAGGTTGGATCACGATGTTATGACTTGAGCTATCTCTGTGGCGGAGAGAACTTGCATTTAGTTAAACAGACGTTGGATTCTTTGATCAAAATTTGTTGTCCCTCTCACTATGCCAAGAACTATATACAAATTGAAGTTTTCGCATCAAATCTAATTGAAATAGAGACTATAAACGCATTTAACGATTACATGTCGTGCACTGCCATCATTGAATTGTCCATTATAATCTTACGAGGAGTAACAGCAAATCGAACAATGAATGACAATAGGTTATCACGCTTTCCACTTCAAGGGGAATGCAATTCTTGTTTGTTCAAAAGCGGGATGTTTCAAGATGAAAGCCGTAATGGTACTCTGATGATGAAGCCAGCCACGGATGGTCAACGGTGCAAGTCCGGCCATTATCTTGGACATTGTTGTCTTGTCCACTTACTCAGCCGCGACAAGATTTGTTAAGGCTGAGTTACGCATGCGTGAGTTAATGGAAGTCTGGGTTCCGGCTCGTGAATGTCAATAGTAGCGTGTGCAAAACTACTGGGTTTCGTCTTTTATAAAACATGCCATATTGCGCTATACCGTTCCACAGGGTCTAATATCCTTTTTGATTTTTGACCGTAGACAGTTTAAAAAAGAAAGAAAGCTATGTTCACAATAATTAAGGCCTTTGTTACTCAATCTGTATTTTTAAATCTATGTAATTAAATTAAAACTAGTGACCCTTGTTCTCGTTGGTCTTATAATATCATTATCCCGTTCATAATTTAATTGTATTTCAAGTTTAATCGTTACGTGAGTTCATGTTTGAAGGGCTAAGGATTTATAATGTTAAATAAAAGAAAAGAAAGAGAAATTAAAATATGTTTAATATATATCCTGAAAAACATGTGAAGATTTTGTCATATCTGTCAATTTTGATAGAAAAATAAAATAAATAGATTAAATAACGTTTGAAAACGTTTTACAAATCTTACGAACACACGTTTTCATATTTTTTGGCATTTCATATTATAATAATTGCTAGAGTAATACGGAATGTAAAGATTTCTTAAAAGGGAGATAACTCGACTCGGACTGTTTTGATGGAGTTTAAGACGATGACAATTGAATAAAAATATAAAGTTGTTATATTTTGTTAAACTGTATCTCCACATTTTAAAAGTAATAAAAGTATAATTATTGTGTTTCTTATAAAACTATATACAACAAATATTTCCCAAAGGAATAGCCCCTCTAAATGATATTTGATACGACGTTATGATAAAAAATACATCTTTGATCAACGACATACAACTGTGTTCGTGCAAAATTCAAAAACTTTAAATGGAACATTCAAGAACATTTATTTTTTAAGATTTTAATTGGAATGAAATTTTATGTTTTTCGTATCTTTGTTTCTTTTAAATGTTTTAACATAACTTTTTAAATCAATACATGTACATTAATGTTCTACTTCGTGGACTGATACGATTTGCAGTTTAAATGTAAATACTTCTTTAAATTGTTCTCCGCTTTCAATTTCCCTTAAGCAAATGTATTTCAAAACAATGACTCATAAAGTTATATCAAATATAAAATTGCATCATCTGACATTTTATTTTTAAAAAAGACCGTCATATTAAGCGTATTTTTTCGGATGTG
This sequence comes from Steromphala cineraria, assembly GCA_916613615.1. Lineage (NCBI taxonomy): Eukaryota > Metazoa > Mollusca > Gastropoda > Trochida > Trochidae > Steromphala > Steromphala cineraria. The sequence goes on along the minus strand of OU744734.1, from coordinate 42,410,068 downwards.
TTTTACTTCAAAATTGCTTCACAAATGACAAGTGTTTAAGCTTACTTCATATTAAGAATATTTTATTTAAGTTTGGTTTTGGTTTTGTTTGGATCTCACAGGATATAGGAGATATTAATGAATTTATTTCTGTATTTAAACAAAGGTTGTCTGATAATCTCTCACACATTTGGCATTCTTCCCTCCAAGATTCAACCACATGTTCAAATTATATATACTTTTCAAAACCCTCCTTCAAGTTGAGACATATCTTAGATTAGATATCCATCCTTACTTAAGAAATTTTAGGTGTGGTAGATTTAAACTTGCCTTAGAGACTGGTAGATAAAACAATATCCCATATGATTTAAGACATTCCCCTATTTGTAAAAAATATAATCTTCATTTAATCGAAGATGAAATACATGTTCTACTTTACTGTAAAGCTTATACAGATAGAAGGAATATATTTCTTGATAGGTATTTAAAAAAACCATTGTCACAATATGCTTTTGCAAATCTTATGTCCTTAACAAATATAGAAACTATCAAAAATGTATGTCTATTTTTACATCAAGTAAGGAAAATTAGAAATTCAAATGTGTTTATATAAGCTCATGGAAATAATCATTTTGTTTATGTATTATGGGCCAATGGCCTTTTACTGAATAAAATATCTGTCTGTCTGTCTGTCTATATCCTACTTCAGGAAAAATCGTAGTAGTCACCCAACACAAATTACGATTTGGATCTAAAGACAACATCTGCCAAGCTAACTTTCTCCGCGTTTGGAGAAGACGTTTGCTGTACACTTAATAGAAAAGTTTTGTCCACGACGTTTTATTTAAAGTCAGCTGCTCCCCAATTAAAGGCGACGTCGGGATCTATAATGAATTTCACTATCACAGCTGATGTCCCTGGTATCCAGACGGTCACATCTGATGTCATTAGGAACCTACCTTTACAACAGGCGATATTACTTAGAGAAAGCAATTTCTAGATGTCAACATGTTTGACATACCAGTCACACAAACGTGAAGGTTGGATGATAAGGTGAAATAATCGCTTACCAATTTAGGAGAATATTTATCATTTATCAATTATGAAAATGGAGTTTCATAATTTGGTATTGGTATGTGGTTTTGTTGAAATTTTCACACATTCCCGTATTGTACTCGGTACAGTTTAAAGGGGACAGTCCTGAACGGGGTATTTATTGTGGATAAGAAATATATCAGGGATATCAGTTTCTGTATATAATGTTATTAGTACATAATTATAACACAGTCAAACTGGAAAATGATACTGGGGGTAATATTTTTGCTGTTTATGTTTGACAACTTTATAAAGAAGAACATACAAGTGAATTCGTTTCTGCACTCCTCGGTAGGACTGTCCCTTTAAGACCGAATCAATAAGAAGTTTCTTCTAATGGTTTTTATTTGGCATACGTTTAAAACTCAAAGCTTTAATGCAAAGGATTCATCGAACCGAATCTAACATAAATGGAGTAGAATATTTTTCAAATACTCGATGGTGTTGTATCTGATAACACTCGAAGTAAACGGAATCTGATACGTCCCAATACTATTTCAAAACTTGAAGCATATTGAAAATAGTAGAAATTTCGGCAATTGATATGTTTCATTAAAAGAATAAATTTTATCTGTATATTGTATATTTTAAAGATATGATAAAACGTGCATGGTCACTGTAGTAGGTATTGAAAAACACTAAATTTTGGCCAAAAGTTTTAAAGTCCCAAGAATTGCACAGTGCAATAACACATTTTTGACGCCAACTTTCGGAAATTAAAGATATTTCAGATATTGCGAGAATAAAATACCTTTCATAAATTCAAGTTTCTGACAAACATATGAAATTTCAATATTGACTTGAAAAAGTGTATTAGTTATCCGATGTTGATAATGATAGTTTGGTTTATTTTTCGATTTTTAAGGAAATGGTCTATTTCAAGTCAATCCTCTATAAATCACAATATTGACTTAAAAATCTCAAACCGATTGAGATGTCACGTCATATCGACATTTTTTATTTCTTTAATGATACTCTTAATATTTTTACACTATGTTTCACGACACATTAGTTCATATATCATTCATAATTTAAAAAATATAAGCTAAATGTTAATAAGTGTGTGTTTGTTAATCCCCTATTGTAACAATAAGGATAGTTCTCATTTAAAAGAATCTGTCTCGAAATCAATCTCATTAAAATAAGGTCATAATTTTCTTCACAACATTACGCTGATTTTACATGCGTAGCGTAGTGTAGCAAATAGATCCTATTTTACTTAGATTATCTAAAACTATATAAATTCAAACAAGACTAAAACAAGTGACAAAATCTATAATCATTGTTTTATTTCAATTATATTACTTATTGATAATTTACAATAGATATTTACAAGAAGTAACCTACTATCAAACATACTAACTATACTTGAAGGTAGCACTAGTTAAATCACACACTATCAAAACGGTCAACATACACGCGAATGGATTCATGTCATACAAAATATACACATATTCTGTGCTGATGTCCGCTCAAGCCAAATGGATTACAACAGATGAAGTTTTACATATTTACAAAATTTGAGGAATTGTATTACACAATGACAAAAACTGGAAAACACAAACAGAATAATTTTTCGTCAATTTCTATTTTTTCTATTCTAATAGATATAATAACACCAAATGACAAATATGATGTTATTGGGAAATGATTGATTAATCATCAAAAAATAAGTTATGGTTTAAAATTCTTTCATACGAATTATTTCTTATTAACAAGATGATCAAATGAAAATGATTACCAAACAATGAAAAAATTCCTATATACTTACTACTTCTTTACTATAAACATTACATTTTTATCAATTGTCAATATATTAATCTATATGATAAACAAAGCTATCAGAGATATAAAATCAAATATTCAAAGATTTCAAATTTATACCGATTGAACAACATCAACGTATTTTTAATCTCTGATAACGTAACGTTAGAATATAAGTAGTTCTTTTCCTGTCAAAATAATACCTGGATATATATTCTTCAATATCAAACATTTTTTAACTTACATCTAATAAACTAATTTTCAGAATATATAAGATCAAAAGTTAACCCCAAAAGACGATATACTGAAGACTTGTATGTGGCCTGTGATTTTGTTCTTCATTGAAATACACTACTCAAAAGAAGTTAAGGAACACTCAAATCAAGTAATTATATAATTTGCACCAACTTAAAAAGCCAGCAGCCCAAAAAGAGGGTTTTGTTTGAAGTTTTGTTCATACCGATGTGCATGTGTGACATCAGGTTACTGATTTTGTAACTTAAGTAACTTTTTGAAAATTTTGTATCATTTAATCACGAGTTAACAGGAAAATATCTTCATCAAGCTTTCACTACAAGGGATATAATTTTCAAAGCAATAAAGTCACCCAGGACAAGACCGCAATGTTTCAGCCCTGAGACATCTAACACCATGTGACTTTCATTTTTGATCACTGCCTCGTTTGAGAACAAAGCGCAATACAAAAATAGCGTCACTCGCATTATTTCATTCAAATATGTTAGTAGGGAATGTGTATTTCATAAAATACATAACTTTTTATAATATGCTAAGCGGCGAGGGACTGAATGTTCTCAGTTCTAGAAACGTGTTCTCGCCACTGAATGTGATATCACTTTTTCAAGGCAGTAAACTTATCACAGAGGGGATGACGTCATGTACAAGGGTTCGACGTCACTTCTACAATCAACGCGACGTCATCGCCGTCGTTAAGTTACGATCCACAATGGTATGACGTCGCCAGAAAACTCCCGAGTCAAGACCTTTTGGACATACATTACCACATTTTCGACCTAAGAGGCATATATAAACAGGATATCTTTTGTTTTGAGTGTGATATTACTTATCTCTCATCGAATGACGGGGTAAAGCCAGTTTTTTCACAAGTGATGTATAAAGTATATAGGGGACAGAATACAAATGTTCCTTAAGTTCTTTTGAGCAGTATACTTTCTGGAAATAATGGTAACCTAAACATCGCCCGCCTCCTTTGATAAGTTACTGTATGAAATGGCGTGTCTCTATGATCTAATGAAGTGATGGTTTTATGGTAAGGTTAATGTAACACGCGAACATTACGTTTGAATATTTAACCCGTGTATCCATAAATAATTACTTATTCAATTAGTAAATTTACAGTCTGACTTTCAAATAATGATCCTATTAATTTCACTAGATTCAAGAATACAATAAATAATAATACAAACATATATTTTAGAACATAATTTTCACTTTCGGTCTTGAAATGATTTTATTATTTGTCAATTATTTATATTTATTATAACCAATATTACAAAAACCTAAGTAAGTGGTTTTCCTACTATTTTTTAAAACATTTTTTTAAACAAAGAGTTTTTTTTTAAATGTCAGAATTATCATCTGCTATGCATAGCAATTGAAAGCAAATAAACCTAACAATACAAGAACATATACATAAGAAGTAGAACACCTTTATTTTTGCACAAGTGTTCATGAAGAATATGATTATTATTGTAATGATTCTTGGTATGCATGAAACAATATGTACATTTCACCATGACTTCGTCATCATTACAAGTGGGATCAAGAAATTCATTACAATTGTAGAAAAAAATCAAGAAACAAAACATAAAACAAGAACATATTTTTGTCAAATGTCAACCATATCCCATCATGATGGAAAAAGGCCAAACACGTCAAACATCAACAACTAATCTATTTCATAACAATCAAGTTGAAACAGACAAGGACATGAACAAGTGTTATCAATAACAAATCGCTTTCACACGAGTTATAAGTATGTTGATGGAACATTCGGTGTACATTTCATGTATATTTCTGTACACAAGGCACGTGGTATGATCACTCTCACCTGTCAGCTCAGCTGTTTTGATACCCACTCTACCTGAGAGATAAACTTTACGTCTAGCAGCATTGTACATATCACTAGCAACATTCAGAAAAGGTGTTCATTTCACTGGCAGCGTTGATGAAACGTGCATATTTCAATGGCAACGTTTGTGAAATGTGTACATTTCACTGGCAGAGTTGATAACATGTGCACATTTCACTGGTAGCGTTGATGAAACGTGCACATTTCAATGGCAACGTTGATCAAATGTGTACATTTCACTGGCGGAGTTGATTAAATGTGCACATGTCAATGGCAACGTTGATAAAATGTGTACATTTCACTGGCGGAGTTGATAAAATGTGCACATTTCACTGGCGGAGTTGATAAAATGTGCACATTTCACTGGCAGCGTTGATAAAATGTGTACATTTCACCGACAGCATTTATAAAATGTGTAATTTTACTAGCAGTAACATTCGCTATTAATCTATGAAAATCATTAAAGTGAAAGTTCGATCGGAATTAGGTGAATCAAAGAAATGTTTAAGTTAATAGTTAAATGCTGGTTTTATACAACAAAACGTTCTCAACAATAATGTCATTATTTCCTGGTTTTAGCATAAATAACCCCGGGGTACTGCCATAACATTTCAACTATCAGTATTGGTATATTTGAAACTACTAATACAAGTGAAGTTGATTAAGCAATTTTCTTTCAGGAAAGTTGCCAAATGATTTAAAAAGTTCAACATAAGAAATCGAATGTAGACAAAACAAAAATAAAGAATCAGAGTCAAATAAAAAAAAAACGCATTAAAAGGGCATTAAAAGTGCTGAAAGCATCAACATTTTCTGTATAACAAACTCTTTCGTTTGAAAATCATATATAAGAAAATCTTGCTGTTGTTTGATTATTCAATTGCAAGTATTATTGCACAATGTTTTGGTGGTTGTTGGGGTGATAGCAATTTCCACATTTCATCTGTCTGTTTGAATCTAATTTTTTTTGCAAATTGCAATTTCATAGTAAAGTAATACTTTTTAAAAGAATAATGTAATCCCTTCAATATGACTTCAGATACTCCATCAAAAATTGAATTTATCTTCCATGAAATATCTTTGCGAGAAATATACGTACAGAAATTAAGCCTCTGAAAAATAATTTCTTGTAACCAACTCTTTACTACAAAACAGAAGCACTGACATATTAAACGACATTGAAAGTTTATCTCTTATTTCTTATAGCTCGCAGAGAATTTCAAAATGATATAACCATTCCCATTTTTAAAGGAAATTGTGCAATTGCAGCAAGTTCTAGCATGTCGATGTTTTCTTCTTCTATGCAAGACAAAAATAAACAGAAAATAAACAACGTTATCATGTGATCAAGAATAACTAAGAGCCCATTTTAATATACATCTTTCGGAATAAATAAAAACAGCAAATTAAATTAAATCAGTGCCTTTATAACAGTATTTTCCATAGAACACCAACATATTCTGATTAAAGAGGAAAATCGCAAGATTTGTAGAACGCTCCTTGAACAATAGTCTCACTGTGTAAAAGTGCTTTCCTAGGTTGCGAGATTAAAATTACAAAATTTTATCAATTTATCATTTGAACTTATCCATATGGAGTAGTATATAAAAAAAACTTTCTTGACTCCTACACCCAAATGATCTCTATAGAACAGCAGCTAAAAGAGTGTTCAAGGATCTCTATAGAACAGCAGCTAAAAGAGTGTTCAACAGTCTACAAAACATCGTAGTTTCAACATAAACAAGTTTATAAGTGCATGCACGCGGCCAACAGTGCAAACTTTGATGGTGATTGTCTGTAATGAAGCTCGGAGTCTGTATCTTGGAAGTAGCACCATTTCCAACAAGCCAACACAGGTTGATAATACTTGCATGATGTTGATTAATCCGCTGACATTCATTCAAAGCTCTCTCCCTTCAAAAGTCTTCCAACCAATTGCTTTTGTATTCGTTATTGGTGTCCACTGCACACTACACTATTGTTATGGCATTATTCGAATCATGCATATCCCTCGAATTTGGTTTGTTTATCTTTTTATAAATATGCCCATCATTTTCTGACCTCTGTAAAGAGTCTGTATTCTTACCCTTACCAAAAGTGTTCATTGGTATGGGATGTCCATGGGCCACTGTTGTACGATGCATAGGTGAAGTTGACTGGGTGGGGATGGGGGTGTATGTATATCCGACTGGCCCGGTGGGTGGGGGAGGTTTACCTATTGCTGATTTGGAGTTGTTCTGGGGACTGGGATGCGGGTGAGCGTTTTTGGCAGGAGACTGATTATTTGAAGGACTGGACATAAGACTGACTGTCTCAGGTCCCGTTGCATTTCTGTTACTCTCTTTCTCTAACTTCCGTGCTAATTTCAACTCCTCGGCTTCTTCTTCCATCTCCTCCTCCTGTCTCCGTTTCAACTTTTTTATTCTTTCCCTCTGGTAAAATACTCCTGCGAAAATAAGTATGTTGAGCAACAACAGGGAACAACCGACAGCCACGGTTATACTAAGCGGGACGGAGCTATGGGAATCTCCCGACTGACCTACAGACCCGGGAACGATAGTGACGCCATCACCCGAGCCATCGCCGTTACCCGGATGACCGTCGGTGGCAGACGTGGAATCTGTGGAGCCTGGCCTATTGGAGAATCTGGGGTTATCTGACTCGTTTTCAGATGTGATATCGGGGAAATAGTTCTTGGTGGTGTAAGTCTCGTCGCCAAAGGCACCATAGGTTGGGGAGATAGGGGGCATAGGAGGGGGAGAGGGGAAGATCTTGTCATAGGAAGGAACTAGTCTGTGAGAATCATCGAAAGACGTCATATCGTCAGAGTTCTTGAGGAGGTGCTGAGAAGGGTCTGAACCGTCCGGTTGATTTATTTTCGGGATGAGGTCCAACCACAGAGCAAGTTTCTGAGCTCTGTAGTGATGGCGTACTGAGGGCCGTCGAGCTGAAACACATGGCGCGTGGAGTAAAGGGAAATAACTCTTCATGCACTTAGTTACTCACTGTCCATCTAAAAAGCAGAAACGTATGCACAAAGCTCCCCCTGACAAGTGGCATGCGATTATTTTCAAGGAAGGGAAATCGTCTTTTTGACGACTTGATACAAGAATATAGTTTTCTTGCAATAATTAACATAGTTTATATTCCTTCTTGTTTAATAACCTAGTAAGAAGTGCACATATTGTTTAATATTCGTTTTTCAAAAGAAAGCAAAGTTTATGTATTTAATTTATATTACTGTCATGTCGGGGAGCTTTGCGCAAATTGTTCAGTCATTAGCTATGATCTATAGAAACCAACTACAGTTTTTACATGTTAATTTCAAAGCAAACGGTATTTGAAAACTTTTATTAGTTTTCTTGGACTGCATAAACTATTATATATACGAATGATAATTACCGATACAAATTCGATTACAGTGTCTTATTGTTCATTAACATTTATGATTACTGCTTACAAACTAATATTTACATTAATTTCAAAGTTACAGTAAGAAACATTAACATGTTTATGCGATGTATTCAAAATATGTATTTTAGCAGAATTGATGACAGGAAAACGATGAAGGGAAAGTGATTAATATGAGTATTAATAAGTGTAATAAATACAGACAACCCCATTTTTATATCTCAACCTCTGTACGTATATTGATACAGTTGTCAATGAAGTAAATCGCATAATTTAATTTTTATTCAAATCTACATGATAAAAACGCAGGGATTGATTTCAATCTATGTGAGTACTACCAAACCTTGAATTGCCTATCTACAAAGCGGGAATACACACGTTGAACTTTTTAGCTTATATTATAAAAAAGAACGAACTTGTAACACAATTTCGCTAAGGCTATTAACCACATTTGTGGCGAGTGTATAGCTTGGATGGCAGCCATACACGGTGGTACAGTGGTTAGCATGTTGGCTTGTCACCACAAAGGGTCGGATTCGAACCTGGTGGAGGCACCCAAAATGTTTTACCTTGACTTTACACTGTAGTGTATTCTTGAGCAAGGCATTTCATCCACATTGCAGTCAGTTGACCCAATTATACAGATAGGTAGCTGAACACGAGGAGCGTACGGAACAATATCGTCGCGCTTGTGCTTACATGTTGTAGTAGAGTCTTAGTGCATTTCCTTCAGGGTAAAAAATCAACATTGTACAGCCACTGAGCATTCCTGCACCGTAAAAATTTTAATTAGAAAAGTCATTGCCACAGACGTGACATAAGCACCGCCGTGAATTATTATTTCAACAATGAATAAAATTAGAACCACTTCAATGTCACCTGAAACATTGATGGTCATGAACAATCATCTTAAAATGTTTTGGTGATTGAAATTGAATATTTAAAAAAAATACAGACTAGACAGCAGAGTGAAGATTAGCATTCAGGTGCTGAAAAGTTCAACTTAATGGAGATCAACTGAAATATATCACCAGGCATCTTTCAAATTTGAACCTTTGTGCAGAGAAGTGGTGTCTAGATGAATTGGAAAAACCGGATTTTTTTTCCTTTTTTTCTGATTAGTTTACCCACTACAACAGGTTTCATAATTTACTTTTAGCAAGAAAATGCAAAAATAACCCAAAACCTTCAATTTTAATATAGATATTAATTGTCACGTGTATTCCCATATACCAAGCATTTGTTCTTTCACTATTGGATCCCATGCATTCAAGCAAGGTTCTTTTCAACCAAACCCATGCGTGCTCATTAGTATAACTCGTTTGGCAGTGACTAGGTTATTATCAATCAAAATAGATTTTAATTATGCTAACCCCCATCTTGTCCGCCTCCTTCGAAAATGTCGAACCCACCTATTTGGAGGTAATTTTGATCCCCTAGATCGTATTGTGGCCAATCAATCTTGACGAAACGATTCCTTACTCTCCCGCCGTGGACTGATGTTTGGTTCCTTGGTTCATTGGGATTTCTGAAATAAGAAAGAATGTATTTATACCACAAAAATATAATTATAAAGATTTATTTTATTTTTTATTGTTTTCATGGGAAATAATGTTTTTATTTTATATTATTTTTTATTCATTGGTTTAATTATAAAGATATATTGGTATGAAACTTAGCGGATATATGATGGGGGTGGAGGGGGATAGGATAGGATGTTATAGAATATGGTAAGGGGCGAATTTGAATGTGTCGACTGATAGGACATTTTGAAGGGGATTGCGAAGCCCATCGCTTTTATACACACTTATACGACAGCGCTCACCAATTCACATACTACACCTTAAACATGTCCATTTTCAATTTAAGTACTTATTTACCATTCTGATGTAGAATTACCTAAATGTTTTATGTTTTTTTGAAGCGTCGTTTAAAATTGCCGATCAACCAGTGTTCCGGCCGCCATTTCAATTTTTGTAAAAAATACATGAAAAAAACGCTGTACAAATTGTATAATGTAGTACAAATAAACTTGAGGTATAGACAGATTAACTGCACATTTACAAATCATCATTGATAAAACTAATCAACAATGCTTAATAATGGTGTAGCAAGGCTCTTCACACTCGAAGTGCCGATGAATGGCTTCACTTTTCATTATTGTTGTTTTTGACCGAGTCTGCTCTTATTTATCATGTTGTCGAAAGTAAATCAATAAAGTTACTACAAAATGTTTCAACTGGATAATGTTAAAATCATGTTCTAATGTTCGGGAAAATAAACCACGCTGTGAAAGAACATGTAGATTATGTAAATACACTTCTGTTGCTGATGAATGTCACTATGTTTTTTAATGTAAAAGACTTTGTAATGAGAGTAAAATTTTTTTATCTTATCCAATGATTCAATGTATCCAAGCCTACATAATTTTGTCAAACTTTTCTCAACTAAGGACACTAAGCAAATAACCAATTTATCAAAATTTGTATCAAAAATAGAATCTCTAACAAAAAACAGTTAACTGCAGCCATCTTGTATTGAATTTTGTATATATATTTATATAAATATATGTTTATTGCTTTCTATATTTTGTGTAACATTACTTGTATATATGCTCTTGTACCACCTACGTGGTTTTATGAGAATAAATGACTGAATAACATATATGTCGTACTGGGATGTTCCCTTGAATTTCGTTTCCACAAAAAATACCCCGATACAACTGTCCCTTTAAGTATAGATACATCAGTAACCGCCTACATGTAGTCGGATTCCTTTAACGGTTATTTTGATTTTTACGTCCTGGCGTTTACCCAAAAGGCAATAGAATCGTAATTGCCGTGTTTATTACTTTCTCGGAATATGGAAGGATCATCGCTTTACAACATGTTTCCAAGCAACGGGATACTGACAAAGAGAAAAGCATTTTTATTTTTGGTAAATGTAAATATAAGACAGGTAAGTTGATGGATGGAAAACAGAACATGATTATTCTGAAAAAAAAACCACCCCACCACCTGATAAAGTACATATCCATAAATGTGTAACTAAATGGCACATACTTACCAAACGTTCGGCACATAATAACCAAACGTTCAAGTATCCTATTGACTTATATACTTAACGTACCTAAAATCGGACATTTTGTACATGATATATATGTTTACATTTACATATATTTATATAATGAAAGTCTTCTGCATTGAGTTTTTATTTCTTGTTTCATAAAATACATATCTGGCCTTAATAGAAGCAAACCTATGAATATTTATTGTGTAATATGATTATGCCTCGCTCTTATTTTTTCCAAACGTTTCTATGCAAAAACATGGATAAAGTGAATATCTTACTTTTGAAAAAAAGCTAAATTTCATTAAGATCTCAGAGATGATGAAATACTTGTCTAAATGAAAAAATCAGTTATTCAGGATAATTCACATTAAAGGGGCAGTAGCACGCTTTTTGATAATTTTAAATTTTTAAATTTTCACTGATAATTGTAAGTTAATGCTAAATATATTATTTTGACAATCTCAAAATTCTTCTTACACAAGCCAATCATCCATCAAAGTATGAAGATTCTCATAAAATTCATTGGCGACCATTTTATGTGAACACCTTTAATTCATTTTGTGTAAGAAAAAGGAATCACATGGCTAAACTTTACGTTATATATTTGAATTATTACTGCTCCATTTAGTTTAAATACATTGTCTTTCAATTGGAACCATTAATTTTCATTTTCTTGACATTACCTTATATTCCCCCTAAAACGTGCTACTGCCCCTTTAAATGGAAAAAAACGCCAATATTAAAGAACTAGTCGATCATTTCACGAATTGTACGATCTATTCTCACGGGAGATGTGTGCTTGAATTTATGAAACATACCTTGTAATGTGAACCATTTATTCCATCATTTAAAAAAGTTAGATTTGTTTCATATACAAGCAATTTATCACGAGGGTTAGCACATTTGAAGGAAAAACCGCCAGAAATGAAATCAATCAAGTTCGTCAAAAGAAATGCTATGTTGGCTTTATCCACAGGGATACGTATCGCTTAAATACAGCATTACAAGATATATTTACGTTTAGACCCTACCCTAACCCTATATAGTAGAAGGGTCTATAAGTATATATGTCTTTCTAACGCTGTTATTTAGTGATACATGTCCCTATGTTTGTATAAAAGGTGTGTTCAAATTTTTATTGATATAAATAGGTTTAGAATGTGATAAGTTATACTGCCTTAATTATTAATTTACTGATTTCATGAAATAGAGACCGATCACTATGAGGTTACTAAACACTTTTATTAACAACGAGGGCAGTCATATCGAGGTTCATAATTTTCATATGATGCTCTAGGGCAAAATATAAATCTTTCCTTGTGACGTCACGTTATTAACAATACGTTAACGTCATGGTTCGCCTATGACGTCAAAATGTATACGGACCGGCAGCGGCTAGTCCACCTATGCTCTCACTCGGGAAATACTAATATTAGTCACTTGTGTCGTAAACATGGTATGTCATGGATACTCATATAATATCCTCTATATCTTCCCACCTCACCTATCATACAATTGACCATAATACTCTATTTTCACTTAGCAGCTAACAATTCACAAGGAAATTGTCCCTATGTCAAATGTCCGATTTCAGTCTGTGCGCAACGCACAGGTAAATATACCACAATAAAAAAAATCAAATTTTAAGAAAATCTATAACCTCCAAAAGGCACATCTACATGATATGGAGAGACAGTATACCAAGTTTGGTGATGATCGGTCACATTGTTTTAGAGATATGCTCCGGAAACGAAATGGGAACGCCAACGCCGACGCCGACGCCAACGCTGACGGGAACTCAGCTAAAACCAATATGTCTCCCATACCTTCGGGGGGAGACATAATACAACTGCGCCATAGGAGTTCCCTTACTGATTCTCTTACTATTACGGTCCATTCAACTTTGAAGGAGTTCTAAGACTGTAGTAGATCACTCGTCATGTGAATGTAAATTTATAAATATATACTTTTAATGCAAAAAATCTCCCCTGAACAACTGCTTGAAAACGGTATAAGAATCTATACGGAAACGGCACATTACTGTGAATGTAAAAGTTGGATATCAATTAAAACTTGTACATGTTCGTCATCACTCATCGCGCTTTAAGCATTTGAACAGTGGGAATTTTGTAAAAACATCCTAATGCAGGTCAAAAAGATCACTCGTAATTATTTCCTTAACACCACTTAATACATGCAATTCAACGTATAGTGTTAAACAGCAAACACTTGTGACATTTCTATTGATGCAGGAAATAAAAATGCCTGCTAGCGTGCAATATTATTCTTGAAGGCACGCCAATCAAAATACGAACAATTGCTTGAAATTCCTTTCTGATACCTCCACACGACGGTATTCCACATCACGCAAAGGTTGGACGCATTCGACGTAAGGTTCGCTCTTAACGGTAACCCTAACGTGCCAAAAGACACAAATTCGTTAAAAATCATCCAACTGTTTCCATGGCAACCGCGTATCACTTTTATGGGATCATGATAAATACATCTGACAAAACGATAACATCAAGTTTTTTATTACCCTATGTTAACAGTTGCTCATTTTTTCATTTATGTCACTTGCGTGAAGCAATGGCGATTGAACCGGAAGATAATTAATTGAGGGGTCACCGTCAGAGGGCGCCAAATCGATTACTTCCTGTACTGGTTTGATGAAATTTGTGGTGGAATCGAATAGGCGAGGAACCGGCAAACTGATTAACAGTCAACTTTGCCATTTGTTTGCTTCCAGCGGCACTGGAACGTCTATATAAACTTTAGCTTCTCAATCCCCACGCTTTAGGATTGTTTTGAAAAAACAAACCAGACGCAGGGACTCAAATATGGCACATAGTATGAGTCTCCGCCTATAAGGAGTAAAAAAAGTGTTATTGTCAACAGCATGATTATCCAATTCATATTCTCTTGCAGACAGTTTTTAGGCGATATGTACGAGAGTAACTGACGACTTGCTGTCTCTGTTAAGATTGGCCATTTCTATGATAAAAAACCCTGATTGTCTGCCATTTAGCAACCTTTTCCAATATCAAAGTTTAGATTTTCATTTTGTGCTCCTTGTGACATATATCATACTTGATCATGAGAGATTGTTTGACAGTCACATAAATATTTCCTGCTTTCTCAACTTGAGATTTTTTCCGGCGCATAAATATACTACTTTGGGTAAAGATGATATTTTAGGGAAATCGATGATCTAATAAATTGAATATCCTGGATTCTCAGCTTAAAAATATGGCACTCTTTGAGAAAAAAAACCGCATGAGATGTTCATCATTTTTGGTAATGTTTAGTGATTTTATTGAAACGAAATGGACGAGAACTCTCCTAAAAACCAGCCCTATTTCATTACTACGATTCTTATTACTTGCTTTAAGTCTCAATAAATTGCAAGTAGTCGTACTATTGTATAAAGTGGGATCCAATTATGTACAGTCAATAACTAGTAAGATATTGAATGACATTTTAAACGTCAGGCATGTGAATATACAGTAGAACACGGATATAGCGAACACGGATATAGCGAACACTCGGACATATAGCGAACAATTTTTCAAGTTCCGTCCCTATATAATATCATCAAAATTATATGCGTATAGCGAACACCGGATATAGCGAACTAATATCTTTGGTCCCTTGGAGTTCGTTATATCCGAGTTCTACTGTAGTAAGCCTTGTATAACATAAAAACTGACAATTATATATGCCACGAGAATACCAGGCCAGCATTCGGAAGTCATTATTTTAGTCATCAATATTAAATTCCATTATTAGTTACTATCGCTAGAAAACACGTAAATATACTATCAAAATATAACAATGTAATCACAGTAAGACAGTAATAGATATTCCAGTTGATCTTAAAGAATCGCTAGGAGGAAGTGCAGATCTATCACCATGTTAAAACACAGATTTATCTAAATAAGTTTAGTTATTCCTTAGTGAGACACAAGGTTCTGTATAGCAGACCAATATTCTTGTATGTACAATGTATGTTCCTTTCATTTTCTAATGTGTCTTTCCCTTTACTTATTCCCTCTCAAGGAGAGGGTGGTATAAGTTGAAGAACTTGTTCGTGATCCCTTTCTCCTTAAATAAAATAGGTGCAAACTAAATCTAACTATATCAACAGTTTGTTTTCCATTTATTTGGTTTCTGGTTGATATTGCTACTGAATGTACTCTGTGTAAAGCAGAATTAGTTATTAGTTTACAGTTTACCACCTGACAGCACTGCTGTTAATTCACTCACGCGTTTTCTCAGTATGTACTCTCTTAAATACATTTATATATGTTTGTTTATATGCATTCCGGCACTGAATAACCATAACCTTTTGATGATGCTTCGCTATTTCAAAAATGACCTTTGATTAGTGTTCTAATTCATGTTAAGCAACATTTCAAAGACCTGTTGTTAATGTATCATTACCTCTTAATTTGTAGTCCGTATCTTATGTACAAATATGATCGATTTCCTGATAAAATTTAAGAAGTTAATATTTAGATTTATTTAGTATTTCTTATAGTGTCCTCCCCAACCAAAAGATGGAAGGAATCAAAAACTGTATGGAAGTTGATTAATGATTTTGCTTTTCTTAGCCTTTTGGCCAGCTACAAGAAATGGATAAATGGTAAATGATAACCATTTTATCATGATTACGTCCTAGAGCCTTATCAAGGAATCGAAATTATAATATGAGTAACTGTGTGACCACAAATCCTTTTGACAGCGTGCCTCTGGAGTTATCAATGGTCAAGGCATATTTCATCTACCTCTCGATATACTATTTTTATTAAAATGTCCGAATTCTGAAGAATTGAAACATCATTGACAGCGTGAAACAGCATGTTTCCTAAATGAGTACAAAAAGCTAATAAATAGCATTTTCTTGAAGTTTTAAATTAATCAAATTTTCAAAGTTTTAAAAATGCTTTCAATTTCACATTGATTAATGCTCCTTTTAAAAATAATCAAAAAGATGAAGGTGTTCAATCAACTAACAGCATTCGCTTCTTGATCAAGAGTGCACACGCGAACCCTGCTGCGAACACGAATCCAACATGACAGTTGTGATTGCAATCGATGCAACATTTTTCATATTTTCATAAACCTAACATTGCATTAAAAAGTAAAGGTTATCAGTGCATGCATATTAAAATGTATGTATTTGGCTTTTAAAGGCTTGGTGGTTCTTGACGAAATGATAAATAAGCTCATAAAGGCTTGGTGGTTCTTGAAGAAATGGTAGATAAGCTCATAAAGGCTTGGTGGTTCTTGAAGAAATGGTAGATAAGCTCATAAAGGCTGGGTGGTTCTTGAAGAAATGGTAGATAAGCTCATTAAGGCTGGGTGGTTCTTGACGAAATGATAAATAAGCTCATAAAGGCTTGGTGGTTCTTGAAGAAATGGTAGATAAACTCATAAAGGCTGGGTGGTTCTTGAAGAAATGGTAGGTAGTTCATAAAGGCTTGGTGGTCCTTGACGAAATGGTAGATAGGCTCAAAAAGATGTGTGTTTCTTGAAGTTCTGGTGGATAGAGATAAAAACAGTGTTTCTTGAAGAGGTAATACCTCATAAAGGTTGAGTGTTTCTTGAAGAAATAATTATAGCTCATAAAGGTGAAGTGTTTTTTGAAGAAATAATTATAGCTTATACAGGTTGAGCGTTCCTGGAAGAAATGTTGCATATAGCACATAAGGATGAGCGGTTCGTGAAGTTATGGTTGATATACTTCATAAAGGATTGGTTGATCTGTAAGAAATAGTACATATGATTATCCATGATGGTGAGTGTTTCTTGAAGGAATGAAGCTGATTTTTGAATTTTTGGATTGATCAATCACAATTTCATTATAATGATGATTTTACGAATGATTAGCTGCATTATGTCTTGGCAAGTTTTTCTGCATTAATTTAAACTAATTCGGAATTGTTTTTAAGAAAAACAGATAGGGAACATTTAAAATAATGCATTACAAAAGAAAGAATGTAAATGTTCTGAAATCCGTTTCAATCGCAGTTATTGTACAAATGTTGTTGAAAGAGGCATTTGCAATGACGTAATTCGCATAGCAAAAACAGCTCAAGAAAAAGAATTCTAATTCATTTTATTCCTTTCAGTGAAGTACTGAGGAAATCTGGCCTCTTTGAAACCTTATAGCTTAGTTGGTCATTACCATCTTGAAGATTGATAATCGCGGATGCAGACACGGGTAATCATATATATTATCCGACCCGAGGGATTATACTTTATTGATTACAGTACCACACCTTCTGCAAAATTTCAGAGGGGAAAAGAAAACGTCCCATAAAGATATTTTATGTGATATGCTTTCATCGTGAACAGAATCATAAGTCCGGCGCCCAGGCACTAACAAAGCAGTGAACGCCAAGTTTTCTATATTTTACATCCAATTCTAATCTAGGTGATTATTACTAGGGGACAAAGAACATTAAGCAAAAATGAACAAATACACTAGGGAGTCCAAAAGGAAATAAAACGACCCAGAAAATGGCATTTAAGGCTGGTTTGAGAAACTTTGTACTCGCCGCGCTATTAAAATTGATCACCGGTTTAGCAAGGAGCCTTTGAAGCTTTTTGAAGATGCTCTCGAAAAACAACAATTTCCTTTTAGTTCTTTTCCATTTCCACCCAATGGATATTTAGACGTTGCAATTTACAACTGCAAAATCTATGAAATGAAATAGAAGCGAAATTAACACTGCGAGCGGGAGGGAATGGATCGTTAGTAAACTCGGCAGGAAATCCCGATCCATTCTCAATATTTTGAAATTATTATTCATCGTGATGTTTTACTGTGGCCAAATCAATGAAAGGGGAATGGTATGGCGATGTTCTTGAACTCTTGGCATGCTTGTTTAACTCAGGCAATATTCTGCGTTACACAACTTCAATATCCATGCAGACCATTTTATGGACATCGGTAGTTGCAATGGCTAGGGGTTTAAAATGTCGTACATAAGTAAAAATATTCTTCCTTTATGACCCTCGTTGCTTCAAAAGGCAATGGATTTGAATGTAGTAAATAAGTGAAGATTCCTTTCCGGACTCACCGTGGTAATAATATTGCTCATGATTTATGAATAACCCATATCCCATTCATGGATTTCCTATAAGTCATCTTCATCCGTTTCGTGGTGGAATGACAACAGCATAACTATAAAATCGACCAGATATTAACTGCGATGGGTAACTGTTATAAATGGCTTAATGCTCAGTTTCGAAACGACAGAGCATGCTCAAATGGCAAGCTTAACAGCATTTCCCTTTTAATTGATTTCAGTTCAATTTTAGAGAATTTACAGAAAAAATACCATTTATTTTAATACTTTTACGTGTATATATACTTTGCAGAATTACATACCAACTATAGTATACAAGTGGAAAAAACACAATAATGAAATTATACCTGCTTAAAGCTCTGTATGATGGTTACATAGACTTACCTTGGATAGACCTTCTTTAAAGGGGCAGTAGCACGTTTTTAGGGGGAATATAAGGTGATGTCAGGAAATTGAAAATTAATGGTTCCAACTGAAAGACAATGTATTTAAACTAAATGGAGCAGTAATAATTTAAATATGTAACGTTCAGTTTAGCAATGCCATTCCTTTTTCTTACAAAAATGAATTAAAGGTGTTCACACAAAAATGGCCGCCAATGGATTTTAAGTGAATCTTCATACTTTGTTCTCTGACTATGGATGATTGACTTGTGTAATGAGATTTTTGACACTGTCAATATAATACATTTAACATGAACTTACAATTATCAGAGAAAAATTTTAAATATAAAATTACCAAAAAACGTGCTACTGCCCCTTTAAACTTCAACTAAATTTCATTCTAACTATTTACTTCTCTAGACAGAACGATGAATATAAGCAGCATTGTTGCAGTGTTTTCCGAATTAATAATATCTATTGTATATGTTATATGATATTTGACATTAGGCCATCAACATAGATATACATCAATTGTGAATACGAATTATACATGCTTAAGTGATGTCTTATCTTAATAGCTCACAACCATTTTTAATAACACCAAGATATATATTATTTGAAAAAAAAAAATATCAGTTTACGGTCTGTATCATGACAGTGAGGAAATTTGTGGTTTTTATTCAGAAAATGGATGAGTATGCGCCTTTGCAGCCATATTATAAAGTACTTGTCACTTGAATGTGATGTCAACTCCATATCATGAGTTTGGTTGCCGCAAATTATGTTTGCAAATGTCTCTTGGTTCGCCTGAATTATTGGCAGCTCGCGATCCTAAGCCATAACACTCCATCAATCAGAGGAAAACGTCCTTACCGATGCTCAATCCAGTACGTTTAACTCGGGTTAGTGTTTATTCTTCTAGAAATGAAAGAACGTGAGAACCGTTTTCTGATAACCACTCGGATCGAGAAGATTTACGTTCCCCGAAAATAGCGTGTGTCTGCGCTTAAGCGTATGATTTTGCTTACATTACGACGTCACACATCGATTTGATGCTGATGTATCGGACCGAGAGAACACTCTATCACTATCTGATAAGGGAGGTCATCGGTTCAGGAGTTGCACGACGACGCAACACGTAAGATAAAATCAAAAAGACCCCTGAAGCACCCCCGCTGTTGAGGTCAAGCCCCCTTGCTTGACCTTTACACGGACGGAAGACGTTTTTAAACTAACGAGCATATCGGTTAAACTTTTTGGAAACATTGTTGACTCAGCGGTTTTGAAATGTCGCTTCCTCTGAACAAACCTTGTCATCAAATGTCATAGTTATATCTAGAATATTGTCAAGTAGCTATAAAGTAAGAAATGAAATATTTTCATAGGCAGTTTAAATGTACTTTTTTATTATACAAGCGGTTTTGACCAGAAGCCGGAAGCTATGAGGGAAACACCCTCTATCAAAACTGGAATGATACAAAACAATTGCTAAAGGTGCACGAAAAATCTACATATGAGAGTAATTTTTGGAACATTTAATACCAACAGCTATATTCTCATAAATATGACTTAGTTGTTTTCATAAACATCTAAATGGATGTTATGCTCATTTGATATGAAAATATTTCCGTATTCACCATAAAATGTCAAATATATAGTGACTAATATTTTTTATATGAAAATGAACAACGGAATATGTGTAGAAACTGAAATCTTAAGTCCAATAAAGCGAACACTGGTTATATGACCAAAAACATAATTTTAACTTCTATCTGTGCTCTTGTCTGTCAAGGATACGTCTCATAAATAATATCAAAAAGAATTTAAAATAGAGCCATTGGCTCTGTAGCTCATAAGGCCTCATAATTAATTTTGTTTTAGGTGGTGTCTAATGTGGTTCCCCCATGTGTAGGGGCAACAGGGTCACCAATTCTAAAATGAAGTACGTAGGGGATTTGATTTCGGATACCGGTAATCATTTCAGAAATAGAAATCCCTCAAACATTCAAAGAAAATTTAAAAAGTTGTAACGTGTTGTATCGTGTTGTAAGAAGAGTACCAAATCTGCAATTGATATCCAAATGTTTACCATGCTAGTTTAGGGGACATAGGGTCTCCAAAGCTGTAAATGGAGGAAGCCGTTAAGGGTGTGGCAACTGAGGTACTTAGTAGGGGCAAGAGGGCCACCAATGCTATGAATTATTTGCCTCTTAGGCAAGGAGTCATTACACGAGGTTTCAGCTTTTGAGAAATTATGCTTCTGGACAGGAAGATGAAAATAGCTTTTATGGGCGTGACCCCTGTTGCCCTGATTACACCCACGGGATCACCTAAGCCATAAATCATAAACCTCACTAGTCTAAAGTCTGTACACAAAGTTTCAGCTTTATAGGCCGAAAGCTTCTTGGGAAGAAGATGAAAATAGATTTTCAGGGTATCGCCTCCGTGGCCCTTATTAGGGGCAACAGGACCACCAAAGCTATAAATCATAATCCTCACTAGTCAAGGAGTCTGTACAGACAGCTAATAAGGGCTTATGCTTCTTGAGAAGAAGTCGAAAATGCACAAAGTTGACGGTCAGTTTAATCAAATTCAATTAAATCGATTTCACTTTCATAATGCGTTTTCAGGATTAAAACTACATTGTTTGTATGAGCTTACTGAAGTAAAATGTGGTATAATTTACATTATTTTGTAATATTCGTAATTTGCAAAGAAATGTTTTGTCTATTATAAATTGTGCTTTATTTACTGACAACACTTAGAAATTTATCATGTGAATACTGGTCACAAGGGTAGGTACAATATCTAAATTTTAAACCTTTCTTATCACATTGTTGCAATCAATATATAATAAAATATGCAGCTGTTATCCTATAACATGAAAGATTCATTTTAAAAAATTTGCATGAACAATTTGAAAAACCCGTCGTCCTCTTAAAGGGGCAGTAGCACATTTTTGGGGGAATATAAGGTGATGTCAGGAAAATGAAAACTAATGGTTCCAATTGTAAGACAATGTATTTAAACTAAAAGGAGTAGTAATAATTCAAATATTTAACGTAAGCGATTGATTTTTCCTACACAAAATTAATTAAAGGTGTTCACACAAAATGGCCGTCAATGGATTTTATGTGAACCTTCATACTTTGTGCTCTGACTATGGATAATTGGCTTGTGTAATGAAATTGTTGACATTGTCAATATAATACATTAAGCATTAACTTATAATTATAAGTGAAATATTTAAAATATAAAATTATCAAAAAACCTGCTACTGCCCCTTTAAGGACATTTACCACTGTCGTCTTCATAAAAAAGTTTAAAACTAAGTTAACAGATTGTTCAAGCACAACATTAAGAACAAAGAAACATCATTTTGTTCAAAATTCTCCGTGGTAACGCTAATATGCCGTAATAAGCACGATCATGAAACCACATGGTAAGAGTTGAGTTCTGTCAATACTAAAGACACATAAACTCCATTTTCCAAGACACTTCTCTCTTTATATATCAATTTCAAAGTGTCCTTGCGTACATAAATGGCCTATGTTCTCTTCTCCAGAATACAAATCATTCGTAATTGTTCCCCACTATATAAAAGAACAAACTCCACCATTTTATGTTTTTCGCTGTGACGTTGATTGAGGGAGGTCTAAAACACTGTGGACAATGTGATTGAACGCGAAATAGAGACTTGAAAACGGATCTGTCAAATATGGTTTTGTGTGTGATTGTATCAGAATGGATTAGTGAAACAAAATAGCGCCAGAACGCCAGAAACATTGTTTTTCGATTTAATTTGATAAAGGATGATGGAAAAATATTTTTGCAGATCAATTGGAATAACAATTTCATTTCAAATTCATGAATATATTGAATGGTCCCTTACTTTTATATCAGGGGAAATTTGTTTTGACAGGCTGTAATTCCGTTATTATTTGATCTGCTTTCGGGCGTAAAACGACGTTATTTCGTGCATGACACGGCCCAATATGAATGGCATAATGTTCACAAACTTATTCAAAAGCGAAAAATATAAAGGAGAATTATGTTTCAGGACGATTTTTATTAGCTTTTCTTAATAAATTTGTTTCTTAATAGATTGAGAATGAAAAGCCATTGGAAATATAAAATCAATAATTATGACGTGTCTAATGATGTCATTAAAACTGTCATTGTAAAGGGGCAGTAGCACGTTATAGGGAGATTATAAGATAATGTCAGAAAAATGAAAATACATGGTTCCAATTGATAGACAATGTATTTAAACTATATGAAGCAGTCACAAATCAAATACATAATGTATAGTTCAGATATGCGATTCCCTTTTTTTTCACAAAATGAATAAAGGGTGTTCACACAAAAATGGCCGCCAATGGACTATATGTAACTTCATATAATTTGTTCTCTGATGGATAATTATCTATGGATAATTGGTTTGTGTAATGAGACTTTTGGAACTATCAAAATAATACATTCAGCATTAACGTACAATTAAAAGAGAAAACATGAAAATATAAAATTTTCAATAAACGTGCTACTGTCCCTTTACGGTAGCACAATCATGACTGTAAGGACGAATTAAGATGATTAGTAAATAAAATGCACTGTTCCATATAGAAAAGTTACTTACACCACGAATCATGGTTGAGATGTTCATACATGTTCAACATGTTTGATACCAGAAGTTTTAGAAAGATCGACTTTCCACATCATATTCTACGGGATAGTGATGAGGAAACATAACCGTTCAAACTGCTTAGTCATAATATCATGCCAGACAATACAATTCATATAGATTATCAAAAATATATCTGTGTAGCATAATTTCACAATAATCGTTCTCACAATAAGGATTGGAAGTGATATAACTAGGATTGCACGTGTTGTATGATACCCAGGAAATTGAGTTGGCATACCAGACGTGTCATGAAGACTGACATCGGATGATCGAGGTAAACATAAAAAGCCTTTGAGCTCGATGTTGTCACTTTATATATATTTAATGAATGAATGAAACTAGATTAGCGTGTGTGTTTTTGCCTTCCAATATTCCGCCTTCTACAGGCCTCAGCAAATTGGTCATTTTCTCGTGACACAATCAATAAACACTATTCATTGAGCATGACAATCATGTAATGAATAAAAGAATAAAATAAATAAAATAGTTACAATAAAGCATTTTGTTACACAATGGTTAAGTCGTGACCTTGCTGGGATCTTGACAATTGACAATTTTTCATATTCTTAGTTCTCTAAAGATGTGTTTACTAGTACACACAGCTACATAAATTGCAACAAAAGAGTCGATAAAAAGATTTTAAAAAGTTTTAAAAACACGACACATATGTGTATAAAAGCAGGGCTATCATCATCATCATCATCATCATCATCATCCAAGATCAATTGTTTCAAGGAAACAAAGTTATAAACAGCTAGTGAACCAAGAGGACATAAAGTCCACAATTTGTACAAATAGAACAACGATCATAGAAATACAATTGGTGCTAAAGGTGTACAAGAAACGCAGTATTTGAGAAACAATGTTACTGGAAGAGGACATTCAAGATACAATCATGTTGCAAACCATAAGACCTAATTTGTTCAGTATAAATAGTGTCATACAGATAATAAAACATGCTTGTCCAGGATACTCTTAAGGCAAACTCATGGCATGGAATTAATTCAATCTGAAAAGTCAAAGACAGAACAGATACCAAGAACTGTAAAACCGAACTCACATTGGATGGTTCACCTAAACAAACCGAGGAGACAAGAACATACATGATTGTCTGAATGGTGATGAATTAAATCTTTCCACTGCTAATTGTATTTAGAAACAAAAATTGCATTTCGCTGCATAAATGTATTTTTATCGACAAATGCTGGCGCCAACCAGAGACCAAGGTTGTATTATTGGAATCCCATGGGGGGAATAAGCCGTAATGAATCAAAGACTCGATGTGCTCTAGGTACATATGTTCCCCAGGGATCTGTAATCAGGAAAGCCGCTTTCTAATGTACGTGTACAACTTTACGATTTCTTCAAAAACCCATTCTCGTGCATCATCTGCATTCTGATAGAATACACTTCACGTGAAAGCTTTGATTACTGCACGTGCTGGAAATGCTTTGTAGAAATCGTAAATCTTGGAATCTGAAGAAGAAAACTGAAAACTGATGGAGATTCACTGACAGATGCAAGCTATCTCGTTAAATCGAGTTCCTGTTCGGAAATACCAAAAAGGTGCTGGATAATTTAGGAAATTGTTTTCAGATGTTGAATTGAGATTTATGTTCCAAATTATGGGAACGTTTAAAAACAGAAATGGAAGTAAAATTTAAAGTCATCTTGAGAAATTATTAAACATTTTTCAACAATCATTCAATCCAAAAATTACAATTTTAATTGCAATCGACTTGTGGTTAAATAGAAAAACAACAAATGTCTTTACAAGGATATACCTAAGCCAAAAGCAATTTTAATTGCATATTACCTTTATCAATCGTTTGGAATCTTTTTTTTTATTATCATAAGAATTACAGGATAACAGGACACGACATTGTAAATAAAATGTCATGCGTTATAAATTATTTATGACACGTATAAGTCACAAATGATAACCAGATATGTTATTTGTGTTCAGTACACATACGCTTCATGTGGTAATGCGTGACCTTCAAACATGTCACAATGATAATAAATCTCTCTACAATCTTGACAGAAAGGATCTAATGATTATAAATCATTTACATCAATAACAGAGAACATCGATAACATCAGAAAGGCCATCTATTAAGTGAGGTTCGTTATATAAACCGTCTTAACCCTTACCTTGCCGTACTAAAACATCTGACCGATGGGATAAAGAGTAAACCTATTTTGAACACAGATGGTTACAAATGAGCTTATAACTCCAGGATAAAGACTAAACCTATTCTAAACACAGAGGGATACAAATGAGCTTATAGCTTTGATATCCTACGAAGATTTTAAGCAAGATATCCTTTTCTTAATACCAGAATAACACGATTTGTTAGCGTCTTTGACATGATCTGGGGCCAAAAGCCTTGATCAAATCTTCCAAAAACGTATGCTGGGGATATTCTACACCATGATTTAGTCTTGGTATGATAAGAACAGGCGCATTACGTGAACACAAGCCGATTGCATGTGGAGAAAACAACACGTTGCACAGTACTTTGCTGCCAGCATGTCTGAGCTTGAAATGTGAAAGACGAAACTTACATTTTTTCTCGTCACTATGCTATAAACCTCTTACCTATCACCCCTTCCTTCTACTCTCTATCCCCCCAGACATTGGCATAACCCTTTTCGTATTATTCCTGCACGTAACCATTAGCGAATCAACACGATCCCGTTCATTAAACCGAGATATTGGTAATTGTGACGGCCGAAATACTGCGTAAGCGGGGCTTCAGACCAGCTCACTCATTCACTGAAGAAAATTCAGTGTCGAATATTTGCAAGGTACTAAATGTTATCTTTCTCTCTATGACTCTCCGATCTAGAACATATGCTAACCCTGTTCCGTTTAACCTCATCACCCGATATGCAGAAATGTTTAACCTCTCCCCTGCCATCGCTTGCTACCCCTATCCATCGCCCTACTCCTTCCATATTCTTGAGAAATTCACAATTCTCCTTTCTTTCAGTATATTTAAGTAGTTACTTTCTCTCTCGTTTAACCCTCACATTTCTCAATTCTATGCTTTATTGACAACCCACACATCTCAGTCAATAGTACCAAAACATGCTTTCTACCAACATTCCAGCAGATAAACACTCACCCATATTTGCAGCTTCTTCGATCAAGCCCATTCCCTACCCGACTCCCCAAACATTCTGTTTCCCTTTACCCCGCGACCCCAACCCCAATACTTGCAACCTCCGCCTCCCCCTTTCTATTCCCCATCCCCTTTTTACCATCCGCCTCCCCAACCCCATTCGCCTATCTCCCCAAACCTCCCCCTATACCCCATGCCCATTTTCCCATCTCCCCATAACCTCCACCTCCCAAACCCCTTTCTTCCATCTCCCCAAAACCTCCACCTCGCAAACCCCTTTCTCCCATCTCCCCAAAACCTCCACCTCGCAAACCCCTTTCTCCCATCTCCCAAAACCTCCACCTCGCAAACCCCATTCTCCCATTTCCCTAAACGTTCGCCTATTCTCCTTCCCCTTTCTCCCATCTCCCCAAACCTCCTCCTCCGCAACCCTGATCTCCCATCTCCTCCGCGACCCTAACCGAATACTGGCAAACATGTACTCTTTGTGTGCATATGGTGCTCGTTTAATGCAGTTATCTAAATCAATTAGAGGCTCTAGAAGCCTTCTTGCTAATGACGCACCAGTTTTTGCAAGTTGGATGTGGGAACTAAAGGGATATTTGGTGCTAGACATGTTACATTTCGTACGTTTTAATAAGCATAGCCTTAAAGCACGGTGAATAATTGGATATGTCAATTATAGCTAAATACATCTTTGCTGTAATGTTTATTCTTGATGTAATTACTGCACTGGAAGGAAGCATATCCCATATGTGTTTATGATGAATGTTTAATTAAAGATCAGGATTTTAAACTTCCCTCTTGTAACACAGCACATCGCATTAAGTACATCCCGCCTCATTCATTCAAGGTTTCTTTAAGAAATGTTTGAGTAGATTGGTTTGAATTTTTTTGGGTTAATTATCAAAGCAAGGTTTTTGAAATAAATGAAACTAACCAAACAAACTGACATGAGTTCACCAAAATTGATTGATATAATTATGTTATGTAGGCTTTACTTATCAAAGACCAGTTTTTAAGCTAACAAATCATAGCTTGCAGCATAAATGGACCTTATCTAAAGAAAGTTTTGTGGCTTTGTTCTAACATAAAATTAAAAAAGTATTTATTAATATTATATAAATATTTATAAAAATTAATCAGTCGTTTTCTTGAACATCCAAAGACCTCTGACAAGAGGATAACGTATAAACTAATATTAAACCATGCAAAACATATATAAAATTAAAATATGAAGGTGGCCCATATAGTTCAAAGAAAGTAGTCCAAAAAATGCGTCTGCAAATCTCGCAAACTTCAGTTAAGAATACTGCATCTTACTTACAATGATATAAAAGAAATGCATAACTTTCAATTATTCTATGCTATCAAAGAAAGTCGGTGCGATGGGTGTCTGTCAGAAGGTTCCATATAGACGAGCAGCCAATTGCATGCCTGGCGCCTTTGACAGGGATCTCTCCCCATTGATCTGGCCCATTCTCAGTCTTAAAGCCATACCATCTTTGTCTGTAGCTTGATTGCAAAAATAATATTAGCATTGCAAGGAGTAGGCCATTAAATCTGTTGAAATAGGCCCAAGGAAGTGAATGTTTCCAAACAACTTAAGTATCGCGTCGGCGGCCCAAGATTTTATTAGTAGTCAATAATTGACCATGTCGTGAACAGAGATTGTCTTAACGACAACAGTGCTGCCTGGAAGTCAATTCCTGATTCCAGAATAGAATCATTGTTAAACAGCCTACTTCTAAAATGGTCAAAGCCTTAAACACAAGACAATCATTTACGGAGTGCTTTCCCATCGGTTGGTGATTACATTGCCCCGTCCGCCATATTGGTCGAAAATCGGTCGCGACTAAGTGGACTTAACGATTTACGACATTGGCTAATGTTTTTTGCGCCTTGGGATAGAACGACTACTGCATCTGAGCGCTATAAATTAAGTCTATAATGACGGTAATTGAATAGTTAAGTGCCTCTCGCATCATGAGCAGAAATCAAGTTAAAAGTAATGCTCATTTTATTTTTTGAGCTTTGTTTAAAGAAGTAATTAGAAGTTGTGCCAGACTGAACCCAATGCTATGGCGTCGCTATCTTGTCGTGGTCAGTTCCAGAGAAGCCGCCGCTTGACTCCATAATTACGTCCGGCAAATAAATGTCTTCATCATTGATTATGAAGGAATGTGGACCCGATGACCGTCATGTTCAAGCAAATATGATTACAGTTCCAGAACATAATTACTCTTAAATTTGATTTTAAGTTCAGTGTTTCAACAAATAATTCTGGGGTGAGTGAATCGGAATTGTTGGAACATATAATGTCTCTAGGTCGGCTTAACGAATTATGAATAATTATGTGGTTCCATTAATAAATACAATCTGTTAACCTTGTTTATGAACAATATTATTTGTAGAAGAAGAACACCCGCTTAAATTCGATATTTAATGTATATGATATCTATTATTTAAATATAAGTCATCAAAACTATGCATATTACAGATTATTGATACCATATTTTTATTTTGCATGTAAATCACTCGTCTTGATCAGAACTGTCAACACAATGTTGGGTGTTTGTGCTGCTAATTCGTATTTTCACTTTCACGAAATCAAATTATATGTGTCATAAATGATTAAATGTCCACATAGTATTCCAAACATAAAAATCACGACAAAGCTCAACACGTTAAAAGTCAACATATAGCAAATCTTAAAATGCTTATAGTAAATAATATTTGGTAAGGCAAAGATGTTATTGTTGATTTATCACGATCTATCATGACTGAAAGTACATGTAACATGTCATACGTATTTTATTCATATCACTTCTGTATACGAGTAATTGAATAAGACCTTAAAGGGGTAGTAGCACGTGTTTTTAAATTTTATTTTTTCAATTTTTCACTGATAATTATACGGTAATGCAAAATGGATTATTTTGATAGTATCAAAAATCTCATCAATTATCAATAGTCAGAGAACAAATTATAAAGATTCACATAAAGTCCATTGGCAGCCATCTTGTGAACACCTTTAATTCATTTTGTGTAAGGAAAAGGAATTGCATGGCTAAACTTTACATCATATAATTGATTATATACTGCTTCATTTAGTTTGAATACATTGTCTTTCAATTGGAACAATTTATTTCCATTTTCCTGACATCACACCCCCCCCCCCCCCCCCCCCCTAAAAACGTGCTACTGCCCCTTTAACGTGTTTACGTAATTTCTGATTAGGTACACAAAATGATTTGGCTTGCATGCAAATGTTTAAGTTAAGTTCTATATATTATATCACTCTGCATGAAGATCTTACATAATATCAGGAAATGATATATCGTTCTGACAAATTAGTTTAAAAATTTGTTTTGTTTTAGCTGTTTTGTCGCCACTGGTTCTGGTAATTTGACTTAAATGTATGACTTAATTACACATAAGCGAAATTATCACGCAATTTAAAGGACAAACCTAATGAGAAAAGAGAAAAAACAGTTTCTTTACAAAACTTTTCTTTTATTAAACATTTGATTATATCAGAAAAAAGTCAGAATCATTTCAATTTAGAAAAATAACGAACAAAGGATGACGCATAGAAATGAAATAGAGCTATCAATTATTTGTGCATATAAATCTGTACCATTTAGTTAATCAGAATGATTTTTTAAGAATCCGACAGTTGTTTTTACCGAAAGTTGGAAAGAAAATAATGAATGTTCTAACCTTACTAACGCCAAACTTGATAAAATCTTTTCGAATGTAAAACATACTGAACTTAGGAGAAACAGGCACTGATTTTAGTAACATTTATCTATAAGCTGTCCTAACGGTCAGATAAAACATGATTTCGAATATCATTACCAACTTTTGTATCATAAATAGTGTTGGTAATTGTAACATTTTAATCTTTCACTTCAATTTACACAGTTCTATACCAACAATTACATCAATTCCCATACTTTGAGAATAGTTGTAGTTGTTTTTATCATTGGCGAAGGCAACGAGTCAGTGCAACAACTGTGGACAAGTGCGTAAGTATCCACGCTTTATTTGAGTGATCAGACTGTAAAGTGCAACAACTGTGGACAAGTGCGCAAGCATTCACGCTTTTATTTCAGTGATCAGACTGTAAAGTGCAACAACAAACCGCCGTGTCGATTTCTGGAACCTCTGTACAACGATTATGACGTAAAATTAGGAGATAAACCTACTGTGTTTTTTAATTTTCGTGGTCTTACGTAGATTCGATACCGTTGATGTTACATTCGAAGCTAACGCGTGAGGCCTCGAATGTAACATCAACGGTATCGAATCTACGTTAGACCACGAAAATTAAAAAACACAGTAGGTTTATTTCCATTCTACCATGACGAATTTTTTCGGGTTTTAAATGTCATTTCTTTTCTACCGCGTAACGTCAGTTGTGCTTCGGTCAACACTGTGACGTTATAATGTCTTGCGCTTATGACGTCAAAGGTTGACGTCACTGTTGACATCACCGAAACAAAACCGGTTGCGGTAGCTCCTTTATCTACATTCAGCCTTCCGCTTGAAAATACACTTTTTCCTCGACATAAACGTGCGTGATATTGATGTGAATCAAACTCTACTTCTATAAAAGTACGGGTAGTACAATTATAAAGACTTTTTTGTTAGTATTCAGACGAAGCAACTCCCGAAACGTATAGTCACTGTATGCATGTTTACTCGTGTCATGAAGTTCGTTTCTATGGCAGCGTGTATCAAACCGCGGTGAATCGGCCGTCATAAAAATCGTGTTCGAACGTAGGTTCGACCATAGAAATAAACCAACGAAATTTGAGGATTTTGAAATGTCATGGTAGAATGGTGGTTCACTCTGTTCGTTGTGAGCCAATGTCTTTGTCTCTGGTGACAATCAATCGTGCCAAAAGTGGCATATAAACATAAACAATGTGGATGATATTTCATGCTGTTTTACAACTCGTAAGTACTTCAATTGTCTCGGCCACAATCTCTCTGACATTTTGGCTCTCCGCCGATTTCTAAATGGGATGCACAAGATGTTTAATTTTGGTTGGGTATTGTTGTTGAGGTTACTATGATTCGATGACGCACTTTGGTATTCATCATAATCTCTTGAAACCCTTTAGAGGACTTTACTTTTGGTAAAATTATTGAATCAAAAAGCCTTTTTTCGACTATTCGTTTTCGCAAAATTGGATTTGAACATTATGCACATTTCTAAATCGTCCCACTATCAGCTTCACATTGCACTGCAACATGTTTTGAAACCTAACGTGCCTTTTGTGGTTGAGTATATATATATATATATTTCTTTTTTCACTCAATTGATTTTTCTGTTTGTGTGTTCAACAACCTTTTCATATATACATTACGTTAAATGACGTATCTTTCGACATCTGATATCTCTGTTTAATTTTAAAGTCATTTTACATATATATTATACACGAACTACATCTGATGATTAACGGTTAATAGAATAAGTTTACATTTCATGTGATAAACATACAGACTTGTCCTCCGTCACGAATTTTACAAGTATAATATACTTAGTGTATCATACCTTGTATTATATAAACGAGAATCAAGTAAAATACGGCCTAAGCATCCCATATAAATTAACCATCTGTTTCATAGCATAAATACGATTTCTATGTAGGAGATATTACATTAGTCCACCAGATGTCTAACTTAACTTAATTCAAAACGTCATTTTTAAATTGAAACTGACATCATCGATGTTGATAATAACGGCAAAAGACATATTCATAAATATAAATGCATAAATCAGATACAACTAAACTACATTAATTCTCTAGAGGACAAGGACTTTCGGATTTGTATGAGTCTAATAACCATCAGGTTTCAAATAATATGCTATATTAAGATACATTGATTAACCTATACGGTCAAGGAATGTGAACACACAAGATTTCAGCTTTCTAGGCATCTTAAATATGACAAAGAACAAAGGATAAGGTTAAGCCCCTGTGCCACAAATGAGGATTTTTAGGATAACAAGATCAAAATACATCCCTCTATACTACAGGAGTCCTACACAAGTTACAATTTTAAAGCATCAGTGGTTCCTGAAAAGAATTCGAAAAAATCCAAGTTCAAACGGACGGATGAACGGACGGACGCCGGAACCATGCCATGCCTTAAACCTATCCTTCCTATCAAGCCTTATGAACTGATAATTTCTGACAGTAAAACATGCAGTCAGTCTGGTATTTGTCAGATCTGTTTTATAGAAGATAGTTTTGCTGAAACTGAGCCTACGGCGACAATTAGAGACTCTACGAGATCAAGTCCGTAGACAAACTAAAAATAAAAATAATTTCAATTTTCAGTAATTAGATGTAATAATTTCGATATTCTATTCATGGCCAAATCGATATGTTAATTATGTTGAAAAACGATGTTGAATGAGATAGGATGTACTGAAACCTACATTTGGTTAACATAACAATTCTATAACCCTGACCGCTATGGCCTATAAAATTACAGATGGTTAACATTACGAATGGCAATCCCTGACTGTCGAAGCTCGAGAACTTAGGCCTAGAAAAAAAATAATTTGTTTCTGGTTTCCGCCCGCGTCAGTTTCAAACCCCCGCATCAAGCCTTTTTTTAAGATGTTGACAAGGGAAAAATGGAAATTTTGTCTCGTGGCCTGGAAAAAAGATTGAAGACAGGCTCTTACTTTGTTACTCGTTTCTGTCCGTGAGAGCCTTCAAAGAGGCAGTGAAAAAGTTATTCAAAGGTTATATATATTATTTTTTTTCTTCATGTTCAATTATATAAAAAAAATTGGAAAAAGAATCCGCGTCATCGCATAATTTTTGCCTGAATGTTAAGACTAGAAACATTTTAAGTTTTTTTGGCCTTATAGAAGTATATCTGTCATTACGTTTTACATAATCAGGGATATTAAATGAAGTTTTTTTTACCGTGTTCCTTTGATCTTTTCTATATTTATCCTGTTATACAACTTTTCAAAAATACAGTGTACTTTTATGCCTGCGTTCAGCTACTTAGACACTATCCAATGTCATTGACATCACATTATATGTTTCAAACGTTACATATAGTGATACACTACATTATTGATACATCTAATAAACTTTGAAAAAAATACATGATGATCATATCTATATTTGACATAATCACGATATTCACGACACAAGTACAATCTTCTTTCAAGTACATGTATATACCAAATACACTTAAAGAGGTTATAAATGCTTGGCTATCATAGATATTTTACAAGTAGGAATCAATTTCATATTAAGATCTTTCCTTAACAAATGGCAAAATTCACATCAAACGTTTCACGCTTTTCAAATAAATCCAAGTCCAAAGGTCCATCGCTTTTCCCTTAATGTGTCCATTCCTGACACTGAAAGATTCTCATTTATAGGAGCGAAATCATTTAAAATGAAATATGAGCCGGAAATTCATTAATAATCTTTGAAAATAACAGGGTTTCTTGTAATAACATTACGTGAAGGTTTACGAACACATGAAATGGCGTCATGATGCCGTTGACCAAATAACAGATGACTGTATCGTGTTAACACAAGGTTAAAAAACTACTATATAATTTTGTCTGCCATGAGAATTCGGACGAAAGCCAGGTTTCTAATTTCTCAGGAAGATGCGCATTTTTTATACGCCATGTTGCATATTTCATCGATTCGCCCATAAAGTCAGCTTTTCTAGAATCCAATTAATTCCTTGAAGAGCAATGTTGCAATATTTCACTTTTTGTCAATGAACCCGCAAAACAAATCTATTCAAATTTCATGTTAGAAGTTATGGCGCTTTAGACAGAACGTTAAGTGACTCGAAAAGCGGATATTAATTTGCCATTATTCATAATCACCAGTGCTGTATACTTTTGAAGCAACCCCATTTTTATAGTGAAAATTGAACTATATTATACAAAGTAAAGTGCATTATTTTTGTACTTGGTCACACGTTCTCAGAGAAAAATTTAAAAAAATGCTACGAAAAGTTCCAGATTTGATAATTGCTTTGAAGTTTATAACTTTTTTCTAAAATATATCATATTGAGTGATCACATATTTTTTACCAAGGAAATATATTTAAAAAAATTAGATTATCTATTAGTAATTCATTTTCTTATAAAAGTCATACGCATATGTAATAGACATAGGATCTATTAAATCCGATAAGACTTCATGTAAAGGAATGAGAACAAGTTCTATGGATTTACAACTTCTTTATTGCAAGAGTAAAGGGTAAAGTCATGTAAAGGGACGAAATTTCTTAACCAGGAATTACTTTATAAAGCCGTGAATTACGACAAGGCTTACAAACTCACTAAGACATCTGACAATTGCTCTTCATGTATATCTATGAATAAAAGTAAAATTTATAACATTATTTTCGTTGTAACATTGACTTTTTCCAATATTACCTATGAAAAGTCTCGAAGGATTGTAGATTATAAAGCATAGGAAATTAATAGAATATGGTTTCAAATATCGCATTATTAAATGCATGATCGTAAATTGTAATCTTGAACATCTTTACGAGTGAAATGTTTTGTGTCGGAAATCCTCTCAAAAAGTAATATATATTCATATTTGATCCTAAATTCAAAATTATTCATTTCCTTCCGTGTTCTCGAAGCAAAAACGATGGATCAAATTTCGATGGTCTTGATAAGGGTCAGAAATCCTCTGGTTGGAATGTGGCCGATATGCACACTCATCAATCTATTCTGACACGAAAAGTTGAAATTTTGATTCATTGAGATAACGTTATAGATTGACACAAAGTCTCAAAAAAATCAGAGAAAGAAAACATGGACAGTATGGTTTCAGTTATTGAGGAGGTTTGTTTTACAAAAGATCACCAAAAAGAATATCCTTAAGCCTTAGGCGATATCCTTTTTTGGAGATTTTGTAATTTTTTAAATCATAAGACAGTCCATTTCATACGGCTAACTAGGGATCTTATTCTGAAGAACGTAACGTAAATGCATATAAGTAATATATATATTTTAATATATACTGTACATAAGTATTTCCACGATAGATTTTCATTGAAGCCTCGGTCGTTAATCTATTTTCTCACTAGAGGGTTAAAATCTTAAGGGAGGGTTAAATGTAAGAACATAACACCATCGATGGTAAAAATATATGTTATACTACATCATTGCATAAAGAGAATATGTGGTGAATGTAGATCTTCTCCTAAACGATGATCACGAATATAAAAGATTATAACGATATTTAGAGTTGCTTAATAAAAAAAAATACAAACATCAATGCGTTGCATATGGTTTCCACAAAACGATTGTAAATGTTCGTAAATCCGAGCAAACAAACTCCTTAGAGTCACAAAGTCTTTGATGACTTTAATTTCCAAAAAAATATCTTAAGACGGAAAAGAAGGGGCGGGGCGTTCATTGATGACGTCACGAACCATTTGATAATAAATACTCATACGCGCGGAAACAGCGGTTTCCTAATCATATGTCATATGTAAACATCTATGATCCATGTAAACAATAGTTTATGCTTAACATTATTGAAATTTTACTGAACATAGTGATTGGTCATGTGTTGTTCGTTGATGAGATAAACATGTGAATGTATGTTCATATCTCCATATGTTTGTTTATATCACATCAATAAGGTTTCTATGAATAACTCTGTCTCTGCTGTCTTGATCAATTCGAATATATTGTCTTATTTTATGCTCTTGTACCACCGTTGGTGGCGATTTGAGTAATAAATGAATCTGAATCTACAACTTCACCTCAGAAGAGAAACTTTTTATACAAATAATTATTGAAATTGATTCTTATAAGACACATCCGAAATTATTCTGTTTTAACGTCCTTGACTAAAGCCCTTCCACGTTACTTGTGAGGTATATTCTTGGAAGAAAACTTTAAGCTTTATCACGTGCGTAGCTAGGACACCAAATACAATCTTCCCTTTTAGAAGACGGATTCATCGAGTGCCATCTTTATGACTTTAAGAAACTACAAGATAATTGTACTGGCGTATACAATGAGCAAACATGACGTCAATATGACTTATGGATCATATTTGATCAGATAATTAGCATTGCATACAGAACTAGAAAACACCTGTTACATTATAAAAAAACAACAAATGACGTATTCAATTATACTATAAATGATATACTACTTACCCAGTTTTGGCAAAGTTTGTCCAATACGTCATAACCGCTTCACTTATCATCTTTTCCGCGTCTGTGTAGGTAGATGGGAAAGGAGATATGCCATTAACTAGGGGGGCACCGAACACATAGGGCAATTCGTCTCCATGGATACCGTGGATCTTATCTTCCTTTTCATCTGCCTGTGTGGAATATGTGAAAGCGTAGAGATAAGTATCCGCTGTTTCCGCATGTCTTTGGGCAGTTTCCACCAATGGTGCCACGTACTGACCGTCACTCAGGAGCTCAAGGATGTTATTCCTCTTTGACAACTTGTCTGAAATTCGGTTCCAGTCAGTGTAATGATGATCCAAAATCTCAAAAATCTTTTGCCTGTGGTACCTAAACACGTTTTGCACATACGTCCGAATTATTTGAGTTTTTCGATATTCCGAAATCCCTTTTTTAATCTCCTGTTGCTTTAAGTAAGAATATGCCTCGTTCTTGGTAATACCAAACATAACCTTAGCAGATGCAAATTTCATTTTCTTTTCCTTTATCATTTCCTTAACCTTCTTTGGAAGCACCGTCCACCCGTCAATAGAGGGTGCAAAGCACGAGTAGTATTTGGGAGCCTTGGGGACATTCTTGACAAGCTCCATTGGTGATTTGCTTCTTAAGCATTTAATAAGATCGTTGGATTTTGATATGAATCTCGAACAGTTGACGTTGATGGCCAACTTCTGGGTGCACCAAACAGGATCGTAAGACACAGCCCAGGTGCTAAGTGCAGATCCACTCTGAATTATAGCTCGTTGGAAGAATGGACCACGACCTTCTGAAACAGGAAAACGTGCACATAGACCAAGAGTTCTTGGATTAAATTCAACAAAACATGCAAGGGAAGGACGGGTTGTCTTAATTGCATTAGCAGGACATGACATGTTAGTAGTTTAAGGGAATAAATGATATTTTTGACATTTAAGTTACAAATAGGTTTTAAGTGACAATTTTACATTTAAGTTACAAATAGGTTTTAAAATTATATTTTTACAATAGGTACAAATATATGTTAAAAGCACTCGAATGATAGTATTTGAGTAAAATCCATGCTGGGTTTAATATGACCGAATGAACATTACATAGTGTCTTTATTATGTCTTAAGTCATGTTAAACTTGTATTTTAGGTGTTTACAGAATGATCTTTGTACATTGTATTTGGATAGGGGCTATGGGTATATATGTCTTTCTAACGTTGTTTTAAGGCGACCTATGTCCCTGTGGGTTGGTTTGTACGTAATTATTGTAAAAGTTAACCATGATAAGTATACATACAGTGTCTCAAAAAAGCTACAGTTGTTAACTATTGTGAACTGAATAAGGCGCTTTGACGTTTCACGTCGCCTTTTTGTTCATTAGTAACTTAAAGGGGCAGTAGCAGGTTTTTAGGGGGATTATGAGGTGATGTCAGGAAAATGAAAATTAATGGTTCCAATTGAAAGACAATGTATTTAGACTAAATAAAGCAGTAATAATTTCAATAGATAACGTAAAGTTTAGCCATGCCATTCTTACACAAAATGAATTAAAGGTGTTCACAAAAAATGGCCGCAAATGGATTTTATGTGAATCCTCATACTTTATCCTCTGACTATGAATGATTGGTTTGTGTTATGGGAATTTTGACACTATCAAAGTAATACATTTATCATTACATTACAATTATAAGTGAAATATTAAAAATTGTCCAAAAACGTGCTACTGCCCCTTTATTATCAAGCTTCGTTAGTGTATTCGAATCTGAAGATCTTCGGTACACTCCATTTATTAATGTCAAACGCATTTTATAGTAGACGGTTAGTTTTCCATGGCTAAAATGTACGTTTTTTAAGCAAATAAAATGTTCTCTTGAAAGAATATTAAAGCAGATAACTCAACGAACTTAGCACCTTGGTAGTGTCGCTTTTCCTGAATATGACTCGTTTCATTTTTTGGTTATTACCACTCATTTGACCTGATAGAGATCAGGGTATAGAAAAAGTTCTCCGGATTCAAACAAACATAACATGTTTAAACAGTATTAAACATAATGTTACATGATAATCATAGCTAGCTTTCTTGTATTGCTTATATTTACTCCATCCATATCTCTACAAAGAAATTCCAGCCCCTTAGGGGAAAAATTTGCAAACTCAATAATTTTAAACCCAAATGTCCTTTTCACATCAAGGAATTCTATTATATACGTAGATAATACCATAAAAACTCAAATCCGTGTCGAGTTTAAAGAAGAACCAAAGAGACACAGAAATACATGGCTTAGAAAGCACTTATCTTACATACAAACATCTTCCTTTCCATTTTCAGAATATACAATTATATTTATTTATTGAAGTTCATTTTACAACAATGTTCTTATGTGTATTCTTTGATGTTTATTTTTATCTAGTCGTCCAGTTAATCAATATCTTCATCAATATCTTGATGTCTTATCTACAACCTACTTCTATATAATTTTTTGTATCTACATTCTGTTCTTAGCGTTCGTTCCCCTATGTTGATATATGCATAAACTCATGTTTATTTCTGTATCTTTTGTATCTTTCTGTATCTTCATCAATCTCTCCCCTACACTAACTTCTGCTTTGTTCCGAGAACTTTCTGAGTTTCTGCCATTCCCTAGTAAAAGAAAACAATAAAAACTATCTGCCAAATTTTAGCCAATGAAAACCATGCTTGCCTGATAAACAACTCGAGTGCGCCGTTCATAGTCGCTTAAATTCTAGTTTTCCTGAAGCATAAAAAAATTGCGGACCCTTTGCGACTTCTGCACAGCTATCTTTGATTTTATCCAATCAGGCGTTTATGTTCTTGCCCAGAAATTGCTCGAATAAAATCGCAGGCTAGTGTAGGAGGCAATGACTCCATGGGGAGCGAATGTACAAAACTCATTTTAATTATCGTAAACCTAATATAATCTAAAGGACAAATAACCTCTGTAACCCCTGCAGTTATCATAAGAGCCTCAGGTCTTTTGCACACGAAGTAATAATCCTGCCCTCTTTAATCTGAATAAAACAACAGAAATAATTTGCAAATTTATGATTGTTATATATTTTGTTATTGAGATGACAGTTCATAAGAAAACGATAAAATGTTTACAGATGGACGATAGATGGACCTGAGATGCAAGCCATAAGCTGACCCCTCATTTCAGACCTGATCGAGTCCAAAATCCACGATTACACTACAAATCTCTTTTATTATTGAAGTCGATGTTCCGTCCTTTTCGTTAGCATTACATATTTAATACTATAAACTCACAACGACTAAGTTCTAATACATATAAAATCAACGAAGACATTATTTTTCCTGCATAAACGTGCATCTCTGAATCAAGTTGTACAGGTGCATTGTATAATTATGATGGAAGACGTCCTCTTGTAAAGATGGCTGCAAGCTTGACCATAAATCACATCCAAGACCAGGCGGAAGCGATCTGTTTTAACAGAACAGAAAACCACCTGGTCCCGCAATATGGACCATAGTGCCACTGGCTTTGGTAACCTTATGATTAAAGAAAAGTACAAAGCTAAAAGGTCGATGCGAAATACCAAAGAGCTAATCGAAGATCGCTCAAACCTTCAGAAGTCATTTATACCAAACGTTCACAGTGCTAGGAGTACCACAATGTGGTGTATTTGTTACAGGTAAATAGTTTCTTTAGGGATCATCGAGGGCAAATTGAGATGTATTCAGATTAAGATGTATCATATGTTATAATAATGTGCATACTTATGCCTTTTCCACGTCCTAAGACATGCTCAAAGCGCTACATTATTACCCCGAAGGAGTGTACTTTCACAGCTGCTACTAAGCGCTAATCACGACCACGTAGGTCAGTACATCCAATTTTCAGGTACCCATTTTAACAGCTGGGTGGACTGAGTGCATTGTGGATGAAGTGCCTTGCCCAGGGACACAACACAGGCTGAGACCCAAGTCACACATATTTTATGGTGTCTCCACCGGGATTCGAACCCGGGTCTCTGGCGTGAGAGGCCAGCATGCTAACCACTACACCACTGTGCTCCACAGTTACTACGGGATGTCATATTTGAATAGCAAAGATGTCTACCAAATAGTTATGACATTCTAATTTGCATTTGCATAAGTGTCAGTTCTACGAGAACTGGGAATTGCTTCATGACAAATCTGTTCTTATTGATTAGACGTATTCAAGTTAATTCTCCCATATGAGAAAGTGCTCGACATAAAACAGAGGTTAGAGTAGGAGTATATGACTACACCTGAGGCCAGAGAATGAATTATTGTGGTCTTGAATGCTATATCATCTAAAGTGTCTTCTTCAAACAGTTGCAGTTAAACCTTGCAGGATAAATTACGAACCGGTTAGTATTAAAAGTATGTGTAATGATACATATTGTTTCCCTGATAGGCTACAGTACATAATATACCAATATGTAAATAAAAGATTTAGGATAACATTTACCTTATCGATGCAACAAATTGTCAAAAAAGTTGTATTTATATTGAAATTATGAAAGTTAAAAATATCAAATAGATGCATCAGTGATGGTAACACAATGTTACCAAAACCAAAACTAAACAAAAATATTTATACACCAAAATAAAAACTTAAATGAAAACATTAAGTAAGAGTTTTACTATTTCATTGTCTTTAGGTTAGATAAGCTAAAAATGTTTGCATAAAAAAATCATTCAGAGTAACACTTAACAGCACAACGCACTCTGACTGATTGAATAAAACAATATCACACTTATACCCACATTCTCTTTCATCTTGTATGTAACTACAATTCCTGAGTAGTTTTTCGGAAAATACAAATTCCCAAGATTACACAGTGAAGCGATAGGTTGATAAGATTGGGTTAAATTAGAGGGGAGAATCCTGACAAGCCGATATCGATCTGATGTTTACCCCTCCATTCCTGACAGGGAAACAAGGTGCATCGCACTGTGTAAGGGGCAGATGGGGGCAATGTAGCAAGAATCGCGAAGTAAAACAAATGTTAAGGAAGATATTGGACACTTTCGTGGCAAGTAAGGGTGAGAGAAAGCTATCATTGATAAAAGTTGTTTTCCTTTTTGTCTTATTTTTTACTTTTTCATTTGCTCTTGTACCCATTAAACTTAAAAATGTTCTGGTCCATATCCGGTGTGCAAATGGTCCACGGCTCCTAACTTATCCAGTCCCAGGGTAAAGAGGGGGAGGTTTGAGTAAATCCTAAAAAAAAGCTAATTAAACTAATCTTTGATAAAGGGGAATGGTAAAAACATTTAGGGGGATTTGAAGTATTGGAAATAGGTGTAAATACCGGATACGTAATGCAAAGTCTGGGTTCAGAATTGACATCAGAGATAACCTTTGGTCGAGATAGGTGGAAGTATATGTAAGGGGAATGGAAAGAGTAAAATCCAATCCACTTATTTTATGAGGAGATCTTATAAGTAAACTGGTAGGGCTTCAGTTGAAAAGATATATCGTTTTTAACTATATTTTCGTGTGAGGAACAATTGTAAAGTAAAGTCGACGGTCACTTAGTAAGCAAAGTAGCTGGGACAAGTCGCCAAAAGGTGATGTTGGTAGCACCATGATGGGTATGCATTGTCCATCTCAGAGATAGAGGAAACAAATTCATGAAGGATCAAAGATTCAAAGTTCTCCAAAGGGATCATAACTCTGATATCGGAGGAGTAGGTGAGATGGTATGGAAACAAAAATACGTTCGTTGAATGTTAAAAAGACTGACGTGTGATGGATATGATGGGTTTATGGGTCAAATAGTTTGACACATCGAATCCGAAAAATGAGAAAGATATGTTAGGTTAATAAATCAAGAGTCTGTGTGATGAAAAGATGGCAAGACGCTTGATCCGAGTCAACAAAAGGGTAATTTCCCCTTGAAAATTATTTTTATCATCTTTTCAAAGAACAGAGACAGTTATACGGGAAGAGTGCTTGTGATGGATTAATTTAACACTCTTGATCTCACTTTATAGAAGGTAACAGTCCATTTCAAATTAATTGTTGAGATATCGACTGTTCTATCTACTTACTGAATGAGACTCGGAAAAGGGATGAACAAAGGGTTTAG
Organism: Steromphala cineraria; assembly: GCA_916613615.1. Classification (NCBI taxonomy): domain Eukaryota; kingdom Metazoa; phylum Mollusca; class Gastropoda; order Trochida; family Trochidae; genus Steromphala; species Steromphala cineraria. The sequence goes on along the minus strand of OU744734.1, from coordinate 42,367,037 downwards.
GGGTTTAGAGGATTATGGATTGATGGGTAAGGGTTGATACTTTTGAGTGAGAAACATGTACAGGGGATGACGGGGTTAAGAGAGAAAGGGGTTGAAGGGGTTACGGTAGAAAGGGATTGAGGGGTTGGGAAGGATAGGGGTTGTTTCCATGAGATGAGAGATAGAGAGGGTGATGAATATGGAAAAAAATGGGCAAAAGGTTCAAGAGTGAGAAAGTGCATGACTGATTGCCTTAGAAAAATGGGAATAAAAACTGTCAGCTGATCAAGATGATAAAGAGAAAAGTGATAATATTTGTGATGGTTGGGAGTGAAAGGGAAACCAGTTTTGAAATTGATGGTCCAATCTGTAGGGAAAGATGATGTCAAGAAAAAAGAAGGATTTGACAGAATACAATGCAGACAAAACCAAAAATCAAATATGAAAGTTCAGATCACACGAAAAGAAAGGGGAGTTCACTGGAGCAAGGATTAACTTAATGCTAAGATTGCTTTGTGCATACCTAGCTTGGAGTAGAAAGTGGCTTAAAGATTATAGAGAACCTTCCTGGCGTATGAAGGAGCATGGAGATCAAGGAGAAGAGAAGTAGAAGATAAAATGGGTGAGGAGAAGAGATTGACTATGAATCCAATCAGAGTTGGCAATGCTGATATAAGTTGACGAAGGGCTGAAGCTCCTCTCAACCAAACCAGGAACATGGATATAAGGGTTCAACTTGGCCGTTGTTACAGCGATTATCAAATAGATGGTACAAATTTACAAAAAGGACCAATATTCTTACTGCAATATTTTGAAAACTATATTTAGTGTATTTGTGATATCGTAAGCAATATTTTGCGACCAACCATGAGAAGATCGGAACAAAATTCATTTAATAGGAGACAGTTTACCAAATTGACCGAAACGTAAGCCCCGGCATGTCGACATAAAGGCGAATCAAGTGAATCAAGTGATTTGAAAGCCGTCTTTCTCGCACACGACTAGATTTTCTTTTCTTTTGCCAGAATAAGGCACTAGTTGATACTCATCGGATGCAATTGCGGTAACTAAGACGCGGTGTAATACCTACACACATTATGATGATGTCACCGAAAGCGGATTCGTCAAAAGCTATGGCACTTTTGTAGAGGGTACTGTAATTTGGACGTCGAATTAAGTATTATATTTTTGATTAAAACATGTAAATATGATATCAAACTTTCTACGAAAGATTTTTCTACCGAGTGATGTATATCTTTTCACGAACCGCGAAGTATGACAATGGGATTTTAACATCCCCACTTTAAGGATTTTGCGTTGGAAATTAGTGGGACAGAGATAAGTTACATGTGAAATATTGAGTGAGTAGGGTGTCAGCAATATTATAGTGTAGGAGGAAATAAGTGTTACAATGAGATTTAAGAATGTGAGCAGTGATAGTAACTTGAAGTGGGAGAAAGAGAAACAATATTTTAAAGGGAAAATGGGACAGAAAAAGGGATGGACAGAGGGATGTTAAATGCACGTGAATTGAAGAAAGATGATAAAGGACAGTTAATAGAACAGTGAAGACGTGAAAGGTAAGAAGGGCAAATCCAAAAAGAAATTCGGGATCGGGGTTTGGGATTCAATTGGTCAGAGGAAAGGACCGGGGTTGGAGTAGAGACTTGGCAAGAAGCAGAAGAGTGATGATGATAATGATAATAACAATAATAACAATAACAATACTACTACTACTACTACTACTACTACTACTACTACTACTACTACTACTACTACTACTACTACTACTACTACTACTACTAATAATAATAATAGAACCGTACATCAATAGAACGAAAATATAACAAATCACAACTTGCTCTTTACAAAACCACTATCCTTTGACAAGCAGGGAATCAAACGTGAAGAAAATGGTTTCTAATAAGGAGAACAGGGAACCAGAATGAAAGAAAGAGGGAAGACATGTACCTCTAATAAAGGAAGACCTCAATGTGCAGGAGAAGGACGGGACTCTTGATCTAGGTTTAACATGAGGCTACAGCTCTTCGCTCCAGAATCAATCTTGAGAGAGTTAATGTAAAGACGAAATTAGGCTGTTCTGCGCGACTTCATCCAATACGACTTCAGACGTTATCGACAGTTTGTAGATAATTACTCGTAACAGTACGTTGAGAAAATCTATTGCAGTCCTCATCGTTTCCCGTGACATGGAATTGGACATATCATGTCTGTTTACACTTTAAGGCAAATAGATTCGCCAAATTAAAGTAAGGTGAGATTTATTTTGGCAACGAGTTCAGACATATTAGACTTCCCTTTCTTTATTGGTTAATCTGGTGAATAGGGACATCTTTAGGGATCACAGTCCTCAACAAAACTTTGTGCACATGGCCATTTAAACACTTCGTCCTCTTTTGTTGAAAGACATTGCTTTTATCACACAGGTTGCATTCCAAAATAGTCATGGCCTGTTTATATAGCGCTACACCATGCTACGTAGCTGGCTAAAAGCCCTGACATTGGTAGCACCTACATGTATAAAAAGCTACTCTATAGGAGGTTAAAACAAACGGCATATAGTATACCTTCCACATATTTGTAGTATAGAGAGTACATTGAACACACATGTACTGACAATTCTCTATTTTGCTAACTTTTGTATCATTTCTACAATCATTCAACGTGTCTATAAATCTGTGATATATTTACCTAATACATGTATCCAGTTTTAATACATGTAAATGTATTGATTACATAACTATGTATTTGTAGAAGTACAGTTTGGCCACTTATTTAATGTATAAATACAAATGTGCAAAAGAAAGTGGAACACGTCACAATGCCATAGAAACAAATACTAACGAACATCAAATCATGGTCAATTAGAAGGGGTGCATTGATTAAAAAGATGCCTATGCGAAATATTGTTGAAATCTAATTTTGGTATTCGTCTATAACATGTAAACTATGACTGATAAAATGATTACTTAAATTCTTTGTATCTGTTGTTTTGAGAACCCAAAGTGCCTTTTTGATTTTTCAGAATCGTTTAACGATGCATTCAATTTATAGTGGTTGTCATGATTCGTGCCAGTCTATTATACGTAAGTTCACTCTAATATATGATGCAGGTTTTATTAATGTCGGTTTTGTATGGTTGTATATGTCTGCGACAACATGATATCGTCATTTTCACTTCATGTAACAGATTGTTTTACACAACTCAACAGATCTTAATCTTGGACTTCACTTTACCTATTTTCAGCACATGCCTTTGGCTATGTCGTCTTCTCAAAGCATATGTCTTTGTTGTTTTGCGAATGTTTCAAAATTTGGAAAATCAGCTTTCTAGAAAGAAACTTTTTTCTTTCTCCATCAACTTGATCTGTTATGTAAGTTTTACCACAGAAAATTCGTGATGATGTATCGTGCAAATCCTGTTTTCTATTTTTAAAAACGAACGAAATCGAAATCATAAATTTCTCTTTTAAATGTAAAGAAAGTTGAAACTATACAGAAAGGATAAAGTACTTTGTGAGAGTCAAGCCAAATCTGTTTAAGTAAATATTACACTTTGCAACATGGTATTGTGACGTTGAAATAAATATTGACGTCTCTGCTGAAAATTATATTGACGTAATGCTTAAAACAGCAAAAAAGGATAAACTTATTTAAAACTGCTGTGCTGTATTCATTAACAGACATCTAGATCGTGATTGACAAACATATTCATCTACATGGCTAATCTGTCTTCAAAATCTACAGCTATAATGTTCCTTCTACTATCTAGTCAAGGACTAAGACCTACTAACTTCCATTTAATCATGAAAGCAAACCTGAGGCTATTAGCGACAAACATATTCATCTACATGGCTAATCTGTCTTCAAAATCTACAGCTATAATGTTCCTTCTACTATCTAGTCAAGGACTAAGACCTACTAACTTCCATTTAATCATGAAAGCAAACCTGAGGCTATTAACGAAAATAGAATAAAGTTTACAGTTGTAGCCCAGAGTCACTCTTTATGGGTTACCGGCGATATCAGTCCGGTTCTGTTCACTTCTTCCAAGGTCTAGAAGGTCCCAAGACATACTTAGCTTAAAGTCATTGTGAAAACGAACCCGATGCTTTCGGCGATTAAATATGCCGTGTCCATGTCCAACAAGGTCATTCGTATGAGTTCGCTCTGACACTTATATATTAGTTAGTTCTTCTATATGGAAGGGTCTAAGATCTATTTTAACTTCAATTTATCGTAAAAACAAACCTGAGGCTGTTGGCGAAATCTGAAATTGACTATTGTTACCCCATGTCCATGTTCTGAAACAAACATGTTCTCTCTGCTATTTCTAATATCCAGAAAGGGACTAAGACCTACTTCACTTAAAATAATCGTGAAAGCGAACCTAAGGCTGTTGGAAATAATAGAAGGTGGATAATTGCTACCCCGTGTCAATGTCCAACATGGGTCAATCTTTGTTGCTCGCCAGTGAATCTAGCTATGTATCTGAGCAATTTCTAATATCTAGACAGGACCTACTTAACTAAAAATGATCGTTAAACCGAACCTGAGGCTATTGGCGAAAACAGATGGTTGTTGTACAATGTCCATGCATGTTCATCATGTGTCATTCATTGTGGCTCGCCAGTTAAACTAGTTTTGTTATCAGTGCTATTTTTAATATCTGGACAGGACCAACTTAACTTAAATAATCGTTAAACCGAACCTGAGGCTATTGGCGAAAACATAAGGTTGTTGTACAATGTCCATGCATGTCCAACATGGGTCATTCTTTGTGGCTCGCCAGTGAAACTAGCTATATTATGTGTGCTCTTTCTAATACCTAGACATGGACTCAGACCTACTTCACTTAAAATAATCGTGAAAGCGAACCTGAAGCTATTGGAGACAATAGAAGAAGGTTGACAATTGCTGCGCCATGTCCATGCCCAACAAGGGTCACTCGTTGGGGGTCACCGGTGAAGCTTGCAATGTTCTCTCTTAACCAATGAAGAGCTTGGGTGATGTCCAGTAAGGCATAATTGCCCATTGCAGCATGATCTCCCGTACTAAGAAAACCTGAAAGAAACGAAATGCAAATGTTATACATATCCATGAATCTTTCATGTCAAAAATTACAATTATGGCTATATCTATAAAGGAAAAAAACACAAAACTATTCAATACGATGATTTTGCATAATAAATGCAAATCGTATACAAGAAACATGAAGTACATGAATGAAAATCAAGGTTATTTAAAAAAGCACTGGCAAAACAATTAAGTAAATATGTTAATGTCAGTCAATATATCTCTTAAATCTCATAAAAAGTGTTGAAATTCATCATGCAAAAGTTATATACATTTAAAAACTAGAAGAAGAAAGTCAGGGATTTCTCAAAACACAGATTTTGAATACATATATGACATTGCATTTATTCGGAAAATGTGTTTACAAATCCATATACTTTGTCATGTGCGGATTAGAAACCACATCCTGACAATGATTCACATCACTGAGTAAGTAAAAAGTGTATGTCAAAGAAACGTTTGGATAAGTAACTGGTTGTGTAAAATCTTATTTAAAACTCAGTCATTGTCATTGACACTTTCCAGAATATCAATTAGATCTGGAATAAAAGAATTTTAATTCCATGGTTAGTTGTTACTAAATGTCAACGTAATTCGGTATGAATACAGACTTTGACATGGTATGAACTAAGTACAGAAAGCTCATTAATTTAAAGCGAATAAAGAAGAGATGTACATTCATGTTACGCCCATATATGCAAATCGCAACAGGCTAACAGATAAGAAAAGTGCTCAGAACAGTTATGAACTTATGATAATTTATAAATCATGTCGATAATTAAAACTAAAATGTTCTTGCTGCAGAAAGCGAAGTTTTGTTGACGATCACTTAATACCAAAGATAGCCAAAGTAGGAAGTAATCAAGCAAATACTATTGTTACAAACATATGACACCAAATTCATTACAAAAAAATCTATTTGTTTTAAAAGTCAACGGGTCAGATGATTTATGATTCTTGTAAAATTGAATTTGTAAAAATGCAAAGTATTAACTAGGATCCAGTTTGCAAGGCAGTATCCTGTTAACAGACAGACAGACAGACAGAAAGTTTTATTTCTCAACCATCAAACGGTGGTACATGAGAATATAAACAATACAGATAAGTTATAAAATATTAACATGACAAGTGACTGGACAGGTTTACTGAGAATTACTTAAATAATCTAAACAATTCATTAATGAATAATTTCAAGTTCTTTAAATGCTTAATATTTCTAGTACACAATATTTTTCTAATCATAACATGCTTTTGAAGACCATGTATTGGTGCTGAAAAATACACAAAATGATATTCATATTTTCATTTATGATGTCGGCCAATCAATACTTTACCATACTATACTCTATCGCCGTTTTAAGTGGTATTAGCTTTATCGTTTTGGACATATGATTCCCTTTTCATATATAAGAAACACACGATCGCTAGTCTGACAGAGAAAATTAAAGTCTTTCGTTGGTTTTTCTCTTAATTGGAGACGATACAAAAGTCAATGAGGTCAACTTTCAAGCAACCGAATGGATGTGTTTATTACATTTAAGAAGAATGTTCATAAAACAGGACATCAACTTGAAAATTAGAAACATTTCATTATTCCGAACAGAAAAGGTTAGTATGATAAACTTAAGACTGTAGTTGTGTATTATTTCGTAATGTTTGGAAGTTAAAGTCATTTTCAAATAAACGTCTTTAAAAAAAATGATACATCAGGAAGATAAAGATATTGAAGTCCCCATCATATTAATCTTCTTTGATATTACAACTATTCATCATTGTCAAAACAATAATTAATATCACAGTCTTAACAATCTCTTCATGAATTTTACGTTCCAATTTATAATTGTGAATGAAAGATTCCCTTTTAAGGATAACCTGATTTCAAATTTATTTCTTCTTTTAACGTGTATTTTGTATTTTAAATTGTTTTAGTTGCACTCAAAGCATTAAGCTCAATACTTGCTATGTTCATATATATGCCGCCATATTGGTGATCAGGTAAGTGGTATCTTTTGTATTCAATTCTAAACAAATAAATCAATGTTAACAAGTACAATAGATATTACAAAAATAAAGCCGTTGGCTCTGTAGCTCATCTTTATATTTTATGTTGCTTAAGGGTGTGGCCAATGTGGTTCTCCCCTTAGTAGGGGCCACAAGGCCACCAAAGCTACAATTTATAATCCTCACTAGCCACGGAGTCTGTGCACAAAGTTTCAGCTTTCTAGGCCTTATGGTTCTGGAGAAGAAGTCGAAATTCCACAAAGTTTACGGACGGACGGACGGCCATTCCATAAGCTCATCGGGTCTTACAGGCCAGATGAGCTAAATATTAAAGAGAGGACAAGGTGAAAGAAAGTAAATCAGAAGTATTTAAGTAATTGTAGAAATAACGCATTAAAGGGGCAGTAGCACGTTTTTTGAAAATTTTATATTTTGAATTTTTCACTGATAGCAATACGTTAATACTAAATGTATAAATTTGACAGTGTCAAAACTCTCATTACACAAACCAATCATCCATAATCAGAGAACAAATTATGAGATTTCACATGAATTCCATTGGCTGCCATTTTTATGTGAACACTTTTAATCCATTGTGCGTAAGAAAAAGGAATCGCATAGCTGAACTTAACATTATATATTTGATTTATTACTGCTTCATTTAGTTTGAATACACTGTCTTTAACTTGGAAGCATCTAGTTCATTTTCCTGACATCACCTTATATTCCTCCTGAAAACGTGCTTCTGCCCCTTAAAATAAAGCATTCCCATAAACAGAACTTTTTCTATTCTCCCATGGTTCGCTAGTTCCAGCCGATGCTCGCAGGTTTCCTCGCAATGCATAGCCACAATGGTGTTGCGGGCTTTCTCTCTGCAATAATACTAGCAGCCGCGATATAAGTGAAATACTCTTGAAAGCGGCGCTACTCACCTCATCTATTCTCCTTATAATGGAAAGCGGACATAGTGATATTCATGAATGTTATTTCCGAATGCTGTGCCTTATTCATTACAACCCAAATTGTCACTTTCTCATAGCCAAGTCCACCTAATACCGTTTCACTTGGTAAAATGCCAGACGAGGTCGTTAATAAAGAAGACAAGACTTATTACCTGTCTGTCGGCATCGAGGGGATCTCCTCTGTAATAATATTTCCATCTCCGTTTTTTTATCTTCTTCAATAACCGTAATAAAGTTTATGGAGTGCACAGTTAGGAAATAAAACCAGAGCCATTTGATTTTGAAGCTAAAGGATGAATTTGTGTCAACTTTCTTGGCTGAACCAGAGATGGATACAAACCATTGCAGAACAATATAAAGCACTTGATGTCGAGGCCCAAAGCTAGGGTACTTCCTCGATGCTTGAAGTAGAAAGCTCAAGAGTAAAGAATTCGGAAATAAGATTCCATCTTTAATAAGACCTGCCCAAGGCAAAGGCTGTGTTTACAACGCATATTTGGCCTTTTCGATTCAGGACGAAGAACTTGCCTAACTTTCCTAGCATGCAACAGATTGTTTGAAGATTGCTCCAAAACCTATCTAGATGATAGTTCCCTACTTCTTGCAGACTGTTCTGCCTGTGGCAATGTTCCATACATCTATAGATGGTTCTCACGTCCATGAATTCTTCTTATGGACTCTTTGGGGTCAAGGGTTGTGGAATTATATTGGAAACAATGTCATTTGTACGCCACACTTTCCTCCATACATTTCGTAAAGTTGAATATAAATGAAGTCTTTGAGGTTAATTCCACTTGTGTCACTTGGAAAGGCACTTCATGCACATTTCACTCAGTCACCAGCTGTTAAAATGGGTACCAGAAAACAGGATGTATGGACCTAATTGTTCGCGTTTGGCGCTTCTTTGAAAGTAAACACCTTCAGGGTCATGGTGTAGGTAGCGCTTCGAGCAGAAAACTATTTCCTTGAAACTATAACCGAAACCTTTAAGAAACACTATACATGATTATTTTTCCTCTGTTGTAAACGTTCTCTCATATCTAAGTTTTATAAAAAGTGTCCCCTAACTGGATATAAGCTTGATTGCAGATAGACAAAGCACTAAATAACATTCGTATCTCATTACCCTGCTGAACTTTACCGGCGTGTTGATCTCAGTTCAACAATTGCTATGGCTCTACTATGCTGTGTAAAGAAACGACGGGTTAGTATCACCTCTAGCAGTTATCCACTCGTTAGATTAGGCACTAAGTCTTTCGTGGTAAATAGAAATAAAATTATATCATTTTCAAAGCACGCCAATGGCATTTTCTGCTGTCTGCAAATTCAAAAGTAATGTGATCATGCTTTGCAATTTTGGCGATTTTAAAACGTTTTGCATGAGCGCAGAGGAATTGGGTTTCATAAGAGTATTGACATAACTCAATGCCAAAGAGTGAGGATATAAAATCCAATATTCTCTGACATAAGATATGATATAACCGCTTCGTCACTCTTATTAAGCAGTAAAGACTCTTGACAAACACAGTGTATTCCAATGAATATTGACCATACGGTTATTGTAGTGGAAAAGGAGCAATAGCTCTTGCTTGCACTCGCACAAACCATTAATGATGTTTTGCATGAGAGCCCACAACGGATCAACTGACCTCTTAAAAGAGCAGTAGCATTTTTTAAAATCAATTATTTTGAAAAAAAGTTTAAGAAAGAAGGGTTATCTTTAGAGGGTCAAACATATCATCATTTGCGATGAAACTCTTCAAGATACAACATATTTATATATATACCCCACCCTTATCTTAAAAGGGGCAGTAGCACGTTTTTTGATAATTTTATATTCTATTTTTTTTCACTGATAATTTAACGTTAATGCTTAATGTACTATTTTGAAAGTGTCAAAAATCTCATTACACAAGCCAATCATCCATAGTCAGAGGAAAAAGTAAGAAGATTCAAATCAAATCCATCGGCGGCCATTTTGTATGAACACCTTTAATCCATTGTGCGTAAGAAAAGGGAAGCGCATGGCTAAACTTTACGTTATGTATTTTAATTATTGCTGCCTTAACTAGTTTAACTACATTGTCTTTCAATTGGAACAATTAATTTTCATTTTCCTGACATCACCTTTTATTCCACCTAAAACGTGATACTGCCCCTTTAAGATATTTTGATCATCAATCGAAGAATATACTATCAAGTATGAGACAAACAATATTAACGCCAGTTTTGTGTGAACACACTTTAATAATTTACTCAAGGGAAATACGTTGTACTATCGTTAATGAACTCGTTTTATTGTTCATGAGATTGTCCTGCATTTGGTAAATACAGTAAAACTTTTCGCGAGATCTCTTTTTGCCTAAAACAACTTGTCACTGCACTGTCAAACGTAATCTTTTCTAGTTAGTTGGGTTTATTTTTTGCAATTGAAATTGATCAACATAGAAGCAATGAGAGCAACTGTAAGTCATGTTTTATTTTATATTCATGGCTTTAACTTCATTAATGTATTTCCCAAAAGCTTATACTAGCCAGATCAATATAAACGGGAAAAACTTCAAATAACTGTTAAATTACATATTACTGTATCTCACTTTTTTTCCATTACCATTTATCTGTGTTATCAAATTCTCTCTTTTCAAGTAAACTTTTAAATGTCTGGGTGTCACTTGAAAATTACTCATTGGAGAAGATAAACCACATGATCGTATGATTTAGGAATTAAATATATAAAAGTAACTTGAAAAGTATAGGGCTTTTGTCGAGAATGTTGTAAAATTGACAAGTCAAGAAGAATTCTCTTATCACAAACAGCGATTCGGATGACGAATGGTTGAAATAACTGAAAGACATGACTGCGGATGCCTGAAATGTAATTTTAGACAGGCACATAAATATTACCGAGAAACGTGTCTTGGTAAATGGATACAATTGCATTAACTCTACCCAGAACGTTACCGGTCCATTACTTTACTTCTCAGCTTACCTAGAACTCCTAATCTGTAGTTAAGGGTAACGACGATGACGTCACCATAGCTTGACAAAACACTTCCGTCATACGCATTTCCGGTTCCGGTGTCGTATGATTCCCCGTGTACAAAGACCATTACCGGCATAGGGGTCGTATCGTTCCATTCTGCAAAACAAACCAATATCATGTTAGCGGTTTCCTATTGCAAATATATTACTTTCGAAGAAGACAAATGAGCCGACCAATATAGCTTAATCTTCTGGGAATTATTAATCTTTGTCAACATTCTCAAGCTTACATTACGACTTTGATTAACCTTCAGAAATGAAATGAAGAATAAACAATGTTATGAAGAAAATAATGGTTGGTATTTTTTCAGTCATTAATACTTCTGCAGAAGGTTTAATGATAAATTCGACATTTAACGTGAGATCGTCATCAATAAACAAAGGTTTTCTCCTTGACAATTAAATCTAACAAGTAATTTGATGATCTTATAACAAAACAACAAAATTTACGAACATGTTATTGAGCTAAGAACACAAACGATGGAATGCATTTTAAAGTGCAAGTTCCATCATGAATATAAGAGAAAGTGAGAAATGTGACACTTGCATCTAACCAAGTACTTCAAACGGGTTGTTCAGGTCTCTAAACTTTTATATCCATGTGTAATGTAAACTCCTCGTTTTATCGTTTTTGTTTCCTTAAATTAAAGTTGTCCGTGTCTTACTCAAATTCATTAAAAGCTTCGTATCGAACATAATGATCTTCAGCTCACAGAAACTTTTCTATTATATTATGGCGACTTTAAATATCCTGGTAATATATGAGTTTAAATGATGGGATGGAATTTCTATTCTTCTTGTCGAACAAATTAAATATGGTTCAATATGTAACCTGAACGATGGTATATCCATCATTTCTGATATTTATTGGATTTACCAAGACGTAATTAGTATGAAAACGAGTAAACGGCATACACTCACATTAACAGTGTCATATGTATGATATATTACATTTTTAATTACTTTTCAGCAGATATACATAATAACTTTCGAGCTTAATTAAAATAACGTTTGTTGGGAGTCCGTATTGGGAATATTTTGACGAGGGCATGTTAAAGTCATCAATTTTCCTTTGTTCTCCTTGTAAGCATATGATAATTCATGTTCAAAACACCTTCAGCCACTTGGCAACTATATGATGATTAAAGGTTTTAAATGAAAATCGAACACAACTATATGAACATAAACCAAAATTTGTCTATCAAAATGTTTACAACTTATCATATCTCACGCACTATAAATCAAAATCTGTCATTCTTTCTGCTTCAGGTTCGTCTTAAATGATTTGACTAATTCGCACTCAATATTTAAAGGGGCAGTAGCACGTTTTTTGATAATTTGAAATTTTTTCACTGATAATGCTAAATGTATTATTTATATAGTGTCATAAATATCATTACACAAGTCAATCAGTCATAGTCTGCGGACAAAGTATGAAGATTCACATACAATCCATTGGCCGCCATTTTGTGCGAACACCTTTAATTCATTTTGAGTAATAAAAAGGAATCGCATGGTTAAACTTTACATTATATTTTTGAATTATTACTGCCCCATTTAGTTTAAATACTTTGTCTTTGAATTGGAAACTAATTTTCATTTTCCTGACATTACCTTATATCCCCCCTAAAACGTGCTACTGTCCCTTTAACGCATTGATTTGATTACAAACAAAACCTTCACATTATCACTAATCCGAACCGAAAAGCATGTAATTACATCATTTTCACACAAAAGTCAATAGTTCTTGATATAATAGCTACTTTAAAAAAAAAAATTTTGTCATATGATATTGGGTAAAAAAGAGTAAGCACGAATAAGCAGGTAATGAACAGTATTGTTGATCATAAAACTTTAATATTCTGCCATTTTGATCTTAAATCTTGAAACTTTTAAACTATATTATATGTTAGTTCATATTACGTCCCCAAGAGAATGATAATGCGAGCCTGATCATAATGTTACATAGTAAATTGATAACTACCATAGAATGATATATTATGAAGTAGTTATTATAACTATGATTAAACTTAACCTTTAAAGGGGCAGTAGCACGTTTTTTGATAATTTTTTATTTTAATTTTTTTTAGTGATAATTGTTAGTTAATGTTAAATGTATTATATTGACAGTGTCAAAAATGTCATTACACAAGTCAATCATCCATAGTCGGGGGACAAAGTATGAAGATTCACATAAAATACATAGGCGGCCATTTTTGTGTGAACACCTTTAATTCATTTTCTGTAAGAAAAAGGAATCGCATGGCTAAACTTTACGTTAAAGATTTGAATTATTACTGCTCCATTTAGTTTAAACACATTGTCTTTCAATTGGAACCATTAATTTTCATTTTCCTGACATCACCGTATATTCCCCCTAAAACGTGCGACTGCCCCTTTAAAGGGGCAGTAGCACGTTTTAATGGGGAATATAAGGTGATGTACATGTCAGGAAAATGAAAATAATGGTTCCAATTGAAAGGCAATGTATTTAAACTAAATGAAGCAGTAGTAATTCATATATACAACATAAACTTTAGCCATTAGATTCATTTTTCTTACACAAAATGAATTAAAGGTGTTCACACAAAATGGCTGCCAATGAATTTCATGTGAATCTCCATACTTTGTCCTCTGACTATGGATGATTGGCTTGTGTAATGTTATATTTGAGACTTTAAATAAATTAATACATTTAGCATTAACTTACAATTATCAGTGAAATATTTGAAATATAAAATTATAAGCAAAAGGTGCTACTGCCCCTTTAAAGTAAAAGTATGCCATCAAATGAATATCGAGAAACAAGAAGTTATTAAATGTGTGCTGTCATAGTTTTAATTTTCAGTTTGATTTAATGGTATTTATTCCAACGATGAAACATCATTTTCTTTTCAATTAATGCGTATCTTTTTTTGTCATTATTTGAATCTTTAGAACATGTATCTCTTCTGTCATATTTCAAATCTTATTTGCTGTATCATATACTTATGATTGTAAACGAATGCCTGGTATATATATATATATATCAAATGATAAGAATATGCGTAAGTTGTATCTTTATTATATGAATTGAATCTCAAATAAGCTGTATCTCTTGCATTTGATTAAAATCTCAAATAAGGTGTAACGCTTTCTTATGATTTGAATCTAAAATAAGCTGTATCTCGATAATTTGATTTGAATCTAAAATTAGCTGTATCTCGATCATTTGATTTGAATCTAAAAATTAGCTGTATCTCTTTCTTATGATTTAAATCTCAAATAAGCTGTATCTCTCATATGATTTAAATCACAAATAAGCTTATCTCGATCATTTGCTTTGAATCTAAAATAAGCTATCTATTTCACAGGATTAGAATCTCAAATAAGCTGTATCTCTTCCATGTGCTTATAATATAAAAATAATTTGTTTCTCGATCATTTGAATTGAGTCTAAAATAAGCTGTATCTCTTTCATATGATTAGAATCTCAAATAAGCTGTTTCTCTATCTTATGATTTAAATCTCAAATGAGCTGTATCTCTTGCATTTGATTAGAATTTTAATAAGGTGTTTGGCTGGCATATTATTTGAATAGATTAAGTACTGTAGTTACTACTGTCATCTTAAATGAGCACTGGATTGAGACAAAGGGTCGCGTGTTATTCCGTAATCATATTGTCACATCGTTTAAATGATTTCACTGTTAAGGGAATAAATCGAGACTGCTAACGTTCCCAGATTTCAAACGTTCTATGTTTAAGTTATGTTGCTCATTTTGAGGATTTTCATTAAATCCGACCATGTATCGCCCAAAATGAAGTATAACCATGTATAACCAGAAATAAAGTCATCATGGCGTTTAATCCCCAACATGTAACTGTACATAATGTTACAGTTATTCAATACCCATGATACCAGTTAATCATACATCCGAATACACTGAGATTTTTCAATTGGATATAAATAACAAACAATCGATTTCACAAAAATAAGAAATGCATTGAAATCAAATAACTTCCGAGTTGTATTCACTTGCTCGTCTCGTGAAGCTAATTTGAAACTACCGGTACAAATACATTACGAATAGGACGAGGGTAATGAAATTAGAGTCGTTTTTCCACCGTTGTCTTTTTCTTTTTGAAAGGAATAATTTGAATTGAGAAAATTTGACGCAAGGGAAATAAAGGGGCATTTAGCCAACTGTGTCCTGTCAGATCCAGTTTTACTGCAACCTGCTCCAAGGAATGAATTTACAACAGACAGGCAACGACAAAACATCACTGCCTCGTCTCTACAATGTGGTCACGTGATACGAGAAAGAAATCAGATCGAGGCCCGCGGGGCCCGTATGTCACGAATTTTACGACTTCAAGGCATTGATGTGTTCCCAGAAAGGATAAAAAGCGGGAGATTTCATGCAGGCTCGCCTGAAAAGAATCATTTTAACGAGTGCCCTTGAAGGACGGTGGAATCATTGACACGCATGCAAGTCTGGGATCCTCTTTGTTTTGAATCAATTTTTTAAAAACAAAATCACAATAAGGTGGTGTTTTGAATATGTCAGAAGATATTTGAATCAATTCAAAAACATTTATGTAGTGAACATTACGATGTTCTTAGGCACCGTGTTGGCGAGATGATATTGATTTTAACTTTTCACTATATTTTTCAAAAAATTAATACTGACGTTTCAAGCATAAGAAGATAAAAATACGTTCCAAGCATAAAAGATGAAATGAAGTTAAAAAGTTTCATCAACTAAAATACTTTCACATAATGATCTGATTTAATGAACCTATTCATATGATCATATAGTCATCAGTTTCGTAATAAAACAGTACAAAATAGGTTGATTCATGTACTACGACTGAGATTTTGATCGATGAATGTTAACTTTAACAGCAATAAATGCTTTATAAAATGATAAAATCCAATTCCATATTATTGAATTGCATTGAATTTGACACTTTAACGACAAACGTTTTCTTAGGAACGTTTCAACTAATGTTATATAATCTTCATTTACTTTAAGATAGATATACCATTGCGTTCTTTTATCCATAGTTGTTTCAATTCAAATTGGCTTTCTTTTACAGTCAAATATTGACAATCAGGTAGAAAAGACCAGAAACCCCAGAAGTCTCCTTTTACCTACTTTTAACAAACCACTTCTATTACTACTACTATCACTGATTTACGACTTTGACAAGCAAAAACAAAGTCAGAGAAATTTATTGGGGGTCCTGTGCAATGCTCAGTCGACCTCTATCAGAACAGTTCAGCAACAAAGGGCGCACCTCGCTGGATGGGTGGGTAACCCATTGTTGATAATCTGGGAGTTTGAAGGTTTGATTCCCTGCCCCACACTGAGACATAAGTTGAGAAACTTGGTGGTGTCACCCTGGGTAAGTGACTTAGTTCGAAGCGTGCCCATGTCCACCCAGCAGTGATTGGGTACCTGGTATGATACGATGGTATTCTGAATGTTGACCTCGAGCGCCTGACAGGCGAACGGTTGTATTCTCCATGCTACTGTACTCGTTGACCAGGGGTAATATGTCACTCAGCGCTTTGAGCATGCTTGCAATGTGCATGGATATATGCGCTATACAAATGGACTATTATAAAATCGTTGAAAGGAATTAAGAAGTGGCATACACGTGAAGAGCAAGCTTGCCTAGGTAACACTTGAAATTGTTATCCAGCAAATAAATTTAAATATAAACTCTGTTTCAGTGTGACATCACTTATCACTGATCGAGTATTGGTAAAGAAACATTATTTTCGTGTGAAAACAAAATATATTCTGTTTGTTATTTGCCTCTGTGATCGAAATTGTGGTTTACGTCCACAACTTCTTGACTGGAGAGTTTTCTTGCGACGTCATACCAGTGTTGTACAGTACCTAAGCAACGTTACGTCATACCATTGAACACATGACGTCATATGAAGTGATATTTTCACTGACTCGAAAAAACGATATCAAGCTCAGTTTAGAAGACAAAGTCTATAACCGCTTAGCACAAAATTAATAATCAAAATCGAATTTTATTGCCCGTCTTAAGAAACATTGCAACATTGATCCTTTCAGTACAAAGAAAGTGTAGAAACACCAGATGATCTAACAGAATAGCCAAACATTCTGCCTAACATGATACAGCATCAGTAGATAATACGTAATTTGAAATATGGAAATATGCCAACCCGGGCCTTACCAAATCGATGCATTCTTACGTTGCTATATCCAGCTATAAAGCAAGGGTCCCTTCCTTGTTGATCAATCGGTGGAACCCGGATTTGACAAGGCCTTAATAAAAGCATCAGAGGAGTCATCCAAACATAGCTTTCTATTTTATGCTATGATTGGCTGCAATGAATTTCCAAAGGAACGGCGAGCATCTAATATGAACGTATACCAAACTTTGATGAAATCTGACACGTTTGATAATACGCGATTTCACTCAATTGAACTTAAAAGGTCCAGCTTTTGATACTTTATGTGATCTTAAATCGATTAAAATGTCCACAACGAGGAAAAGTAATTTCCTAAAGAAAATTAGAAAAACTTCTTAAGGAATGGTACAGTTGAGGAGAAAATGTTCCTACGGCTGATCAGACACAACTTGTTTTAAGAGTTCATCTCAAGTACGGAGCCACAGCTATGAATTTTAGTATTTTTTTCTATTCAAGAATATTTTTGATAAATGTTTTCCAAATATTGCGAGGCGTCATAAAACTTCTGCTCAATTGAGTGATTTTTGACACTTTTCAAAACATAATTGTATCCTTAAAATGCCATATGTTGTAAAAAATATTTCTCTCTAGGAGAAACATTTTTAAACGTCGAAAGGGAAAAGATTTACACAATATTTGTGCCATTGTGGCATAGACTCATTTCAGTGACATCGAAATGAATAAACTTGTCATTTCATGTTATGCCATAGCGTTAAGTCGCTCCCAATTTTGCCCATTTCAATCTCTGATCTATTTCTGTGAACATCATATTCTTTGAAAATACCCAAAACCAATATATATTTCAAAAATATATCTTGCAATTGGTCGGTTCTCTTCATCAGTTTCCGAATGAGATGATTTAGAGTATCTAGATATTAACATAATTCACAAAGACATACAGGTTTAGAAGAGAAGATAAGAAGATAACGCTTTGAAAGTCCAAGTTCCTTTATACAAAATCACATTTAAAAAGACTTTGGTCACTCTGAACGATGGGTGAACAATAGATGAAGTCAGATAGACATACAGGTTTAGAAGATAAGATGAGAAGCTAACGTTTTGAAAGTCCAACAATATAAACGTTCCATTATTCAAAATCACATTTATAGACTGTGGTCACTCTGAACGATGGGTGAACAATGTATCAAGTCAGATAGACATACAGGTTTAGAAGATAAGATGAGAAGGTATCGCGTTGAAAGTCCAACAATATAAACGTTCCTTTATAAAAAATCATAATTAAAAAGCCTTAGGTCACACCGGACTCCAAAACACAGCACGAACAATGGATCAAGGTCACGACGCCATTGTATTGACGTTAACGCTTGTTTCTTATCGACTATCACAAGCTGGGTGACAGTCCTTAATTTTTCTGTCAGCTTGTAGACCTTTATTGATTAAAACAGCGTTAAAGCCTGCTGGATATGGGTCTGGGTGAGGGAATGTGTCACCTAATGTCATAAAAAGGGCTGGATAATTACAGACGCTACCGACACAAGTCAGTAAAGACATATCTATTTTGATGATACAAGCCTCTCAATGAGAGCGATCTATATAATTGAGCTTTTTAACGCTGTGCTAGCTCTCTATTCCAACAAATTAGATCATAAGCACTAACCATCATGTCGCGTTTCCTGATCGCGGTGATAAATGGAACGTTATATGTCCAGAGCAGAGGATGACATCTCCGAGTTGGAGTACTAGACTATAATAGCACCGTTTGACGTAATCACGTCCGCCTCGTTGCAATAATGGTAGACAGGATTTTTGGCGTTAAGTGAAGCATCACCGAGACCACGGAACTCATCGGTCAGATGGAGACGATTAAGGCAAACATCTCATAGATCGATGTAAACACTCAGCGGGAGAGATATCAACCTAAATAGCAGAAAGTATGACGTTTCAATCTGCGTGAAGGATGAAAAAGGGGCCATGAGTTCCCGCCAACCGCCATTGATTATCTCAAGTCTCGCAAAGTCTCGTACCACCAACAAGGGTAAACGTTAAGTAAACTTTGAAACATCTTAAGAAGAGCACCTTTGGCTCAGTTGGTTCGGCGTCTGCTCATCACCCTTGAGATTGAGTTTTATCCCTAGAAACGGCCCTTACATAACCCTGGCTCCGTAAAGACAGGACGTCGCCTACTATTGAACGTCTAGGTAGGAACTTTGATTATCTGGGTACGATTTATGCTGAATAACCCTAAACAAGCTAGCAACCGTTTTAGAAATATTTTAAGATTCCTATGACAATCACATCAGGAAAATCTCCAAGATCATTAGAGAAATATAAGAAAACACAAAGAGGATTTGAGCAAGAAAGACGTAATAATATTATCTATGAAGATAAACATAAGTAGGCAAAAGGACCCTCGACAATAGGACCAGTTTAGAAAACTTTTGAAATATATGAAACGTTTAGAATCCTAGAGTTTTAAACCACCTCATCAAAAGAAATTTAAGTAGGCTTGAAACCATCGCAAGTTCAGCAACGTTAAGTTTATGTAAGCTAATCTCAGGTCCAGGCCTACTTTCACAAAGCTCTTAAGTAGCCTTAGTGTAATGTTAAAGAATGGGAGTTAAAGTTAACCTTAGTTAAGGTTGCTTTGTGAAAAGAGGCTAAGAAACGTTACGTAAGCGCACCGCCATTTTAGGAGAAACGTTGAGTAAGCCAAAAATTAACTTTACAAGAGAAATGTCAGGTAAGCCTTCAATCAAGACAAACCGCAAATTAGATAATCAGAGCATGTTAAATGCTACGTTTAGAAAAAAAACCCACTTACTAGAACTTAAATCAACTAAGCTTTTTTAAACTATCTTTTCTTACCTAACCATTATACAGATAACATACCGACAGATGGGCTTTCGTTTCTTCTTCACTTAGTGCATCGAATTCTACTCAGCAGGGGCAAACGTTAAGTAAGCTTGTAGCGTTGACATATCTCCGTCCTTATCATCATATAGATATAGAGCTGCAGATGGGATATTTTTTCTAGTCCACTTCATGCATCAAAATCTACTTTATCAATCGATACCACGTGGTAAGAAATCCTTTACGTGAGGAATAAATGTTTGGGAGGTCAGATAAGGAGCAATTAATAAATTAGGTATCACTCATCCGTAAGGCAGCAAGATAAAGATGAAATATATCTGTTCAATTCCCTTTCCAGATCCAGTTCAAGGCACGTTTATCGTTATATCAACTACTTTTGGACCACTTAATCATATTATCGATGGTTGACGCTTAAACTCGGGACGAGCGCTCATGCGGGATAGTTCTTGTACAGTTCTCTATTGGACGCCGGACAGCATTTCAAGATTCCACTCCAAACCCTCGTAAAAGCCATGCTCAAAGTTATTGACTTTAGCAATGTAGCTCTCGGCCACAGTGATATGAAGGACAGAGAGGGTTAGAAATTGTTACACTACCCATTAAACACTGGGAATCTAAACGAGAATTCGTTACGCTTGAGAATCGTTCACCATCGGTCTGATGCTTAAATGTCAACCGGTATTTGAGATGCAAGATTTTTCTATAACAGTTAAATGTATATTGATTCAATTGTTTTCCGGGTCGCGAGTGCATGATACAATCTCGTAAATTTCAATATAGTTAAGTCGTCACAGACACAGAAATTCACCAGGAACCTGGGACTTTGGTTATCAAGCAGGGCAAACAGATCCATAGTTAAGAATGATGAATGACTGAAATATACAAGACTCTTCAAAATTGATAGCTTTAGTTTTTGGAAGATTGCCAGTATTGCTTTTCGGCCAGATTGTTTTTTCTTATCAGATGTAAAATCACGGAGGTCCACGAAACTGCTGCGATGAGGTTAAAGATGAGGTCAGAGATCTCCAATACTTCAAAAAGAAAAAAAACTTAACATGCTTGAGAAAGCTACATTATTTCTATTCCCGGACCCAGGCCTTGCAATCAATACTTTATGTAACATCCAAACTCAAGATGCATTTCTGGCTTCAAATAATCAAATTTACTCTTCCCATTGAACTTTGAGATATAAAGTTAAACGTTAATGCGAACAAGTTTTGACATTTTATTCAGTCGTCTTGAAATTTCAGGTTCTTTCTAGTTTTATTCTACAATAAAAACAATCCGCGTTTCCTATTGACCTCAGCGAGATATATAACTTACATTTTACATAAGGCTAAAGTAAAAAGTAAGAATGAAATGGTATATACAGGATATAGGTTCAAAAATACGTGTGGATACAATCAGGTTTTGATAAAAAGAAGATGACAAAATTCAAGATAGAAATTCAACATATGTATTTTTTATTTATGTAAAACATAACCCTAAAAAAAGAAACCTGATTTATAATTACCATAACAAAATAATTTGAATCTAGATAACCAATGCATAGTTCCTTTCATATTTTAACTTAATCGTCATTTTTAAAGAAAACATGGTCTCGTCCATTTGATAAAAACGAAAATTATTCTAGCAAATTCGTTCTCGTCCCATACGTTTTATGCTATAAAATCATTAAAAACAATTCAATATTTTACCCTTAATTAACTAAAATGAAATTAAATGCATAAGGTCATACATGGGGTCAACTCATTTTAGTATAATTTGCTATTTTAAATATTTACTAGAGGAAAAACGTTAACAGTAATAACGTTAAGAAGGAACAAGAAGCCAAGCGCTCAAATGCTATTCTACACTTTAAGTAGTTACGAAGAGGCAAAAACCTTTCACTGACATTTTCTGCGTTAAATGGGCACAAGAAGCGAGACGCTCAAATGATATTCTACACCTTAAGTAGTTAGAGGCAAAATGTTTAAATGACAATTACCATGTTAGGATCTCTCAAGAAGTTAGACACGCTGAAATGATATTACACAGTAAAAGAAGCAAATCTACAGACTCGTTTAAATGATAAACGCGTTTCACTCAGGATAAAGTCGGCACGTTCCAATAATGCTTATCAGCTGATTTCTTGTCATGAAGATTACACACAGCAGGAAAGCGAGACCCAACCAATTACATGAAATTGAAGTCAATTGAGTTCTACTTTCTTATCGCATCATTAGTCAACATGAGAAGTAGGCCTATGTTTTTGTCTTCCGTTTTTCACTTGAAGGTCTTCTGAAATCGATGAGCATATCACAGTCCGTTCCTTGCATATTCTAAATCGAACTCTCATTTTTCAATTCAAATGAAACAAATGGGCAAACGGCAAAACAACGTTGAAGACATCAAGCCGCAATTTTCTCAAATGCGATCAACAATTTAGGTGTTTACTGCTTAGGTAGTCTGAATGTAAATATTTACCTCCTCCATCTACTTAAAACGTTGATGAACCTGCCCTGAGGTGTTAGTAGTTATATCTATATCTTTGTGATCACAAAGTATATATTTCAATCTTTTACCTACACTAATGTACGTTGGTTAGTTAAGGTACATAACACATTATTGGATTTTTAATGTGTTTATAGTAGGCAAAATGTCAGTCACGATATTGTTTATGTTCTCTTTCATAACGTTATCCTCACATCTGATCTGGATTTTACTACCATTACGGTTACATGAGAATGAAAGGTGCTCTTATCCTCTTAGCAAAGAAGGTTTATCCTGTTATTTCCATGATATTGCCTTTCAGACAAGTCGATCAGCCTTATAAGGGTTTTTTCGGTATAAGTAGTACAGTACCCTTACCATGAAATCAAAGCATAAATGACTCTCTATGTAACAAGACAATTTCATCATTATATTCAAGTATTACACTACAGACAAGCCAAGTACATGAATAAGTAAACTTTGTTCTGTCAGTAAGATAAGTATATGCATAAGTGAACTTATCATGAGATATTACAAGGATAAATTGGTAGCATAATTCTGTCCTAATGCTACGAACACTTTCTCTACACTGTCCAAAGTATCACTATCTAGACCGGACAAGTAGTTTGATAAATGTTTTTATTTTGCTAATGGACAAATAGTGCCGCCAGACCTGAAGAGAAGCGTCAATTGCTTCAACTTAACTACCATGTTTAGTGTTTACTTCACTTCTCCAGGGTTAAACGTCAATTGACAATCAGGAAGAAGGCTTTCGCTATAAACCATGGGATCCTTTTCAGAATAGCAAAGCGTCGGATTTCAAGAACAGGAACTTACTTGCCAATAACAGAACTGATCATGCACTTATACAAGGGAAAGCTCATTTGAATTCAAGAGAAGATAATCTTTTGGATTTTTAGAGCTTTTTATAATGGATTGGTCTAAGTGAGACCTTTTGTACAAGCAAACCAAGCTTAGTTCGAAGAGAAGATAAGTAGTTAAAACCCGTCATTCATCCATAGCTTCGGATAAAATGGATTTATAAAATCCTCCCAAGTTGAATAGTAGGTGTAATGGTATAGATGAAAATAGAGAAATCTAAAAATACGTTTTACATCTCCTGAATTGAAGTTTTTGTGTACATTTTTACCAGGCTTGTACGTTTCGAAGTGTTTGGTTTTTGGCAAAACTCGAATAAGACTGAAAAGAAACGACAACGACATAAGCTCTTTACGACTATGTACGGTGTTGCTTCCGTTGCCCTCTTTTTACGTATTAATTGGTAGTCACGAGCAGGCGATTTCGCTATAAGCCTTGCCCATGTATCGGGAACAGAACAGAACTTCATTTCAAAAGTAGGGACGCCTACAAAAACTTGCCACAGAAAGAATTGGATTTATGTTCAGACTTTGATTATTGCACAATAGATTGGTTCACGTAAGCATTTAGTTAACCAGTAAACCTTAAAGCTTGAAGATCTTAAATGGGGAAATGTCCTCACGAAGTCGTTTTATCAGATTGGATTTGAATGGCAGATATATAGAAGTACGTACTAAGTATTGCGATTGCCAGACCTTCAATAACCGTTACGCTGCTACCGGCTTAGATATTGCGTAAACAATAACTCCCTCACTCACTCAATAACCATTAATCAATTGATTGCAGCATCGATAGTTGGTATGATGATCGATGTTCTATTGACATAAAAAGCTAATAAATTGTTCTCAATGTACAAACATGCCCTTCTTGATGTATGATTAGATGAAAAAGAAAACGTTCATCTAACATTGAGTCCATAGCATTAATTTCACGATAAAACAATCACGTGTTCGAATTTAGTTTTTTCATGAGGCAAACGTTCTATCAAAACTAAAGATAGACATCAAGGGTCTTATCTTCGACTACTATGCAGTGTTTATTACATTGCTTCTTGTTGAAATTCCAATAACCGAACACGAACATGGGATTTTGAAATAAGCCTCCCCGTGTTTGGAGGTGAAAGAACAACTAAAAGCCAATAGAAACTTTAAGAGATCACTTGCTTTAAAAGTACGCCCCCTTTTGATTGCTATCTAGAACGATATGAAGGGATTTAAATATTGCGTGTTCTCTCCGAAGGAGGCTCGTAAGTTATTTCAAGAGTAGACACTTCAGAGTGTACTATTTTGATCATTGTAAACTGGTATCTAAAGTCTTGAAGTCTTAAATATTTATTTTACTTCCAAACGCCAATGAACAATCGCGAGTAAGAGGTTTAGCCATAAACTTTGTATACTTCTGTATTGAACAGGATATCAGGGTACGTAAATGGTTTTTGTAGAATAAACCAAGATTTAGTCTCAAGTACCTATTAGTATATATTTGCCTGGGTAGTACGGTCTTTACTTAGGCATGGTTTGAATTCGAGAGTAGAGACTCTTTTACTACCTCATGTAAGAATCTCGATCTCTGATTGGTCCAAGTGACCCTGGATAACTTATAATATCTACGTGTCTTATGTGTCCTGAGAGTTTCTAGTCTGTTAGTGTTATTCCTACTCAGAGATAAGTGTTATTCCTAAAAGGGAAGAAACTATCACATCCGTGTCGCCAATTCACTCACAGAAACTAAGACCATTTCTTTTTGTAGTTAGAAAACTTTCTTCGCACATTCTATTATAGAAAAGTAAATGGAAACTGTAAAGAAAAGTGTGATTTGCAGAGCTTTTTTTAAAATCGATTGGCTAATGTGTAGTTACGTATGTGTCGAACTTAGCTTATACATCTCTCATGTTTCTAGGCAATCAAAATTGCAGTGTAGTCTTCCTTATGAATCAGGAAATTCGCCGGATTGACAACGTAGAGGCCTTGTCACAATTTTCAGTACAACTTCTTAAAAACCTTTTGGTAGTTACTCTATGATTACCGGGTCTTTCAGGTAACAAAAACAGATAAGAATAAGAATCAGGAATACAGAAACATACTTAGAACAGTAAATGAAATCATTTCTTAAACTTGCTCTTCGAAAGAGGTTATTGATTTCAGGGCTCGGCGTTCTTGTTTCCAATAAAAGTATTTCAAACAATTCCATCGAAGTTTTCAAAGTTTTAATTCAAATATTTCAATATAAATGGGTAAGTTTACGACTGAATTTCGACATGCTGTCCTAAATCACTCAAAACATTGAAATCAAATTTCTAAAACGAGATTTTATCTCTTTATATATTAAGATATTCAGTGTATGTATTCAGATTCAAGAGACAAAACGATCATTTTTAATCAAATTTAATGTGGTCTTAGTGAAAAATGTATTTAGTCTCAAAAGAGAATTAACATTAATTTTTAACACAGATCCAACTTATCATAACATGATCAGATAAAGATCTTTACAAAACTCCGTTTTGGAAATAATTGATAAAAGCTGCATTGTTCTGACCTTAAAACCGTACGGAAGTGTATAAACCAAAAGATCCTTAAATTCAAACTAGATAAACAAATGATAATGATCAGACTTCGTAATAATAAATACTAAATACTAATAAATAATAAATGGTGTAACAAACGTTTCTCGTGTTCCTTTATCATACGGGAGATGTAAACATGTTTTCAAGGATATATCAAGATATCATATCTTTAAGAGAACACACTATATATAGCTAGAAAGGTAAATCCACTAAAACATCGCGATGTATTTACTCCAGACGTTCAAAATAGCAATAAAGCTACTAAGACGCTCATTATATGGAAAGCACACACGAAAACCTGCTAGAGAATTGAAATCATACGATAAGATCGCCTTAAATCAGTCAAAATGCCATCAAAGCGGGAACACATGTTAGTGATTTACCTGAGACTTCACCTGTTTGAGTACACGGGGCTAATGAATCGCAGCTTATTATTCCCCC
This sequence comes from Steromphala cineraria, assembly GCA_916613615.1. Classification (NCBI taxonomy): domain Eukaryota; kingdom Metazoa; phylum Mollusca; class Gastropoda; order Trochida; family Trochidae; genus Steromphala; species Steromphala cineraria. The sequence continues at coordinate 42,340,550 of OU744734.1, read as the reverse complement.
TTTAGTTAACAAGGCTTTGAAAGGAAAGATTAATGAATGCCAAGTCATCAATCAAATTTGTCTTAAATTATGAAAGAAAAGATAGATATTTTTGCCAGAAATGTGATATTTGATTCTGATTATTGATTTTCTCAAATGCAAGGTCAACTTTTCGAAACACAATTTGAACTTAAAGACGTACAATTTACATGAACACATATTGCAAATCACTATAGCTTATGTGCACTGGAAAGGTTCTTAGCTTTAAAATGCCAACATGATAAAGTTAACGTTTTATTAGCTCAATTTTTTTTCATTTATGTATAAATGCCAGCCTGAATGCATTTTTTTCGCAAATGAAATCTTAATAGAATATCGTAAAAGCTGTTAAATGCCACCAAGGAATAAATCATTTCCAATTCATAACAATAAAATTGACAAGCTTATCCAAATATGACTAAATATGAAAACATAATTCTATTCAAAAATGTCAAACCAAGGTTAAAATTCATATAGACCATGGACTTAAGTAAACACAATCTTAAAAGCCAGTAAACTATAATATGTCGAACAATAACCCAAATGTCTTGTCCCTTAATACTTTAAGTCGATAATGCATTTGTAACTCTACTCTCTGAATGTTACTTAAATCTCAGTTCAAATATTACAGCAAACCCTCAACATCCAAGTCTATAAATTACATCGTCAACTAATTCTCTCATGAAAGTCTACTCTTGTATCGTATGCATGTAGCTAAAGTTTATCAAATAAGTCATTCCCTGAACAATAAAACTATTAGATATTTTCTGAATATCATCTCCACGCCACTGAACAAGCCCATCCATCAAAACTGTAAGTAAGCGTTGTGATGGATTAAAGTCCCTTGTGCACAAAGAGAAATTGAATTTTAAGCGAATTCCCACAGGACGTTGCTCTTAAAAGCATAGTGATCTAAGTCCTGCTGCCTTGTTCATCCTTGCGCTCTTAAGTAAAACGAACGAGGTTAATCATGAAATGCTACTAGCTATAGTGCGAGGGACACATTTATCTGGCATCACACTTGCAATCTGTCAAGGTGTCCAGCAATATGACACGCTAATCTTCTAGTTTGACAGGACACGCTAGTCATCCCGAATAAGAGGGAAACCGTTTTCATTGACTCTAGCTTAGGTCTAGTGACAAGGCGACTTTAATGAATTTCAATGCAGGGTTGATCGTCTCAACCGCTTTTGAGGTTATTGGCTTCTGGTAGCAGGTCTCGAATGAGTAGAGATTTAACTTAATACTTAAATACGGAGGAAAGCCATTATAGTGCTTGCAAAACGTCCACAGGCGAAGGCTTCCAAGTATGTTTGAGAGAATTACTAGCAGTTTCTTTGAAATGGCATCATGTTACGAAACCTCCTTATATAATCACGAGGTCGAAAAGAATATTCAATACATATTTTTTCCAAATTTTCTTAAAATGTAGGTAACCGTTGCTTGAAGGTTTACTTGACATAATTAACTGTTGTTGCGATTTCAATAATTGTTACTTTTGCAATTAAAGCAAAAACTGAGCTTAATGTCTATCTCTTCCATAAGATAAGTAAAGTGCTTGAGGTGTCAATGCTTTATGGATGTACATTTAAAAATCCTGTTATTGAAGTTATCATAGTCTTCGGTAGTATCGCTTGTATTGTTAAAAGTTGAATAAATCAGTCATGTAGAATCGAGGGTTATTCAACGCACTTACAAAAGTAGGTAAGATAATATCAAAGTGACTTTGATGACTACATGTATATATCCTTGATTTTATGAACTTTTATCATGAACATTAAAGTTTAATGTCAATGAATTGGAGGAGGTTGTTCTTTTAAAATCATTGATTTATATCTAAGTTTACATGAGTTTTAAGTTAACTCAGTTAAACAAATTAATTAATGAGACTTAATTCATATTCACAATGCTTCTCTTGTTCTATTTATCATAGCTGATGCCTTATAATTTTCCTGCATTGCAGGGCATATCGTTAAGAAGAGGCATATCCACTTTTACAACCTATTCATTTACTTGTTGTTGTGAAATGCCATTCTGTCGGTTGTTATAAACTTTCAATTTCTAGTAAAATAATGAGCAGCTACAATAAAGTAATGATAAAGGTTAAAGTGTCATTTGAGTTTTGGTTTTGTGAATTCTAGTATAATGTCAACTTTAGCAAAACAGAATTATGTCTTTCTATTTATTACATGTTGTAATGAAAGAAAACACGGTGTTTGAAAGAACGGAAATAAAGCGTTTGTCATTTTGTCATCTGAACCGAGAAGCATAACAAGAGATGATAAAACTATCTTCCATCGTAACTGTATTCATAGCTATTCAAATGTCAAATAGTAAAATAATCTCGTATGGCAATGGCACGGTGAGGAGGCCATGATAATACTGACAAGAGGTTTATAAAGCTTTAATATCTAAAGGTAAACATAAAGTTTAAAAAAGTAACATAATTCCATTTCAATTTAAAACTTCACATCTTTAATTGAATTTCGGAAAATGTTCATACTTACATAGATAAAAGCTTGCGTGTACACGCCCCACACATTTAAAACAGTACTCAAAATATATAAAAATATATTATCAATTGTATTTTACTGACATAAGGCTCCGTTGCACAAATGCTTTTATTTTCCTTGATTTTGTAGGTTCCTGCGTTCAGAGCAATTGTGCAGGCACACCAAGTCATGATATTTGAACATTTGTTTTAGACCCGCCAAGTTCCTCTTTAACTCAACCATGAACTTTTCAAACTTAATCAGGATCATAACCATAAGATATGCAAAGGCCTTTATCTGAGAATCATGATCCATCAATGCTACAAGTGTATGTTAACAGCTCCAATAACGGGATATAATGGAAAACTAATATATGAACTTTTCAGGGTTAATCAGGATCATAACCATAAGATATGTAAAGGCCTTTATCTGAGAATCATGATCCATCAATCCTACAAGTGTATGTTAACAGCTCCAATAACGGGATATAATGGAAAAAACTTTTGATAAGTATTGGAAGCAACAGTTGAATACAAAGCCGTTTATTGGTTTCACGTTGCTGGAGAAGGGTCTAATGATATTCCCCGAGAAGTTGTCGCAAGTGAGAGCTGCTCCCGATTTCTTCTCAAGTCAAGACAGCTGGTCTCAGGGGATCTCCTTGGCGCTCTCTGCTTCTTGTCTCGGCAACACCAGTAATGAATTCAAACTAAGTAACACCATGTTTCCAGCAGTAGAGGTATTTACATAAATGTGTTTGGTGGTGTAAAACAAGATTTGGACGACTTGATGATACGACATGATTGAATTTGCATAGCAATGTTAAAGTGTACGAAGGATAAAGCTCTAAATTTTCCCGAACATCACGCTGAGCCGTTCCAACGACGAAGAGCGGGACTGACTTATCTTGTTACAGCTTGCAACCTTACTTGACGTCAACCTTTTTGCAATTGTAGGATTTTCAGATTTTTCTTGATTTTTTAAATGATATTCTCTTCCCTTGGTCGTACTTAATGACTTCCTTAAGAGTCACTAAAAGCTTGAAGACATCAGACTTCGCCACATTTCGAATACCTTTAAATTCAATTCTCAGAAACATGGATTTCCACTTCAATGTCAGTATTTTTTCTTCTTTGAGTTGAATAAAACGAAGGAGCTGTTTTATGTAGAAAAGAACGATGTAAGTGACATCTTTTTAGCGTATTCTGAAGTTTTGAAGTTTTAACAATCTTCTGATAAAGATATCTTAAAACTATTGACAACTTCTCAACTGAATATTAAACAAAGTCTTGCTTATGTGCTGATATGCACAGAACTACTGAATAGCTTTTGACTAACTATTTGAAGCAAAATATAAAGAAAAAAATATCTGTTTAAAAGTCTATATTTCTTTATCAACCTTAAACTAGTTGTTGGCTGGTTTACAATTTGAAAAAAATACTTACTTAATATCCTAAATGATATACGTAACACAGCCACGAAAAAAAATAGTTTAAGTTATAATATTCAAATTGACAGGTTTTATGCGTGTTACGAACTGGCAACATAGGTCGATACATACTGAACAAACGCAAATTCATCAGAAACTATCTTAAATGCCAATCACAGTCAAAATGAAACGCTATTTTACGGCATTACTTATCACCCGTACGCATTTTACTCTAGTACCACATGTGCAGTAATGGCCTTACCATATGCTGCATTGATAATGGAAATGGGTTTTAAGTATAAAGTTAATGTTGTTTACGATCCAGCAAATTGAATCTGATAAATTTGTCAGGAACTAACTTACAAAGTTGACATGCCAGAAGCGTAACTGCCAATATAAACTCCCGCTCTCTACAACCTGACTCCAAATATTCTCTTGGTGTAACTATCATGGTATATACTCCATCTGTGCATTGCAAAACAATAAACACTGATCTTTGCTTGACCCACGCTGGTCTCGATCGAAGAGAGCGTCATTATACCTTCTCCCTTACGTTTATCGGCGCCTTGGAATCGTAAATGACAGTTCTTCAGGCCTTAATAAGAGGGGGTCTGAAGTGGAGACAGTTCTTTAGAGTCCCTTTGGGTAAGGGAGGTGAAGTATATAGGAAATAGATACACGATGTAACAATTTGTGCAGCAGCTGGAAATTTTGAAAGAGAAAAAAGTGTTTTTTGAAATTGAAAACACCCAGCAAAACATCTCCTTTGAGCTTAACGATAATAAATCTCAATTATTTTGCAATATGAGAAGAAGAAATGGTGTCAGGGTTCTGACAGAAAGAATAAAAAACCTCGATCTCCTAACCTCTCAGGATTTGAAAGAAAAGTTTTGAAATATTTTGAAATACGATTTTAGTATCTAGGAATCTATTGTACTGTTCGTGAATCATTCATCATATTTCATGCCACGCTGAAAGTGGTCCTTATTTTGTTGACCTAGATGAAATATTGAAGATAAAATTTAATCTCAGATATTCTCTTGCTAAGCCAGGAGAATGAAGCTATCAAGTGCCGATCGTGACTCAAGGGACATCAATTATGCTGTTATATGCAAGGTAAACCCACACCCTAAGGACGCGGAATCCTTAAGATTGAAGCTCATAGTCTTCCAAGAAAATGTTAAATGGACGTTCGTGGAGTAATCGAGCCTACCAAAGATGGCGAAGGGTAACTAATGAAGATATCAAGGAATTTCATCCAATCAGTAATAAGACAGAATTCGGCACGCAAGTGCTTCCGAGCGACTTAATCCGAATCGATTGGTTGGGGATTTGCTGACATCACAGTGGCAAACATAGTTTCTTCTGGCGCCAAAGATTGTTAATGAAAAGCCATGACTTGGAGCAAATTTGGACCCTGATCTTTAATTTCCGTGGCGTAGATAACGACATTCAATTTAGGATTTTTTCTCTTTAAGAGGCTGATGCTGTAAAGACCTCTAGACGTTGACTATTGATTGTCGAGTCCAAGCGACTGAGGGCACACAGGCATCATGCAACAGGACGAAGGCTAAGGTGATTACAGGTCCGAGCTTCCGTTTCTGTCATTCTGCTAACTTTGTATGTAACTTAAAGTTTCTTTATGGGATCATCGTGATATTGAAGAACCTAGTGTCCAGGATCATTGATTACTTATTACAAAAGAATAAGGGGTAAAGATGTTAAGCCCACTGCTGGCTGGAGAACATGCTTGGGGGAGTTCATGTAACATTGATAAGGCAGTAACTTAGTTGCTTCGCTGGCATAAACGACAAATAAAAAAGATCGAAAATAGCAGACAGTGTTATAAGACAGGTTATACCAAATAAGACCCATAAAGAATATAGACTGATTTTCAATCTGGTTATATGGGAAGTTATTAAATTTGTTCCCTCGTAAAAGGGTCTGATTATCGGCCGGCAAGCAAGTCAGAAATCAACACGGGCGCATTAACAGATCCCGATAGAGACGGTCTCTTTGCAGTAGACCTTTTCCCACTACTGACTACTTTAAAATAGTTTCATAACTTTCCAATTTAAAATCCACCTTTTTAACAGAAATGCATAATTCTGAAACAAAAATATTCTCTATTTACATATTAGTTATCATACAATATTTTCTTATAAAAAAAGCTTTAGTCAAACTATCTACATATCATTTGATGTTTTATATTCCCACGCAATGGTACGGGGAAAATATTTAGAAGAAGATGCAAACATTGAGTAATTTAATTGAGTTGTCTGTTATTATTATACAAAACATGAGATTTTTAATATTGTACTAAAAGTGTGCTGAAATTGGTATTATCAGATTCAACGAATACTTTTTAATTTTCTATAAAGGTAGAAATATGTTGTTATAAAGAAGACGCGCTTAGTTTTTCTGTAGGAATAATGATACCACATAATCCTCAACAGTATTAACATTCTAACTATGAAACTCTAGATTTATTAATCAAACCTAGATAAAACGTTAATGTCTTTTTCCCAGTGTTATTTTGTCCTATAACATCTTGATAAATGATGATAAACTCGCAAATGAAAAATGACAAAACATTATGACAATCAGCCTTATAAGCATTCGTTCTACCAATGAATATTATTTTTATGATGTTTTAAAAATTAACAGCGCTAGAAAGAAGCAGTGACTTGTTACAATGGCCTCGGGTTATAGTGTAGGCCTCAAGGTTGAAAGCCAGGAAGGAAATCAATTCTCCAAGACACGATTCCACGGAGTAAAACACCGGCTCTGTAAAGGCTACTCAACCTTGATTCATGAAATGGGCGCTCGGGGACTATCCGGACAAAGGAATTGAATTAACTGATTCAATAAAGATTAGTCTTAGTTAACCCTGACAATAATACATTAGCCAAGAACTTAAAGGATCTACGCTGTTTTGAAATACACATCGAGATCGAATAGTATTTTGTGACTCAAACAAATGTAAGAACTTGGACATACTTGGAGCTGTATTCAAACAGATAATGTTGTTCTTGGTCGCCATAAAACATCGAAATTAGCATGGTAATTTGGTACGACATTCTTTAGCTGGGGATTTTATTCACAGAATTAAAACATAATGACTTTCGAAGAGTGTTGTAAGTATTGTAACAGTTAAAATAGCCAAATAATGTTCAACCACACAACGTCTTTTGGCAATGATTTTAGCCACGGAAGGAGCTTGTTTAAAGCACTTATTCACATTGTTCTAAATGAGATTTTATTTGTTGAACAATACATGTTGTTACCTAATGTGAAACGGAACAATACTTGACAAGAACTAAAAAGGTTATAAGGATAAATTTGGTTCGAACATACACATTGAACTACAAGTCGGGAATGAGGACCGGGGTTCAATTCTAGGTCTCGTCATACCAAGAGACGTTAAAAGGTGGGAGTTGTTACTTCCTTGCTTGACACTCAGCATTTTAAGAACCGAACAACGGCGCTGGATTGAGGCTTTCGGGTGCCACACATGGAATTTCAATTTACTTGTATAGAGGACAATAAATTGCTATCATTATGAAGCCTTCTCTTAGAGTACATTTCGACTGAATAAATTTGTATTCTCACAGTGTATCTTGAGTAAATTTTAAAAACAATTCCAAATGTTTATATCACATCTACAACATGATCCCTTATTACTTTTTTCCAAACAATCAACTATAAATTCAATGAGTCCTGGTATCTAACTAGAAATAAGATGTTTCAATTCTGAGCATGTTGAGATAAGGAGTTCTCACAAATAGTCTTAAACTTCAAAAGTTATTCAAAGTTAACAGACATCGATTGAATATGTACAGAATGTCTAAAGACTCCAAAAACCTTGACAAATGGCCTTCTTGCTTATTTTGATATTCTCATCAGCTAGTGGGACCTCAAACAAGAAGAGCAAATCGTTCTGGAGAACTCCAAGCTGCTTCATTTATTCCACAGGGGAAAGAAGGGGCATGCTCTGTAATGACAATGGCAAAACATCCTCGTCTTCTCTTTACCTGTCTTCAACATCAGACAAACATCGAGTGCACGTGTATTTAGGCGGGGAATTGAGTCAATAACAACTTTGTTCATCTAATGGTGCCCATTTTCCTTACAAGCTAAATGGCATAAATCCCTCAACATTAGCGGGAAACTCAAGCCCAATCCTCTAAACCCTGTCAAAACCAATCTACAAATGCAGTGTTGGCTCTCCAATCCAATTTGTCCAAAGTTCCCCCGGAATCATCCAAAAGTCTCCTGAAGCTTAACAGGAACCGAAACAAAGCGCGGACAATTGCCCTATGGGATAGAGCGATAGCCAAATCCAAATATTTGAAGGGCAAATGGATTCTCAACAGAAACGTAAATGTTTTGGCTGGAGGAATAGATCAAAGCTTAGAGTATGTTAGTCGAGACATCCTGAACAAACGTTTAGTAATTACTGGAAGTCAGAAGGGGAAAGGTAAGGTAAGCTTCCATAGACTGGTGGTAATACTGTTGATACAACGACGAAGGCAGCTTGTGTAAAATGAAAAGTCTCACAGACTTTAACCCTCGAGACATATCTGTTTTAAAGTACTCTTGGTCTGTCACTGAATGTAACAAAGGACAATGGATAGATCATGGGTCCCTGTTAGCATTAAGCAGTCAAAATAGTAGAAGTAACGATTGACCAATGTTTGTTGACAGTAGTTGTAGTTGATAAAGCTGTTACAATTGACCAATGTTTGTTGACATAGGAAGGATAAACAAATACCCCGAGGGAAGGGGAATATGAGTCATACAAAAAGATGGATAAAGCATAACGAGTTGACCACGACATTGATTGTACAGGTAAACCATTAAACTTACAAGAAGACAAGGAGTTTATGGCTTTCAAGGAACTATACCGAACGTCCCTACTTTCTACAATAAAGAAATGTTCTCAAACGACATTAAATTGTGATTAAGTTAAGAAAGCATAAATAATGATAATCAATGATTGACATAGTCAAACGACCTGTAAAGTGAAGAAAGCAATAGGAGACGAATAAATATAAGCAATATTAGCTTATGTTTTATGTATGAAGCATAAGCCAAGAATCAATGTAAATGTGATAAAGATTTGTACATGTAAATAACTTCTTCGATAGGCTATCAAATTAATTGAAATATATTGTCTGTCTACACATCTAACGCTGTACATATAAATACTCTCTGAACTTCATTGGTTGTTTGACGGGAAAGTACAGAATTTCTTTAATCTAGAGTCAAACAGGGAACTTGTGGTTAAAGATCAACGTAAAGATAAAACAACAATTAAGTACTAAAGGTAGGTTTCAATTATGGTTTAAGATATGAACAAGTGAATTAAACGTTACTTTTAAGATGGATATTAGAGCTCTGTTACGTTATTTCAAAACTTGGTGAAATGAAATAACTCTTGAAATATGTTATTACATATTGATAGATATACACACTTTCTCTCAACATCAACTTCACTTTGGAAATGGAAAGCAATCAAATATCGTCAATGTAACATGCAGACATGGATGGTCAACTGTTCACAAATCCTATTTGCGGTTTCAAAATCTCAGAAAGAACATGATTTCACCTTCAAGAGGTTTGTAAGATCTACAAAGAACTCTTCAACTACCTTCAAAGACGGAACACCAATCAGGTTCTAAAACACGTTGCATGTCAAGAGTACTCTAATAGTCAGAAAGATCTTCTAACTTAAACGTTTTCTCAAATGTTTTTGAACACGTGCTTTGTACTCAGATTTATTTGATTGGTCTATAATGCGGAAGCCACATCCATGTTATAACCGAAGAAAACGAGCTTCTTGAACTTTATGCAAGGACACCTTGCGACAACAACCTAACAAATATCCTCTAATTAGTCGCGGAATTGTGTAACATATTGCTGTCAACAGGTTTATTTTGAAAGCTCTTTCTGAAAATATAACCGGGGTAATTGCCTCTCATTAAAACTTTAAGGATTCTGAGGTGTTTGAAAAGTAGTGCAGGAACGTTCGGTTTCTTAGTCCATTAAAGAGCTACAGAGTGAGTTTGGGGAAGGGGGGAGGGAGGTCACGTATGCCAAACATATTGTGTCATTCTATTGAGATATATCGACTGTGGTACGAAAGTATTATCTCAGAGCCAATCGACATTGTATAGCAACATTAACGAGGTTTAAAGTTGTGATAATGATCGAAAACCGGACAATGACGTGCGTCATTCAAACAAGCGTTATTTGTTAAACATCTCTACAACCGTCAGAATGACATTTACGAGTTGATATTGTTTGATGTATGTAATTTGTTTGTAAACTGGACGTTTGCATTTGGCTTCATATGGTTGTTATAAGTTTTCATTGAAAATAAACTTCATCACATACATAAGTGCAATTCCGAGTAAACATGTGAGATGTTTTGAGTTTATATAATAAATTATGTCACCCTCAATCGTTTTAAAGCAAAATAATGTGTTTTGAAAATCACGGAATGGCTCTTTAAAGCGATGACACGTGTGAGTATATAAGAATATGAGCAGGTTGTTTCTTAAAAAGAGATAAATGACCGTACCACTTTCTAGTATGTGTCACAGTTGCTGATGTGCCGTATTAACTTTTTCGTGTTCTCAGTGTAAATAATTACCGAGATAAAACATGTACCACTCAGTCGCTCAATTAATAAATGATGAGGGCCACTCATATATAGTATATTCACAAACAGCGTTGACACGTATATAGTAAGTACTTATTATTAAGGAAGAGTCATTAAAGAGGCAGTAGCACGTTTTTTGATAATTTTATATTCCAATTTTTTCACTGATAATTGTAAGTTAATGCTAAATGTATTATTTTGACAGTGTCACAAATCTCATTACACAAACCAATCATCTATAGTCAGAGGACAAAGTATGAAGATACACATACAATCCATTGGCGGCCATTTTGTGTGAACAGAAATCGCATGGCTAAATTTTACGTCATATATTTGAATTATTACTGCTCCATTTAATTCAAATACATTGTCTTTCTATTCATTTTCCTGACATCACCTTATATTCCCCAAAAAACGTGCTACTGTCCCTTTAATGTAATGACATTAAGTGAGTTTACAGAGGAATTTTAAAAAGAGGTTTCATGTATAGATTATTGCAGGTTTACGGGATCTATTAACTGATCTAATGCCAAAAAATTACTAAATAAAAAAATAAAAATTTCCGCACCGCTGCTTTAAAAGAGGCATATATACATCTCCGTGTTCTTTTGCACAAAAATAGAACAGGCGAGTGGGGTCTTTCTCATATTTCAAGTAACAAAGTGCATGACGTAAGACAAAATGTATTTACAGAAAAAGCTTGCCAATCACTCTGCATTTAAAGTTAGGAATCACGTTATACAAGACTGATTGTAGGTTTAGGCCACACTTATCAAAATGCATTAAGTTCTATCCACTCAGAAACGAAACGTGTCAGTTAGTATGGCAATTGATAGTGTTTTTCTTCCAAACTTATTGAATAGTTGTATTGATTTCGAGTTATGTTTTATCATTTATACCCCTTTGCATCTCCCTGACAGGAGAGCGCACCACAAGGGAAATAACTCTTAATTAAACTCGTCTGCCCTGGATCTCCATGGGCCTCAAAGGACATCTCTGTTTTAAATTTGTTCTTTTTGCAAAGCTTTTTTTTATTTCATGTTTGTTAAGCGAACATTTGTATTGAGACTCAATCTATCTAGCAATCATTTAAAGTTCGTGAACTTACAATGACATTTGTCTGTAATGGTTTAATCATAGCGTGTTCTATTTCTAGATTCCCATCATATACAGTCATGTGTTTGTATCAATTCAATTGTATCATTTCATATTGCATGTCGAAAAAAAAGATTGTACATTATCGTATGTTAAATATTTGTTCACGAGTTAACCTAGAATCTTTGTGACTCGTTCGACATTGAAATAACATTGAATAGATACGATAATAGATGTGGTAGATATATAAATGTAACACATGTTGACAAATATGATATTCTTGATTTATAAATCAACATTCATCCGATGTTGCTTGCATTATGATATATAGGTATGTATTTATGATACTATATATTCCGTACTTTGGACAAGAAGATTTATTTATGATATAAAATCAATGATTTACGGCCAATTATTAACTACAATTCTGGAATAAGTCAGACCCTTGATTCTATATTCATCACAGTTTTAACTCAAACCCAAATCAGTTTATTCTGTCATATCCGCCTCTTAATCAACATTTAACTGAGAATGAATAAACAGAAAAGTGTACAGAAAGTGATGACCAAAGAAAGATTTCCAGAATGTACAAAGTCGCGTGGAAGTCCTCAGAAGTAACTTATTGTTTCCTCCATGTGCTTGGCAATCACACCCCCAGATGTCGGCAGAAAGAAATGTAGATTTTTAGAATCTTCAGGACCATCCTGTCTCAGGGTTCGAACGTTACGCTAACTCCACTAATCTGTACCCTGGGCTCAGAAGCTAGATTCGGTCGCGCGGCGATATAGCCAATCAAATCCTTTTCACGCCACTTTTTTGATAAAATTTCAATTTGTGTAAGATATAAGAATCGCATGGCTAAACTTCACGTTATATATTTGAATTATTACTGCTCCATTTAGTTTAAATATACTGTCTTTCAATTGGAACCATCTATTTTCATGTTCCTGACATCACCTTATATTCCCCCTAAAAACGTGCTACTGCCCCTTTAAAGTTTATATCACATACAAATGTAGATACACTTGAGATCTTCTAAATGTACAATCCAACTCTTTCATTACGTATATGACATTAAATGAATACGATGTCAAATATCATCTCAATATGATATATTATGATACTTTATTATCATTATATATTATAAACAACATGTTGTGTGTTAAGTATGATTGGACATTGTGCAGTTTAATTGACGCCAATACAAGTTGACATAGAGTTATTTAAATGTCAAATTTTATGAAATACATATTATGTGCATTAGGTACGTTTACTATGATTGGTCAATGTTCAGTTAAATGACGCTAATACAAGTTTTGAAGGTACCAAAATGAACAAAATAACAATCAGCCAAATGTATACATGTTTACACTTTGACATATAGTTGGCACTTCACAACTTACTTATGAGTTACGTAAAGGTCAAGATAATAAAATACATTTTATTTGTATTGCTAACTATGATACTTATGTGGTCACGTGTTCAGTTAATTGACGCCGTACCAGATTTGGGAGGTACCAAAATGTACAAAATGAAAATCAGTCAAATGCATGTATACATGTTTACACTTTGACATGGTTGGAACTTCACAACTTACTAATGAGTTTCTTAAAATTCAAAAAGCATAAATAAAACTTTATGTGTATTGCTTACTATGATACCTACGAGGTCACAACGTCATTTTAATTTATTATTCAGGCTAAAAATTTACAAAATGAATAAAGATAATAATTGAAAAAAAAAAACGTTGTCAAATAGCCCCAACCAACTCAAGATGCTACTATCTTAATATTGAGCTATTTTGACGTAAAATAGAAAAACATGTACTAAATGAAAATCAACCAAATGTATACACGTTACCACTGTGACATGGTTGGCACTTCACCAAGCAAGTCACCGATACGAGAGAAGGAAGGGATGTTAATGCAAGTGTTAAACAGAAGGGGAATAGAGACACTCGTTTATTGACTGATGTCTATTTCCGTAGCTTGTGTAAACAACATTGGTCTTTTCTTACTGATTTCAATCAAGAAGGTGACAGCTATACCTGTATTTACATATGCAGGTATCCTGCATATCTGCCGAAAGATTACAATGTACAAGAAGTGACGTCATTAGAGAGTGAAAAGGATCAGAAAGGATTGCCATTCATTTTGACATGTAGATGAGATAGATATAAGCATTTTATTCCATACAATTTTTCATCAAGGTGAATACCAATAATAAGAAAAAAATGTGCTTTATTGGAAAAGTGCATGGTAAATTATTGCATATTTTTCAAAGTAATGTTTATGTACTCATTGAGCTGTTAAATTAGATGTTAGAGGCCATTAATGCATTACACACATCATTCACCTAGTGGACAATGTGACGAAAAGGCAAAACCTTGACTTTAAAGGGGCAGTAGCACGTTTTCTGGGGGAATATAGGGTGATGTCAGCAAAATGAAAATTAATTGTTCCAATTGAAAGACAATGTCTTTAAACTAAATGGAGCAGTACTAACTCAAATATACAATGTAAGGTTTAGCCATGCTATTTCTTTTAACTTACACAAAATGCATTAAGGGTGTTCACACAAAATGGCCGCCAATGGATTTTTTGTGAATCTTCATACTTTGTCCTCTGACTATGGATGATTGGCTTGTGTAATGAGATTTTTGAAACTATCAAAATAATACATTTAGCATAAAGTACAATTATCAGTTAAAAATTTAAAATATAAAATTATCAAAAAACGTGCTACTGCCCCTTTAACTGAGGAGTTGATATCTATAAGTATGATACGCGCCACCTTTATATTATAAAATACAGATGTAAATAACAAACTTACACGGACTCAATAGAGTCTTGTTCGTTTTTATCTCCAGTTTCGTATTTTCATGACATCGTTTTGTAAAACAAAATATCAGTTATTACACTACAGGAAAGTATGTTTTATAAAATTGAATAATGGTTGTCGACAGAACGAAACAGTTTCAAATGTTGCTATAAAGGCTTGGAAGGGCTACAAATAACTTCTACGGATAATTGACATAAAAGTGTCTCGTCTCAGGTTTGTCTGAATAAAAAGCATCCATTACCTATGTATCAAGAAAACATTGGAAAGCGGTTGCCCAAGTTCAATACGTCTTGTAACGTTTGATAACATAAACGATAGTCCAAATAGTATAACACATCTAAAGTACGAAACTATAAATCTCTCTACAGGCCCGAATTGCCAATCACAGACGATATTAAAAGCTTTACCATATTTACTGTCCAGATTTCGATCAGAAAGACATATCAGAGGACGATGGGCCATAATATCTGAATCAATACCCAATTCTGAAGAAGAGCACCACACATTCATCACTGAACGAGCTACGAGACATAGTTACGCACTTCCAGGAACCAATGTTACTTTTAGCACTATCTAAAACAATCCATAACGGATACCAACTCATAACGTCCAGACAATGCTATTCTTGATATTAGGGGACTTAGCAATTACCTCGGTGGCGTATTGAGGGAGGAACACGCCGGGTTCAAACAATGAATAAATTTGTCCCAGAATTGATCATAGGTGGTGATTTATTAGCGCAGCGCATCCCAATCAGGGGACCAGTTTAAGTGACAGGCGCCATTAGCGGTAACAATATATTCGACGCTCAACGCTACTCGTTAGGCTGCAATGCCGTTAATTGTTTCAAATTGTCGCCAGACAAACTAAATCAAGGTGATTGGACATTCAAACATGTCTGTCTAACCTTCAACGTGTCCACACCAAGGGTGAAAGTTGACGGCGTAATTTAAGTGACATAATCTCCAATCGGACTGATTTGCTTGATCTAGGCCAACGAGGCTGAAGGTTATTTATAGCTTGGGAAAGAGGCGTTGAAGGACGCTGGAAAGTGTCTCCATACAAGTGGATTAGTTGCTCCGAAAATACGTCTGTGGGTGCTATTTAAGGAAGGAAACAGTAACGAATATGGATAGGCAATGTTATAAAAATGTGGGTAGGATCGACTTGACATAAAATTATAGAGGTCTTTTTGTGTCGTCACGTTTTTGGCAAGACCGCATCTTTCATATTACAACACTTATATATAGCAAGACAATCGCTTCAGGTTATAATTCGATCTATACTTAAGCAGTGATTGCCACAAGTCGTAGCAAAATACATAGTGATTATGTTTTCAGATAAAAAATCCTACTCGATTAGTAGTTGTAGAAAACTTACTAGAAGACCGGCCATTGGAGTTTTCTTGTCGCGTTTGTAACAGATACGGAAGTAAAGATTGTACGCATATCAAACTTAACATGATGAGCCCTTGTAACTTATCCAAATATAGCTTTATTTAACTTTGACAAGGCTGTAGGCTTTGGCACCGAGACACAACACATTCAGTATTTGCGAGAATAAAAGCTTATCACAGTCACAGTCACAAATAGATATGAATATGTGAACTGAAGTTTAAGCCTAAGGCTGGGTTCAAACCTCAGACCTCTTAACCGAACCGAACGTGCTTACCGCTTTCTTATTCCGACTGAATAAGCAAGCATGGTTTTATTGCCAAGTCGCCATCAACAATTCATTGAGCAATGGTTTCCACGTGAATGATCAACTGTGATGTTATCCATTTCTTTTAGATGTGAAAAGTACTTTGCCATTTTTGATTGAGGAGAATATGAGACATTCATCTCATAGTAGTTTGCCCTTTTAACAAGAGTAAAAGACATAACGGTGACACTTTTTACGTGGATTAACCTTGATGCCTTACTTACTGACAATACAATAGTTATTTAGATACATTGAAGACTGTCACGGAAACTCTTATTCACTCCCGTTACATGAAGGAGTGTTCAGGGTCATAAACATATCTGACACATACTTATACGTTCAGATGTACTAGAAGTTAATGCCACTTTCGCACAAACAATAACCTTTCATAAATGGCCTTTGTGCAATTCCATTTGATTTGGAAAAAAGAGAAGTGTTTATAAAGAACTCATAGTTGTGCATTTAAATATTTGATATCGTAGTTTATATAGTTAAAAATTAATTGAGATCTTATTAAATAGTTTGCAAACTTTTTAATTACAATGGACTGAATGTAAGGCAACATTAGTAATGCCAAAGCGCAATAAAGTACAGTCAAACCTGGTTATAATGCCACTATTTGTCCAAGAGAAAATATGAAACTATATCCAGGTTGGCATTACACCCAGGTAAGGCATTGAGAAACATGTTGGCGAAAAAGTCTCTACTTCAAGAATTTAGTCAATCAATTTGAGGCTAGTAAAATGTCACTCAAGTAATTAATGCATATTAACCGCCAATCTAAGTATCTATGCAACATGCACCAAGTAGCATTTGATTCAAACAATGCCAAGTAGCCCTAATAAGTTAAAGCAATATCCTAAACAGTGTGTAACGTTTTCATTGGCATTATAGTCAGGGAAAACAGACTTTTCTTCCAAAAAGCATTGGAAAATGGCACTATATCCAGATTGGCATTATAACCAGTGAAATATAAGAGCAGAAAATCCGTTCTGGCAAAATAACATGCTATTATATCCAGTTTTGCTTTCAAAACCAGGGGCAATATAACCATGGTTTACTGTATTCGTCTTTGAACTTAAGTTAAGCGCCTACACCCTTCTGCTTTTTCTGCTGGTAAGCCGACATAATAAGTTAAGTTTTATTTAGTTACACTTCATAATTTATTTTAAAAAAAAGATTCTATACGTTCCAAATAATCTGTTGCACGAGCACATTTATCACGATATGCTAATCATATGATTTTGTTATGATATGATATTTTCTTGTTTCGAGCAGCACATTCATGCCAAAGAAGTATTTACCAATCATTTATTGAATTTATCGATTTATTCAAAACTACAAATCAATATGCGTTAAGTGTTTATACAAACCCACAGAAATTTTTACTTATATTTGATAAACTCAAATCGACCCTATAATGAAACATTGTCGATTGACAAGCAATAGTACATTTCGATTGGTCAACTATAAATGAGCGGCAAAGCCCGGATGGGAAATGCGTTGAGTTTGAGAAATGTGCAGTAAGTTAACGCATAAAGACATTTCATATGCAAACAACACGTTTAACTATTCAATGAGACTTATCAGACAGCGATACGAGGCATTTGGCCTGAAAGCTATTAGGGTATTGGGGGAGTGTTACGGATTCAAATACGCGGAATGTCACTAAACTGAAATGCTAAATATTATTTTTTTAAGTAAAATGAATACTTTACGTGATAAAATATTGACATATCTATCTCCAAAAATGCTTTGTCACCTTAGTGTTTAATAGGTTAATGGCCCTTTCACCTGTGTGGCTCAACCTTCAAGCCACGAGCAATCAAAACCAATAGTCGAAATCGGAAAACAAATCACCATCTTTCACCGCATTGCTGTTACCATTGGTAGGAAATACATTCCAATGTCTGGAGGCTATAAATACTGTTCTGAAAATAACATATTTGTCTCCGAGTTGTGTTACAAGCAAATCATTCAGAAACTAAAGCCTGTCACTGTGTTAGAACTATGGTATAGCGTCTGTGTTAAAGCAACTTAAGCACCTAATAGCTTGCCTCTACGTGACGAATAGCCATAAACGACGTTTTAAAGATGTTTCGAACAACATACTCCTTTTCCTGGCAACGTTTTCTAGCATGGATTAGTATCAGTCTCGTTTCACTTGTGAAACATGTAAAGGACCAATGGTTACAACAGGTAGAAGTTACTTGACTAACGTGTAAGTAACATTCAATTTAATAGTTAAGATAAGTGGCAGTCGCACGTGTTTAGGGTTAAATAATTGATAATCCAAAACGAAAAAAAAAGTCAATGGCGAATCCGGGGTGATGGGGGATGCTGTTCAGGATGTTTCTTGGCTAATTCTGAAATCAGGATTACTAAGACTTTAGATGTGCATATACAAACATTAACATATTTATATATGGTGCAGGTTTAAACTCGTTTTTAGAGGCAAATGCAATTATCAAGCATATGCTTAATTGGTATGTGAAGCTATAACAGTGACGTTGAGCATCCACAACCCCCCTTTTTTCTTCAACGTAAAAATTCAATTCTAAACCTAACTGCATAATTACTTCATATCAATGGTACTGATTTGAGCTCAACATGTGTATGTGGGAGTAGTTATAAATTCAAATAATTTTTTTAATACGGACTCCTTTATGAATATCACACAATTATACTTTTGCACCTTGACATTTTCAAATCATGAAGAATATATGTTACAACATACAGAGATATAAAACAAAAACGTACCCATGACGATGACACCGAAGGGCCTTGAACAAAACAATAAATTACAAAAATGGAAAATGTGATGTTTCGAATTACTTAACAGAAATAGAGCAAGGGCAAAAACACAATCTGTACCGAGCGTGATATTGAAATTTCAAGCTGCATTTAATGTCCATTGAAGAGACCTCTGGGGGCATGAATATTCAAAATTCCATTGAAGAGGAATTTCACTATCAATTGAATTTAATAGAAGCACCAAGGCCCAAGACGGTTCCAATAATTCTGTCTAAACAACGGGCATACAGCGTTTGTGTAGGAACAGAGGCCGGGCAAATACCCGCAGTTCCGAGATCAATCCCCTAAAGATACCACTTGTCTCGGAGGACCCTTAAGTAAACAGTTATCAGAACTGACCATAGCGAAACAAGAAGGAAAGAGAATGCATCTGTCTATGATCAAACGAGCAAAGTGTTAGTGTGCTTTAGAAATTATTGTGTTGCGTTGTGGACTCAGATCCATCGATGGAGCGGAGTCTAAAGCGCCTCGTTTCCTTGTAAATTGGTCTGGCGATGCTGTGACATCATTGTCAATGAGAAATATCGAATATCTATTCCAGGATCGATCCAAGTCCAAAAGCCAAGCCAGCATGAATATATGATATTGTACCTCTTGGCAAACATCCGCTAGAAGTGACGACTGATTTGGCAATTGATGCCTGCAAATCTTGGCAGATAATGAGAGCAGAATATTTAGAAGTACCCTTCAGAGCGGGGCCGGCACCCTTGTTGATCAGCCTTCTGTCTGGGAGTCAATAGGCCATTCAAGATCTTGTACCTCTTAGGCACTATTGGCACGCCTGTAAATACCCAAGTCACTAACGTTTCAGGGCTGTTAACCGTTTGAGACAGACTCTAAAGAATTTAGCGCTTTAGAGAATGATTAAAGATTATTGACCGAACTGGAAGGTAGGGATGCTGATTAGGACTAAGCAAGTTCAGTGGGGTGCTTGACTTTTGGCATGAATGGACCAGATGACAGGTGACGTGTTGGAAAATATTTAGACTCTAACCTAACGGAAATGAAACAGTTCGGATTCTAATGGTTAAACCGTAAACGCGTTTTGCTGATGGATTGCAAAACATTTCAGACAAAGAGGGCAAACTGTCCGCGTTTTGAGATTGATAAAAGTTGCTAACTTGCACAAAAGACTTACACTCCATGGCACTTACAATTAATAAGATACAAATTATATTGCTAGGCATTAAGTGCCCAGCATACATAGAAGCTTTTCAAATTCAATAAGCACAATTTGAATTCATAACAAAATGCAAACGATTATAATGGATTTGCAATCAAAGAACTGCCCCGTCAACACAGGATCTTAAGTTTTACTAAAGAAATAATTATTTTTATTGATTATTATTATTTTCCCCCATAAATGTAGCTATGCCTCACCTATCTTAGCTTGTTAGAAGAAATGCCAAATTACAACTCTCTAAAAGGACAATAAAACTTTTAATAACAAATTATCAACTCCCACAGAAGAAGACCTCAAATGACCAAAAGGCAAATAAAGGTCATAAAAAGAAAACAATGTCGCAACATCAATCATTGAAATCAACAGACAGCTAATTAAGAATGCATCAGTCCCAGCAGGATTCAGATAAAAAAAACAGGACCCCACAATCATATGCAGATTTCTTGCAATTTGCTTATATAAATATAACATGTGACGACATGAACAAAGTGTCTATTTATTATTTATAATTTTACAGACAATAACAACATTTATGAAGCAAAGCATCAAGGTAAACGTTACCAGAGATCTCAACGAGCATCCAGAACACACTGTGTCCATATGCTTAACATCTTTAACTTAATCTTCCACAGCCCCGACTCGATACAGAAGTTTAGTCATTTGGTAAAGCTTATCGCAAAGCTACAGCGTTAGTATGTAGTTCTTGCAAAGAACGTAGCTTCTATCAAATGTGATGTTCGCCACACAGCTGTAGCGACAAACTTTTGCCTCAGCTCTGCAGGTAGACCAGCGCATCTGTTAAAGCCGAGGTTCTTGTATATTTAGAGGTAAACAAACGCCGGTCCCTCCCACATGCTCAGGTTTTCTTCACGGGGGGTTAAGGTTAAATATAGACATCGAGGTTAAACAGAAACATTCATTTTTCTTTACTCCCTGTTGTTTCTAGCTTTGTCTACAAATCTCGCGTGAGCTGTGCTAGCAAATGGCGGACATTCTGACTCTCATATGGGAGTTGTTACCTCCTTTATATAACGTTCTTATCGAAATGTTGTCTCTCTTTCCTTGCTAATATTTCCATAACAACTTCCGATATGTTACTTGGATTGAGTCCTTATGTGTTCTGATGATTAACGTATTTCTTGTTATTGAACTGATATTTTTATCATTGGGTACTGCCAGGTAAACACAGGAAGGTAGAAGAAATAGATGCAAATCGATAGAAAGAGACAAGAGCATTGTCTGAGCTTTATAATCAATTGTTGATTATGTTAAACGCGCTGTATCACACTGAAACAAAGTTGTATATTAACGGCATATATTAAAAAAATTAAGATAAAAAATACTTGATGCCTAGTTGGATAATTGTGTTACACATAAAAACTACGAGGAACGAAAGACTTTCATTGTATTTTTCACACACCTTCAGGATAACACAAATTGTCATCACCCTCATGATGACATCGTTTCTGGTTAGTGGAATAAGTGGATGACGTCAGCTGTAAACTTTTTAGAGTATGTGGAAATTCAAACTTTTTCATTCGAAAATGATACACACTTTTTATTTATTTACTTGCTATAACAATCATATCGAATTTCGATACACGGAAAGCATGATGTACTTTCACTGAATAAATGCCTGACAGTACTAATTATATATTTAAACAAAATATTCTAGGTCTAGAACAAACCCGAAAAAACTAATTTATGTCCCATGTATATAAAGATACATGCTCACACATACATAAATGATGGTAAAAGTGTTCTCCTCGTTCAACCCTCAGAAGACACGCTTCTAGATGTGTTGCCATCTCATTTCATGCTAACCATTATTGGCATGGACTCATACCATTGTTGGAAAGGGTAAGTTACAACATCAATCAAATCTACACCTAGCTAATTCATTTGGCAATCTCCCTTTTTCTACATACAATTTATTGTGTTCTCAGATGTTATAACTTAAACAGAAGAATAAGGAAAACAGTTCATATTAAGAAATCTTACTCCAATATATACATGTTTACATATTTTGTAGAGGATATGTTTAAAAAAGCTCACATGTTTATTGAATATTTTTAGATATTGCGGATAACCATGCATAAAGGGGAAACAATAGCATGGAGATTACAAACTTTGATGCTATAAACTTATAAATGTAACTCTTGATAGATTACGAACTGAAACGACAAGCTGATTAATTTAAAGTATGAATATTGAGATAACCCACTTATGACTATGTTAAATAAATCATGTAATATTCTTACAAAATCGGAAAAAAATAAAATACATGACTATCAACACAAAATAAAAACAGCTATGCCATTGAGACAGAACACTATCAAATTAATCAACCTTGAAACGTGAGTTACACATGTTTCTTAAAATGGAATAGTCATTTATGAGTCTGACTTCACAGGATGCGATAGTTACCAGATTTCTGGTATTTTTACGACCAACTGTTAAGCACGGGTCATAAACTGGGAGGCTGTTAACTTGGTATTCGAATATAGGAATGCCAAGACTACCGTTTGGCACAGACTAAAGAGAAGATAGTCTCCGTCAACTCCAAATATTCGTTTACGTAGAGAATCAGGTACAAACTCTATACCATTTTGTCTATAGTAAGAGATAACTAGTGTCATATAAATCATACATGCACTGATGTAGGTGTCCAGCATATAAACTACATAATAGGATGAGTCAACTCCAAACATTCGTTTACGTAGAGAATCAGGTACAAACTCTATACCATTTGTCTATAGTAACAGATAACTAGTGTCATATGAATCATACATGCACTGATGTAGGTGTCCATAACTGCAGCATATAACATATATAATAGGATGAGTCAACTCCAAACATTTACGTAGAGAATCAGGTACAAACTCTATACCATCTTGTCTATAGTAAAGTAGTAATATATAGTATAGTAATATAAAACATTGTCTTTAGTAAGAGATAACTAGCGTCATATAAATCATACATGCACTGATGTAGGTGTCCACTTTTTGAAGATATTAAAGATATAATAAGATGTGTCGACGTCCTTTCCAATCATTCGCTTATATAGAGGACCGAGCATGAGGACCATGTAGAGGACCGGGGATATAGTTTCAGGGAAATATAAGATTTTGTCTATAGTAGTCATATGAATCATACATGCACTGATGTAGGTGTCCATAACTGTAGCATTTAAATATTACTAGGATGAGTCAACTCCAAACATTCGTGTACGTAGAGGATCAGCTTGTACATACTCTACAGTAAAATATAGCATTTTGTCTATTGTAAGAGATTTATAAAGCATAGATGCACTTATGAACATGTCCTTTACTGCAGCATATAAAAGATAACTTAGGATGAGTCAACTCAAATTATTCGTGTACGTAGAGGATTAGGTACATACTCTACAGTGAAATATAGCATTATGTCTATTGTAAGAGATAACAGGTGTCATATAAATCATACATGCACTAATGTAGATGTCCATTTCTTGAACATATTAAAGAGAAACTAGGATGTGTCATTTCCAATCATTCGCTTATCTAGCGAACCGGGTCCATACTTTCAGTAAAATATAAAATATTGTCTATAGTAAGAGATAACATGTGTCATATAAATCATACATGCACTTCACTTATATATGTAGATGTCCATTTCTTGAAAATATTAAAGATAAAATAAGATGTGTCATTTCCAATCATTCGCTTATGTATAGAGGACCGGGTCAATAATGTCAGTGAAATATAAAAATTTGTCTGTAGTAACAGATAACTAGTGTCATATAAAGCATACATGCACAGATGTAGGTGCCCTCCTCTTGAATATATTAAAGATATAATATGTGTCGACGTCCTTTCCAATCATTCGCTTATGAAGAGGACCGAGCATATACTTTCAGTGAAATATACGATTTTGTTTATAGTAAAAGATAACTAGTGTCATATGAATCATACATGCACTGATGTAGGTTTTCATAACTGCAACATATTAAAGAGACGATTAGATACTTCATCTCCCGACATTTGTATATTTATAGAGAATCAGGTACATAAGTTGTCCATATGAAGATAACCAGTGTCGTATAAATCATACAATAATTCCAGTGTATGAAACCTTTACAAACTCGCCTATCCATTCCGAAATAGGAACACAACAATAAAAGTTTTAAATGTTTCAACTTTCATATTAAAGTTCCCACTTGTCATACGTCAGTTACATTTACATATATAACTGCAGACACCACAGACAGTTCTAACTTCTTATGATGTAAAACTCAGCCTACGTCCAAATGAATATGTCCGCATGTCAATTTATTTGACAGTTCATATCTGTGTGATCATAAATTGAAACTTCGAAACCTTCCAGGCCTTTTGTATGTTAATCAGACTTGCAAAAATGCGACAATGTATCATTTTCCTATGCCCTTTTTTATTCATACTTGGGGATTATAAGGGAAAGAAAAAAGAGACACACTGAAATCAATCGTAATCAAGAATAAAAACATATACTTAATATCTACTTTTAATCATGAAATAATACCATTTCAAATATTCAAGTAGAAGAGTTTGTGTATATGTTGTGAATAACTCTCTTTTCGTGTGTGTTCCTGTGTTTATCATAGGGCATGTCTACTGCACCTTAGGTAGAGGAGAAGAAAATTGTTAGACACTTTACCTCATGGCGTTAATGATTCTCATATAAGAACACTTCTAAGAAAGATCAATCTATAGTATCAATTCTGAAATGAATAGAACATCCCCCTTTTTTCTAAGGTTTAGACTAATGATTTATATGAAATATATTAAAGTGAAATGGAATGACGCCCCCCTTCTTTCTAAGTTTTAGACTATTAATTGATTAATATATATATATTTATTACCTACGAGGGCAGTCATATTTTTCATATGTTGCCCTAGGGCAAATATCTTTTTTCACGATTTTAAACAATAACGAAACCTTTTGTGCTTGCAAGATTTCCTCAATGATATAATATGAGAGAAGATTATGTTTATCTCATTGATATGTTTTCATTTTTAGTCAATCAACTTTACTTTACCTCTTACCTAGCTTAGGTGATTGCTATTTTCCAAAGGCAATTGTTAAAACAATTCACGTCTTCTAAGTAGGTCTAATTTATATCTTAAGAGAGCATTTTGGCTCTTTAAATCTTGAAATATAGATATATAATTTTTTGCCTAAGGCGTAAGGGAATTTGTATCTCCTTGGACATCTAACTGTTCGATATTTTCATTCTCCATTATATAAATCGTTCTTGATAAAGGATAAATGTACTGTGGTGAAATATATATGTTTGAGACTTAAATAATATCCTACCTACTTGACACAAATACCCCAAATACATGATCGTCTGGATTTTGATGTTAAAACAAAAATTAAATGTTCACACCAAACTCTCAACACAAGCATTCCTAATTTCAACACAAAACTTTCTTGATAATGATAAATATACTGTGGTGAAAATATATGTTTGAGACTTAAATAATATCCTACCTACTTGACACAAATACCCCAAATACATGATCGTCTGGATTTTGATGTTCAAAAAATTAAATGTTCACACCAAACTCTTCACACAAGTAATCCTAAATTTCCACACAATACTTTCTAAGATCAATGTTTAATTGAAAACCTTGTTTTCTAAGAGCAGATGTGCCTCATTGAAGTGATGTTTATTACAAGAGCAGCCTTGAGCACTGGAAGTGGGACAAGCAAAGGGATAAACATGCACGATAAGACTGGGGGAAAGAAGTGATGAATGATAAGATCTCACTTGCCGAGGAGGAACATAGACAATTGCAATCTGCATCAAGGTTGGAATGCACTGAGAAGACCCTCAGATATGTCTGGAGGTAGGAAAATGTCAATTGCCTCTGCTACAACTTTGTAATAGAATATAATGGAGAGTGACAGAATGCTCGACTTGCATGTGAAGCAGGAAGACAGAGGCAAGTGTTGACAGATATATGCTTTTGTTTTTGTTATGATGAAGTAAATGGTATATTACAGTACAGACGGTTGCAGATATCTTTACCGGTACCTACCGCGATCAAACTGCAATCTGATTGCAGTTGACCGCGATCAAACTGCAGTCGGACCGCGGTTGACCGCGATCAGATTGCAGTCAGACCGCGGTTGACCGCGATCAAACTGCAATCTGATTGCAGTTGACCGCGATCAGAATGCAGTCGGACCGCGGTTGACCGCGATCGGATTGCATTCTGATCGCGTTTAACCGTGGTCAATTCAGAATCATTGAAAGAAGGAAAATTTGATCTATAAAGCCCATCAGTTGATATAAAGAGGACAGTCAATTTGTACAGATATGTTTGTCGCCAGTTATTTTGAAAACGCATAAACAATGTTATGGTTGATTTACATATGTATGGAAAAGGCATATGTTTTATGACCAAATAAAACATGTTAATTGTAAAAAGTACATGTAGTAGTTATATGCAACATCGGTATCACCGTTTCACGTGTTACGGCCAGAAGTGATTATCAGTAATCAATGCAAATAATTTTCTTTTACTCAATTCGAATTGAATAAGACTAGGTTATGTGTTGTGAGGCGGGATTTTAATAAACATTATAGTATTTAAAAAAATGCGTAAGGTTTGACAAATCGTATTCTGGAATTAACGTATAAAGAATATTTTAAAGGGACAGTAGTACGTTTTTTGGAGGAATATAAGCTGATGTCAGGAAAATGAAAATAAATGGTTCCAATTTAAAGACAAATATTTGAACTGAATGAAGCAGTAATGAATTAAATATGTTTTGCAAAGTTCAGCCATTGGATTCTTGTTTTCTTACACAAAATGAGTTAAAGCTGTTCATACAAAAATCATTCTCTCCCCACAGAGGCAACTCAGTCATACCCCAGTTAGCCTCTGTTCCATTACGCCAAAATCCTGGGGTTCCGGCAGATCGCCCTAGCGGCAAAAAGTTGTAACTTGAGATATCTCCCTTATTTGCAGCCAATGATAACACCTTTTGGATGTCCACGACTTCGGGAATACTCAACGGTCGCTCATTGACTTTCAAAAGAATCATGCCTTTAGGTTTCTTTTTCATTAACAGTGTGAGTCTCAGAGAGGGAAACTATTTCAAAATCAGATATGTATAGGGGTTTTGATTAGAAACATATTGTTTTATAATTGTGTAAATTGTTCTTCGTTTTATGATAAATTTTATTTTAATAATTCACCAAATAAAAACCAATGAGAAGGTAAAAAGCGATTGTTTTGTAGAAGGAAGAGTTATCTCCCTTTGATGCGGATCCACACGGGAATAGCCGAACTTTTGCGAATGACCACTTTTGAAACGTCGTCGCTGATTGCACAACTAACTTCGATTGCCTCCAATCAGATTTCTACCTTTCTATCCCGCATGTAAGCCGTAATAGAACAGAGGCTAACTGGGGTATGACTGAGTTGCCTCTGTGGGGAGAGAATGACAAAAATGACCGCCAATGGTCTTCATGTGAAACTTTATAATTTATTTTCTTACAATGGATGATTGTGTAATAAGATTTTTGACATTATCAACATACTACATTAATCATTAACATTCAATTATCAGTGACAAATTTTTATTGTTTTTCTTCAAGAAAGAACGTGCTACCGCCACTTTAATATAAAGAATAATTCGTCTACAATTTCATCTGTACACATTGGTTATTTGAGATGAGCAATATCTATTTCATTATATTTTCAGTTTCTACTGATAATAAGAACTGTTGAGTAGACAAAGTGTAGGTTTTTCTATACATATTTCATGTAATGATATGTAATAGATTTGCGTGAATAATATTACAGTGAACATTAAACAAAAGTATTATTACGCAATGAGCAAGATATTTAACTGGGTGATATGGTAATAATCATTTGGTTTTTCAGAGACCTCATATTTAACTGTTTATAAGAAAGCCTATTGTTTTAACACTGATGAATACTCTATTCAATCTATAATCATACTTAAATGAAATTAATGACAATAACAGTATACGTTTAACCTGAAACGTGGGAATCTGAACAGGTTAAATTTTCAACTTCTTTTACAGATACTCATAACAAATACCATAATCACACACGAAAAGCTTACACCAATATTTAGTCATACTATACTGGTTTTCAGATAACAATGGACAATGAACTAATTTTTCAATTACATTCAGTTCACGTGTATACACCTTTGAGTTGGTATCCAATTCCCTCAAGTTTTTACAAATATTTCGGTCGATTATATGTAGGTGCTGATCCTGGTACTTATCATTACAATATTACAATCGATACTTGGTTTGAACCACTGCCAAACGTATCTTCGACAAAAATTTAATTTAGAGCTGCAGCCCTCTTCCTCATTTGGCATACCCAACAACATGACACTTTTCATAATGTATTCACTGATTTGATGTTTTAAACACATTATATTGTTCTTTTCATTTTTGATTTCATTGAATTGGTTTAAACATATTCATTTCATTAAAGATAAATGAATCGATTTGGCCAACAAGTTATGCTAAGGCGGTTCCAAGATATATTTGCAAAAAGAATAATGGGTGACGTTCACTAACAGAACAACAGAAAGTTTCAAACGCTACATAAAATATATGGCAGAAAATTATACAGCATATTCATTGAGTTTGATATTTGTTTTTCATCCAGATTTGATAAATATGAATTGAAGCGGCGTTGAAATAATTACTAAACTGTAGGAATGAGATACGCTAGCAATCCTTCATGTCTCACACTATCATAACACATAATACATATACATAATACAATATGTGCACTGGAATATTTGTGTGTGTCGATCATTTTTATTGTCAAAATGGTGCCTCATTCAAAGGTGTCTAAACGGTTTGATGAATTAGTGACCCAGTAGTTATACCATATTCGAAATTAACCTGCTTGTTGGATGTTTATAACACACTGTGTTTCGCCATATCAGTCAGATCCCTTGAACTTGAACATTCGAGCGGCCATTTTAATGTGAACATTATGGAATACAATGTGGCCGCTCGAAAGGAAATCGGCTCACATGACGTAACCGAACATTGTGCATTCGTTTTAGAACTATTTTTATTGATACAGAGTATTATTTACCCATTGGTAACGCGTATGTATCTTTTCGTAAGATCCCTTTATTTCAGTAAGAAAATCGTGCTTTAAATTGCCATGTGAGCATATCAATTACCGTAAATGAACTTTACATGTCAATCGTTAAGTTAAACATTCACTAACCTCGACTTTACCACTTCTCGATTTTTCAAAAAATAAAAAAGGAACTTGATTTTTGTTAATTTGTCAAATAAACACCTTTAATTGGCCTTTCATTAAGACAGCGTAATTATCGGCTGTGAAAAACCCACCTGGGTTAGGGGCCATAAAACTTGCGCGGTTGTGACACAATAACATAGAAAGTAACGCATCATTAATTCAACTGATATACCGCCTAAATAATTGTTTAATTACCATTGATATCCCTGTAACACCAAATGCTTAGTAGTGTTACATCGTCAAATGATTTATCTAACTGAGTGGAATCATTTTCTGAAAATCGTTATTTATTGGGGTTTTTTCTGTGGTATTGTTACGATAGATGTATAGATAACGAGGCTGATTCTGTTAATGACGCCCGGTCACAAAAAGGGGGCGTGTCTAGTCATGCATTCACTGGTTTGGGGCCAGACAAGTCTAAGCGACCCATCAAAAGTGGCTTTCATTACCAAACTGAACAATTACAGCCTGATCCGTCGAATTTTCAAAACTGATTCTGTACCTATCCGTCGAATAACGCTTGGGTGATTTTGTGACGATCATTCGAAGTTTGACGAGCAAGAGACACTGGGAGAATTTAAGTTAATAAATGAAGTAGGCTACAATACCGATCCGTCGAATGGATTTTTCTATCCTAAAACTATAAATTCGACGAAACAGTATGCGACTAACTGAACATATTTGAGTAGCGACCTTTGACGAACTATGCAATATTGTAATCAGACTTTCATATATTCCAAAGAAATAGAAAAAAATATGTTTGTGGTTATTATAACTTTCAAAAGAGTTTCCTTTCATTTTCGAGATGAAGACTTAGTGTTTCCGGGAGATTGGGGTGTTGGCACAATAATATAACAATCTAAAAAACGACTGCAGGTGGTAATTATTCGTGCTGATAGATTGGTTGTGTAAACAAGTGAGACACAAATATTCTGTCTGTTTGTCTGACATCGTGTACATACAACAGGTGTACATGTGTATGTCTCGGTGATTAGCCAGCTCCCTCGGTGAATCAGGATTTGCTTAGAAGTGACAGACCGACGAGTTTATTCATGTGTCACTCGTCTCGTAGTTACATAACATCGGGATTGGTTGGAATTCTAGTGAACATTTCGGGAAAACATAAGAAATGATTGAATGTAAATATGCCATGAATTAACATTTGGCTGTATTAATTTCCTGTAAATGCTGCTATTGAACAATTGACACTGTTTCAATAACTGAATTTTGATATACCACTGTTAGTGTCGCTATGCTACATTACGGGTTCATGTTATTCAGAAACATCATTATTATCAAATTTAGGAATTATTAGATATCAGACTCTTGCTTTTTGATATCAAAAATCATTATTACATTATTTATATCTTTTTCAGTGGATAGTTTGTAATTTAATGCAAAAAAAAAATAGATAAGTCGTTAATTTCATATTCTTACTATCATATATGTCTAACGTATTATGATAATCTCTTTCAACATCATAGATGACATTCTTGATTTAGGTTTTATCAAATATGAGAAGTGTTCAGTAAAACCTTTTTGTCCAGTACCAGAAACTGTCGTCGTTTAGTGTTTGCACAATTAATCCTGACACTAACTCATCCTTTTTAAAAAGCATATCAATGAATGATCGCCTGAGGTCAAAAGACATTATTTTTATTGAAGCAGTCTAAATATATGACACAACATACAAGACACAGTGTTGACGCCATTGTCACTCAATACATACCGACAAACTGGTCACCGGCGGTAACATAAAATGATCATGTGATATACCACTTTCATCAGTGATTAGGAATGTGTATCCCTCATCAGTGCTGAAATGGTCTATAGCCACTTTGGGGATTCATGAAAAGGGGCTTGCAATTTGAATTAGATTCAACTTTGAATTTTCGAAAGAACGACGGTAACCTGCCTAAATGCAGCTTTTGAAATACACTGCCTAATTAGCCGCGGCGAACAGAATTTGTGGTCACTGAAGCGTGTCACGGGCGTATCTACTTTCTATGACGTAGGAGAAGGGGAGTAGTTTCAACGTGTAATGACACCCTTTTCATCGTTCATTTTACATACAAATAGTCACAAAATACATTCAAGTTTTATTTATTCCGAAAGCATAGATATCCGACGGCTCAATAATAGTTTATTCAAGCTAATATTTATTGTATAAACATGTCACATTGTATATTTCAAAACCCTATAAATGACGCAACAAGGCTTCGTCTTGATAAAATTTCCTTGTTATATTGGCACCGTTGTGGCTAGACTTGTCTGTTTAAAGTGATAATCTGATGGTCTGTTGTTTGCTGAATCTTACACAACATACACTGACTGTTATTTCTGGCGGTGACAAATAACAAATCGTTTATATTTTCAGTGACCAAACCGAATATTTTCTAAAAAAGAATACCTAAATAATGTTACATTTTTGTGAGTCTACTGCAAAATAAAGATTTATTCTAAAGAGCCATTAGACGGTGGATAATTTTACCATGGTGATATGAATGGAAAGGAAAAGTGTGGACGGTTAAATGTTATTTGTTATGATATCTTTATCTTTATGAAAAATATAGACGCCACAGTGAATAATCTATAGTAAGTTATGATCAATATCCGTATTTTTACAACACATGTCAAGAATAGAATAATTAAACATACATTATTGTTACCAGTGATTGATATATTTATGATACATAATGTTTCGATTCGTATTGAAAATGCAACAATGTTATATTTTGGATCATCACATTCCGCATAATGGTACAGTCACATCCATCAAAGCGAATCAGCAAACACAATTGACTCACCGTTTTATAAAGTTCGAGTTTAGCGTATTTCTTAGATATTAATGTACTTGCTTCTGCCATTTTTATAAATCAGAATTTAACACATAAATGGTTTAGGTTTTAAGGGGGTTTATCTCCGGACATTATGGTAGATACGCAAGTGGCGACAGGCCTGGTCACGTTTTCAAAGTGTTCGCCTGGTAATTTCGGCTGCGCTCTAAAACCGCTCATTCCCATAGATAACGGTACTGGCGATAACGATCTATCATTCCTGGAAAAAATACATTACATAACCTCTTTAGCAATATCAGACAATAAATACCACCAATCCGGTCACCGGCGTTGATATGAAATGGGTATGTGATATACCGCTTTGATCGCTGAATAGGACTTTGATGTTTCCGACTTTGTATCTACAGATGTATGTGCGTTCAGATTGTACAGCCGAGCTGTAGACGACACTGAATAATGGATGTTTAACAGTGTTCTCCTCTCCCTCCCCCAATTAAATCAGTGCAGCAAAATGACACATCACACGTTAAAACATACTATACTTCGATTCCTTTTTAATCTTCGTGAAACAATCGGGACTTTATGGCCCTTTACATAACCGGAAGTCCTTTCTTGTGGTAATTTGTCTCCTAGAGCGAGACGGTAGGACAGCGAGATGTTGGGTAGTAAAGCGGGTCTAGGGTTAATTAACGAAGTAATGGCGGCGGCCTTTGTATCAGGTATGTAGGCAAAGCAATACACAATAAAGAGGAAAATAGGGGCAATCTCCCACCCTAAAGTAAACGAGATGAAGCTGCTGAGTTCTCCTAATCAAGTTCAAATGTCCTTGAATGAAACGAACAGGGCCGATCAACAGAGAGAGAGAGAGAAAATAAGTCACGTGCTGGGTTACATAGAACATTTACAAATAGATAAAACAAATTAAAACAGGATTAGCATCTTATGAATTAGATACATACATATTTTGCTAAAAACAAAAACTAATGAGCCAACCGTTGATATGAGCGTTATGAGAGACTACGACATATGAAATATAAATACAACAAAATTGACTATGAAATATATTTAACCTAACATAAAAAAGATTTTCCTTTTTCTGAAATAAGTCTGCAGCTTTTGGCAACAATACATAAAAACTCTGGACTGAACATTAGAAAGCTAGATTAAAAGGCACAAAATCTTGACAAATGTCCACATTAATAGATTAAATCTCTTGTCTATGGTATGTATACTGTGGACAAAAGAACATGCTTCTCAACTTTAACAGCGTAAAAACAAATATAAGACATATACTCTTTCAGCTAATGGTAAATTAGTAAAACGTCTCGTTTTAACTCGTAACTCAAGTTACTGTCGACAATTGTATTTATAAGGATCGGGATTATCCATGCGTTAATCCTTCTAAGCCAATCGACTGTTCTCGATTAACTTCTTTGAGAGGCATGATATAAGTTGGAATGACAGTAATGCAGAGGAATATATGGATGACAACTTCTTTGTTCATTGCATGCGGCTTTTCGACACAGATTCTTGTAAACCTTGCATTCAATAACCAAAGAAGTTGTCATCCATATATTCCTCTGCATTATTCTCGATAAGTGGAAGTGACATTCACGCGGGATCGACAAGATTTTTGCCGATTTTTAATCCGCGTACTTAAATGGTTGATCCCACTTAAATTGTTGATCCCACGTGTATGAACCTGAACCATTTTAAAGTACAAGACTTTTGACATACTGATAACTGGTAATTTGGCAGCAACACTGAATGACTCGACCAATAAACTACTTGTTAAACCTGTAAAAGATGAACGTTTTTGAAAAATCAATGCGGTATATGACACCATCGGTCAGAAGTCGTTGTTGTACATACAAATTAATTCATAAACTTTTCTCTGACTGTTTCTATCGGGTGTTATTTTAATTATAACCTTACCCGTGAAAAAATAAACACTGTAATATTTACATTCATGACAGAATTACAAAATCTACATAGAGGTTGTCTCTTCTCATTAAAGGTATGCGGCCCGGAAGGTGAAATTCTCAAAATTCTCAATTCGCATATAAATTAATGCACATATATCGGCAAAACTGATCACAGATAATCAATATTACATATGTGTTCTTTTTCTATTTCAGTTATACCTTGAAAATAGACCATTAGACTTGATTTGATGAACACATTTTATATTACTACTGCTACTGGTTGTACCGTTTCAGTAATGCCTTAGCATACTGGCATGTGAGATTGTCACGATGAAGGATAAGCCATATTTATTTCCTCCAAATGTATTACAAAAAAAAGGTCGTGCACACAAAGAATTAAAATGTACAGTTTTGAAAAAATATTTGAAAATGACAGTCATATACCAATAATACCACTTTCTCCAATTGTATCCTATCTAAATTACTCAATGTTGTCCAAAAAATGAGAATATCATGTTCAGTAATTATTCCATCTTCCTATTGTCTCCAAAATTCAACAAAATCAAATATGATATCATGAATTCTTTAACAATTTATATCTGTCATTAAAACTTGTGTATAACGTTATGACGTGTATTGGCATGGAGATTTTCACGATTTCATTCGGCCGTCTTAAAATTTAAAAACCCACAAACTACAGAGAAGTCAAAGGGCTTCCATAACACCATAAAGTGATATATCTCTCCTGTACGAATGAGGAATACAAGTAATGATGAGTTAACGATGTTCATAACTTCACACATACGCTACAAAAAGTCGTTGCAAGGTACATTCAAATAACACTTTATGCAAAAGGATATTATTTCTTTTTTTAACCAGTGCAAAACATCGCTATACGTTTTACGACAGTGTAGAAGGTAGACATGAAGTATCTGAACAAAGGAATAGTATGCGTTGTGAAAGTTTGAATAACAAATAACAAATCAGTTAGAAAATCAATTTGGACCGAATACGGCAGATTTGAGTTTCTCAATCTATTATGATTAAACTTATGCTGTACTGCCGACATGCAGACAATGTCTACAATCACTCTCAACCCCTGATCGGATCGACCGCGGTTTAACTGCAATCTGATCACGGTTGATCGCGATCAGATTGCAGTCAGACCGCGGTTGACCGCGATCAAACTGCAATCTGATTGCAGTTGACCGCGATCAGATTGCAGTCAGACCGCGGTTGACCGCGATCAAACCGCAATCTGAATGCAGTTGACCGCGATCAGACTGCAATCAGACCGCGGTTTTCAGGTAACTAATTCTGCAAGGGTCTGTATATATATAAATATCTGCATTATATTCCTTCGAGATCCCTTTACTTGCCCCTTGAGCAGGAACATGGAGGCAAGTGTTGACAGATATATGCTTTTGTTTTTTTATGATGAAGTAAATGGTATATTCAAGTATATATATGAATATCTGCAGAATATCTTTTCGAGATCCCTTTACTTGCATGTGAACCAGGAACATAGAGGCATGTGGTGATAGGTATATGCTTTTGTTTTTGTTATGATGAAGAAAATGGTATATTTAAGTATATATATAAATATCTGCATTATATCCCTTCGAGATCCCTTTACTTGCCCGTGGAACAGAAACATGGAGGCATGTGGTGACAGATATATGCTTTTGTTTTTGTCATGATGAAGCAAATGGTATATTCAAGTATATATATGAATATCTGCAGAATATCTTTTCGAGGTCCCTTTACTTGCAAATGACATATCTAAGTATATATATAACTATCTGCATTTTATCCTTTCGAAATCCCTTTACTTGCCCGTGGATCAGGCACATAGAAGCAAGTGGTGACAGATATATGCTTTTGTTTTTGTTAGGATGGAGCAGATGGTATATTCACAAATATATATATAAATAAAAAATAAAAATAAAGCAAGTGGTGAAAGAAATCTGCTTTCGTTTTCTTATAAGGAAGCAAATACATGTAGTATGTATAAGAAGATATAAAAATATCTGCATTATATAACTTAACAAGATTTATAGTAACATGTTTTACATACAGTTTTAATGCTCAGCTATGTCTGGAGGTATGAACATGTATATTGCCTCTACTACAACTTTGTAATAGAATATATTAAACAGTGACAGAATGCTCATGGAGCAGGAAGACAGAGGCAAGTGTTGACAGATATATGCTTCCGTTTCTGTTATCATGAATACAATGGTATATATGAGTATATATAATATCTGTATCAAATCCCCTATCAAGATTTATAATGACACTATGCTAAACTTGCCGATTGAGAAGGCAAACAGAGGCAAATGTTGACAGATAGATCATCTTGTTTTGTTTTGAGGAAGCCAATGGTAGATAAATTTTAGAATTCCTGGCTTAAAT
Organism: Steromphala cineraria; assembly: GCA_916613615.1. Taxonomy (NCBI): domain Eukaryota; kingdom Metazoa; phylum Mollusca; class Gastropoda; order Trochida; family Trochidae; genus Steromphala; species Steromphala cineraria. The sequence continues at coordinate 42,303,873 of OU744734.1, read as the reverse complement.
CCCTTATCAAGATGTATAATGACACTAGAGCAGGAAAATGGTGACAGACATATTCTTTCGTTTTTGTTATGAGAAAGCAAATGGTTTATGTAAATGTATATATAGTATATATCTGCCTTTTATCCCTTATCAAGATTTATAATGACACAATGCTTAACTTGCACGCAAATGATATATATATTTATTTATGGGTTCTGTGTTATGTTCCCTATCAAGATTTATAATGACATAATGCTTTACTTGCCGATGGAGCAGACACAGAGAGGCAAGTGGTGACAGATATATGCTTTTGTTATGAGGAAGCCAATGGTATATAAATTCCTGCATTAGATCCATTATTAAGATTTATAATGACACATTCTATGCTCGACTTGCCCATGGAGTAGGTACGTGTACATGAAAGCAAGTCGTGACTGATATATGCTTTTTTATGAGCAATCAAATGGTATATATAAGTAAATATATAAATATATGCATTATATATTCCTTATCTTTATATATAGTCGTAATGCTTTACATACAGATTTAAATTATTTTTATAAGTAAGCAAAGGTTATATACGCATAGAAAATCCCTTATATATAACTATATAATAAAATGCACTTGTTGCATATCTGTAAACATTGTTCTTTAAGTATTTGTAGAGTGGAACAAAAACACAATTTATAGATAAAAGCTTTTGTTTTGTCATGAGGAAGTGAATAGTCTCTACGTTAACCTTAAGTTTCTACATTATATCACTCATCAAAATTGACTGTATTAGTATGATGTAGTTGTAGTAGTAGTGGGAACATAGAGACAGGTCTTGACAGTCAAAAGCCTCTGTTTTTGTTGTGGAAAAGCACATGACGTTCATCTTAAAGGGGCAGTAGCACGTTTTTTGATAATTCTATATTTTACATTTTTCACTGATAATTGTAAGTTAATGTTAAATGTATTATTTTGACAGTGTCAAAAATCTCATTACACAAGCCAATCATCCATAGTCACAGAACAAAGTATGAAGATTCATATAAAATCCATTGGCGGCCATTTTTTGTCAACACCTTTAATTCATTTTATGTAAGAAAAAGGAATCGCATGGTTAAACATTACGTTATATATTTGAACTATTACTGCACCATTTAGTATAAATACATTGTCTTTCAGTTGGAACCATTAATTTTCATTTTAATGACATCACCTTATATTCCCCCTAAAAAGGTGCTACTGCCCCTTTAAGGTTCCTATAGAAACAGTATGCCTTACTCGCATTGTAGTACGTAGGAACATAAGGCCATGTGTTGCAAAATGTACATGCTTTGTTTCGTATTGAGGAAGAATAGATATACTTACAGTTGACGGTAATATTGGCATTGTACATGTAAATGGTTGAACCTTGAGTAACTATAAACAAATTATAGCCTCGTATACCCTCATCAATAATTGAATATTATATATCTTTTACATTATAACTAAAAACCAATGAATTTTTTGTTGTTATACATTTTCAAAATATTATTTCATTCGAACAACTGTCAATATAGCAATGATTAGTGAAGATTGATAAAAATCCTCTATCGATGTTCAATTATCAATATTAATTGATATAGCATCTTTGTCCTTATGAGTATTCACTACTTCATCAACACTTTATTTTCAGATTCACTGCAATCTACATGAATTAACCGCCTACATAAATCAACATCATTATTTCAACCTCAGTGCACATTGTTATTAATTCAGAGAAACATATAAAATATACCCAGTCAAGTGTGAAATCCTCAATGGTGAAATCATTGCGTGAGACTTAATTCCTACACAATGGAGTCCAACATCCGGTAGCGCACGTCAAAGGTCTTAATGTTAACAATGACAACCTCTTTTACTTTATACCCGCCAAATTCTGAGCATTGTGAATAATAGTGCAAGTTTTGTATATTCTTAAATCACAATTGATATAAAAGCATCCCTCTACTAAACAGAAATGACTTTCTTGAAATTGAAGATATAATATAAAATGCATAAAAGAACAATTAATTAACAATATAATGTTTCATGTAAAACAATATTTTAAGACTTCTTGCAGAGGAAAAGCCGATTCTCACAAATGATTTTTAAGGTATTTATTTCAAGTTATTTTAAAGACATTTTCTTCTTTTTTAAAAGACTGAATTTCGGCAATGTTCCCAAGTTCGTACTGGGTGCTAAATATGTTGATTGTCTTCTACAACAAACACCTATTGCATTACTGTTGTTAGTTTGTTCATAAAAATAAACTTTTATTTTATTAAATCCCCTCTCATCTACATACTCGCCATATTTCGGCTGGTAGGCTCTGACCAGAACAGTGTTTACAACTGAATAATGAGTTCTTTTTGCATATGGTAAATTATATAAATCATTAGAAGCTATTGATTGGTGTATCACAGCCTTGACTACACTGTATGATAGGTGAATAAAAAGTAATGTGTAAACACGTTATCCTATCCATAGCTACTTCAAGTTCTAATTGTTTTGGGCAATAAAACATTGTTTAACCGGAGATGAATTAAATCAGTCATCAAATCCTTCGTCAAGCTCTGCTTCATCGAGAAGTGTCCCAGAGTTGTGTTCACAGAAGGAGATGTAATCGAACCACCCATATGCGACGTAACACCGTTTCAGCATTAGGAGTTCGTGGAGATTCCGCCATAGAAGTATATCAGGCTAAAAGCCCTACATATCTATTCACAACACGTCGTACATAGCGCCTCAGAAGAAACAGAAAGCTGCAAAGTTCACAAAGTTAAAGAAACTCCTCAACTGGCTCGCACGTTCTCTGTCAAGTGTGAAATTGAGATGTATTGGATCAGTTAATAGACGTACCGTCGTTCTTTTGATGGTTAATCAAGCACAAATTTTTCAATTACAGTTATTCCAAAATTCCATGTAACTTTCGAATTCTTGTTATTGAGGCTACGCATATCAACATATGAAAAAACAAACATGGATCCGATATCGTGTAAACAGAGAAGAAATGTAAATATTGTTTAGCATGTTTCAAGTAAAAAGCTTTTGACGGTAAATGATAGCTACACAGTTTCAATTTCCTATCAAAACTGCGTTTGCACTTACCGCGTCTGAGCGTGATAAACTGCCTTCGTGATGAAATATTGATGCTTGGTAATCCGTTGCATCATTGACACTTGCAAAATTAAAACGCAGAACAAAGCAAATAGAATCGTTCAGGTCGAGTAATGAAGAACACTTTGGTATGAATCGACATAATTAGATCTTGAAAGCGCCTGGAAACGAAAAAATGCCCATTCTGTTAATGGTTTTAAAGTGCTTTGTTGTGAAGACAATTCATCATTTAGTTAATGATTTGTAAAAGGATTTGTAGAAGTCCATCTATCCTTTTGGTCCTAAAAATCTTAAATTGTAAGTTTGTATCACAGATTAACATCAAATATTTGGAGGGCTTTCTGAAGTATGTGAAACAAGAAATTAAAGTAAAATGAGGACTTGATTATGGTGAGAAAAAATAACATCAATTGATTGGTGATTGGTGACGTTGCTTCGCTTCTGCGTGTGCAGGATTAAGGACTATAACCATTTAAGTACAATTTCCATATAACATGTTATTAAAAGAGAAATGTTATTCAAAAAGGCCTAGAAAAGTATATTGATAATATATGTTAAAGGGGCAGTAGCACGTTTTTTGATAATTTTATATTTTAAATTTTTCACTGATTATTGTAAGTTAATGCTAAATGTATTATTTTGACAGTGTCAAAAATCTCATTACACAAACCAATCATCCATAGTCAGAGGACAAAATATGAAGATTCACATAAAATCCATTGGCGGCCATTTTGTGTGAACACCTTTAATTCATTTTGTGTAAGAAAAAGGAATCGCATGGCTAAACTTTACGTTATATATTTGAGTTATTACTGCTCCATTTAGTTTAAATACATCGTCTTTCAATTGGAACCATTAGTTTTCATTTTCCAGACATCACCTTATATTCCCTCAAAAAACGTGCTACTGCCCCTTTAAAATATTCGTATACCTCATACTTCAAATCATTATAACAAAGGGTTTTCATTCTTTACAGATTCACTTCACCTTATATACATGATCAATTAATTTACATCATAAAAACATAAATGAATTGATTATTCATAAGCTATTCCTCACAATGGCATGACAATGTATATGTGTTATCCTTAAGTTTCATTTGTCAATTGTGAACATTGTCTTTGTTTTATCACTCTATTTCTTTTTGTATGCACCACCAATAAACAATACATCTGAAATAGTCATTTTCATCATCATAAACATTGTCTTTATTAAAGCCTAGTTTGTATACTTGACCTATCACTATATATGACAATGTCTATTAGTAACGATTTCTATTTTCTATGAATATTTGTAGTTTCTTGATCGGAAGTTATGTCTTCAAAAGGAGGCATATAACACCACTGATATCAAGATACTACGTCGAGGAGTGTCTAGCTCTCGTTATAAACAAGTCTTGGCAAGCAATTACTGTTGATATACAACGTCGTTGATTTCCTAATTCAAACATTAATGACTCCGTTCTGTCAGAGAGATCTCAAGGATTCGGTTATACAAACGTCAATGTAACGTCAATTTGCGTTATTAAACGTCGGTAGATGGAATAGATTTCACAAGGATCGCTCGCACAAATCAAATGTAGTAATTTGCCTCTAGATCTTAAGACGTATATTCATGGAGGGATTTTAATCCAAAGTTGGACAAGCATCAACTGGAATTGAATTAGAAATGCTTTCACTCGATACAATCAATACTAATTTCATTCACAACTCAAAACACAAATCTAATGGTTTTCGTAGCCTTACAACTGAGTTAAAGACGCGGTTTGGACATTTCTGCGTCGTGATAACTCTCGCACGGGGATCACAATTTTTGCAAGTGCTACTCGATACCAATCGATGACTGTCACCGTTTGGTTTGATACAAACCAGGCAAAACAAATCGATCGTTATATAATTTTCATTCCCGCTAGAACCAGGGGTTCAATAAATGTAGAAAAGGGCTCAGTTTGCAAGCAGTGGTAACGAAGATTAATTGTCGCCACAAATAACGTTGAAATCGTTACCATGCTTCAAGCAGGGTGATACCTCTGCCACCACAGAAGCAAGGGATAAGTCAATTTCAGTTGGGCGTTTGATTTCTTGACTTTTGAGGATCAGTTTCTAGTGTTACGATGGTTGAGGCATCAACTTATGATTAGTTGTTACAGGGTCGTGTGAAAATATTCCAGATAGCATTCTTGTGTGACAAGAATGGATTAGCATAGATGAATATGTTTCTCTTTGATCTCTGTGTGGATTATGGAAGTGCTGTTCTGTGCTCATTGTTAAGCACTGACCTTTCCTGAGCTCATGTATGTGCTTTATGAATTTATTGATTCGCATTATTTTTACACAGGGTTATATGCATTGCACATCTGCTACCGTGTTTACGTTGTAAACAGGTATTCTATATACTCGTCCATCATACCAACTGGCTGTGTATTGGCGGCTACCGATTCCTTTGTAATCCGTAACATTACCCGATATCAACTTTACTTTTATCTTGTCAAAACGTACAGACGGTTGCAGATATCTTTACCGGTACCAACCGCGATCAGACTGCAATCTGATTGCAGTTGACCGCGATCAGAATGCAGTCAGACCGTGGTTGACCGCAGTCAGACCGCGATCAGAATGCAGTCAGACCGCGATCAGATTGCAGTCAGACCGCGATCAGAATGCAGTCAGACCGCGGTTTTCAGGTAACTAATTCTGCAAGGGTCTGTACCGTCCGCAAGCTCCTAACAAGGTCTACTAAAATGTTATAAATAACCATTGCAAAGGAAACAAAGACACAAATAACCCCTTTATTTGTTTATCATATTATCATAATTTTTATGATCGTATGCATTCTGTTAACATTTTCATCAGATATCATAATCGAATAATCTACCATTTCCAAAGTGAACTTTTAATCATTTTTAAACAGCAACCGCCTGTTTGTGGGTTTCTTCGTAACTGATACCACTGTTGGAGCATTGATATAATGAGGATTGTTTATTTACTTTACTAAGTAACCTATAGGGTTTCGCGTGTGATATATCTGAATTCTGAAAGAGTGTACTGTTATTGACCAGAGAATTTGAACTTGAATAGTAAGTGTACATGTACGTGGTATATATTGTAATGCAATTATATTTACTTACACTCTTAATCTATAATCAAATATACCTATATCACCTAGCGTAACTTTACACCTCATTGCATTCCAGTGCAGTAGTAAAGCCATTATATTTATTGCCAGAGATATGTAGGCAATTCTTTACCTGAAGTTAGCAATAATAATTACCTTAAAAACATGCAAAACTCCAATCATTTACTTTGGAATAGTACTGCATGACACATGTTATAATTTGTTCATTCCCTAGGCTTTTTACACGATTAAGATATTATTGATATGAGTTACATCAACATTGGTTTCACATCCCACGGGATTCGAACTGGCATGAAAGTTCTTGCGCGAATAACGTACCCATGCAAAACGCCACTTCACAAAAATGAAAGAGCCGCTTCACAATACAAGTAATGAATTTAAAAGAATTTGCAGCCGAAATCTATTAAAATTTCGATTGTTTCATTAACCCTTGAAAAAGATGTCAAATCCTGCCTTATCAAATCTCAAAGCATCTTTGCCCTTTGGCAAAAATGCCAAGAGTTGTTATAAAAATCGATGGACTCTTAAAGACGTTTCTTTCCAAACGTTATATTTCTATTCACTGATTTGGCGATTTATTGCAGAAGAAAGGAATTTAGGGGAAAGCATGGCATCTGTGATCTGCAAGGTTATCAATGGGAATAAGTTAATTAAGGGCACGGAAAGGGTACTAACTTGACGTCCACAATTATTTCGCTGCCATGATGAATGGTTCTTAACAACAATATGGCTTTCATGTGATCTGTGCTGTCTGTAAACATGGTCCCATCTTAGATCAATCAACATATGGTTTTCTCTTGAGGCATGATGTCATGACATATTCTGTCAGTGATGTCTGTTCTTTATTGAGGAGATATGTTTATAATTTTCATAAATGTTAGACCAATTTTATATATTCATTTTAATTTTTAAAATCTTTTTGAACGCATGTCGAATTCGGTTATTTGTTATTCTATTTATTTGTGACCTATTGCATACTGTGTTTATTGCAGAGAGAGCTTTTAACAATTTCAACACAACTTCTAACATATTTTTACAGTAATTGTAAATAAAAAAAAATCTTTATGAAAAACATTCAAAACTTTTTCTATATTTTTTTCACTTTTGTAATAGAGCCAATATCATTTCTTGCATTATTTTTTATATTTTTAGTGTGTGCAAAAACGTTTTTCATTAGTAGAATATGAATTGAAAAAACCTTCAAATCAGTTCTTATCTTGCCCAGATCTTGGAGACGTCTGTCAAAAAGAGTATTATAGATCTGACCTGAAAAAAAAAATATTACCTCGTTCAAAACATGCGTCATTTTGTCTCACCACGTGATCTGAATTCAAAGGAAGCACACTGCAAAGTAATCGAAATAAACGCGTGTTTAAGGGTTCACTATCACACGGAGACGCTCGTAGAGAACAGCAAGGCGTGCTAATCGAGCTGACCCTTGTGACATATCACCAGCATTCCACACTCAAACTCAATAAAACACCATTAGTTTTCAATGCCCCGTGTAATCCAAGGTCAATGATTTGGAAAGTCAACAGCTTCAAAGGGGTAAGGCAAGGAGCATGTCAACCCCTATGCAAATCGCTTCAATCGTTGGACACGTCGTCCAACTGATACCAACAAGGGTACGCCAATCCATCACATGATGAGGACGCGGAATTGCGATTTAAAGTCTAAACGGTGAGACAGATACAACAAGGCCCAAGATTGATCACGGAACAAGGGTCCGGAAAACCCCTGAGGAGCAATTAAATGGGATTGCTGTTGTAGGTCAGATGAACCTTCAGTTGTCCTCTTGCAAAATCAAATTTGGGCCATGCTGTCGATAAAGCTTATATCTACTATGGTCATAAGCAAGGTGATTGTACTTTTTATTTTCCTGTTGCATAATCGAATTTTAAATGATAAGACCAGCAGTTTTCTGACAGAGTTTAAAGGGGCAGTAGCACGTTTTTATGGGGAATATAAGGTGATGTCAGGAAAATGAAAATTAATGGTTCCAATTGAAAGAAAATGTATTTAAACTAAATGAAGCAGTACTAATTCAAATATATAACGTAAAGTTTAGCCATGCGAATTCTTTTTCTTACACAAAATGACTTAAAGGTGTTCACAAAAAATGTCCGCCAATGGAATTTATATGAATCTCCAACCCATACTTTGTCCTCTGGCTATGGATGATTGGCTTGTGTAATGCGATTTTTTACACTGTCAAATTAATACATTTAGCATTAACTTATTATAATCAGTGAAATATTTCAAATATAAAATAATAAAAAAACGTGCTACTGCCCCTTTAAATGTTAAAATAGGGTCATATCTTAGTTCTCACAGAGTCCCTTGACTTCAATATATTCACCACGGAGGCGGTAGTACTTTGTCTTGTTCAATGATTGTCGTACATTTCTCAACTGACTTCTTTCTATTTCTCGACGTCGCTGATTGCAAAACTTTCGTCATTAGGTTTCACGATAACTGAGTATTATAACATAGCTTTCGTATGAGGGTAGACAATTTATCGAGACTTTCATTTTATGCAGTGTGGAGTATAAGGGTTTTACTGCTGGAATTATTTATACTTTACCATGACACTTCCACAAGCCTGCTTTATGTTTTATTGCTTGATGTGTTTTATTTTGTAGAAATATATATTGGTCACATCACAAACACTGACAAATATTCAAATATCAAAATATAGTTCTTCACCGATAACCCTTTCACCTAATGACCTAATTTGCAGCAGATCCGTATCTCTGCGAGATCAGTTACAAGGAAATGAATAATAACGAACCGTGTGATGAATTTGAAATATTATCAAGTTGTCATTTGAACAAAACAATAACGGTTGCTGGTGGCGTAGCGACACATTCCGCAGTGGACCCTTGGGAACGAATGAAGAAGTAATACTCTGAACTAGCAGAATTAAGAGGGCATTAATTGCTTCCGTATCTTCCTATTTTATAGGGAAAATGAAATTCCGAAGATCCCAATATGAATAGAATAGAATATGTTCCATCACGCCTGCACGTTGCACATGTAATATCAAATCTTTATTATGCTACTGATATGCTGCATATTGTCTCTCATCCAAGTAGGAATTGGCAATAGGAGAAAGAAGCATGAAATGTAATTATTCATAGGCTTGTTTTGTATTCCGAACTGGAAGGAATTTAATCCAAGTAACCTGATTATCGTTAAGGAAAACAAAATTTATCGTTGTAATTTGCGATGCCTTGAGGTATGAATTTGACAAAATATGAATTTATTTTTATAATCAAATTCCATAACGCCAGTTCGTAAATGTCATGTCCTAACAGAAAGTTTCTGATAATTGAGAAGAAATGTATTACGACACGAAATCGGATATGTAGAATTTACAGCGAAGAACATTTGGACGCTAAGGTATATATTGGTTCATGTTGTGAATCGTAAAATATTTAACCTTGGTATCGTAATTTAATCATGAGAGATACCCAAGACATTTGTCAAATGAACAATAAAAAAAATGTAAAGTGCAATTCGGTGAAATGCAAATATATGTGTAAGAATCTAAAATAGATTGAGCACAAATAGTTTCAGGACAACATAAGCTTAGACTTATAGAATATAATAACTAATCTCTCTAAATGAAGATCGGTTGTGTTCGAGTTATTTATTTGGAGTTTCGTTCTTATTCGGTATTTGTAATTTACAAAATTACGTCTTGTTCAGGTTGGCTGTCATAGACAAAATAATAAAAAATCGAATCAAACACACAGAGGTAAAAAATTTAACTTCAATTCAGACGTCTGTTACCTCACACAGTCGAATGTCAAAAATACATTACAAATATTTACAACTTTTAAGATAAAACGATCCCAATTGGATTGGATAAACCTTTCAAAAATCAAAGTTTTTTCAAGTCTCATTCATGAAGCTTTTTCCGGGACGTTGATGGAATTACAAATCCACATAAAATAAGTTTCGAGAAGTGAAAACAGGAACTGTTAACATTCATATGAGATTCAGACATTTTAAATGAGAACGAGTTCCGCCTTCATTAATTCATTAAAGCTTGTCAGGATTATAGGCAGCTGTTAAAGCCCCGGCAGTACAATAAAATAGACCCAATTTGCTGATATCCGTTTCATTTATCCAAACAGTGCATCTCAAGCTCTATCCTCAGCCGGCTAGGATAGCATTTAGATGCATGGTAAAATAATGCATCAACACCCTAAAAACCTTGAAAGAGTTCGTTCATGCATTCATTGAAGACTAGTTAAGACCTTCTGAACAAAAAACGGTTTGGATTTTCAGCCTTTAAGGGATTGGGACAGAACAGCGGATCTAAATCAATAAGCTGTCCATTCACCATGTCAAATTAAAACCCTCCAAGTCTTAAGATTTGTGCTTTGGATGTTTAGGACTTCTTGACAAACATGTTTCAACGAGGGTGTTTTTGCCTTCCAAGAACCCTTCAAAAATTCCAAGAAGTTTTGTTAAAAAATATTATTCATTGACGTGTTCCACGGGGGTATGCGACAAGGAATAAACGTATGTGTTTCCATGGGCTATCATTACATTTCATATGATTGTATATTAGGGAAATGATGGAAGGCGACGAAGTTTTGTTTCCTGTGGCATCCTAAACACCCAATGCAACCTCAGGTATCCTCAGGTCCTGTGTTTGGCATCTCCGCTGACAGCTGTGAGGCCTCGGGTCAGATTCTATAAAGAAACCCTGATTGAAAGCCTTGTATAAAGAAAACTGACGACTTTTGATGATTTTTAGATAAAGTTGAAAAGCACTGCCGAAAGCCCCAGGTCGCAATGGATTTAATCTAACCGAATTTGTTTCGATTGTCAAAACATTTCAATGAAGTATGCTTCTATCGACCGTGTTCGTAAAGAACACTTTATTTAAATAGTTTTTCTATTCATCTTGTTACATGTTGAAGCTCCTTGATGAATGCAGGCGTGAATGTGTGAGCATGTAATTGATTAAGGAAAGTCGCCATTTTTTCCCGACTGTATGAATAACTTACGTTCCTTGATGATTACTTTTTCATTATCAACTCTCCTAATTGAACATAGAAAAAGCAATAACTTAACGCAAAACGTTCGTGGACCTCCAATTTCTAGTGGATATATGATACTTGTTTGTTTGAGTACAGTTCTTGCTTACCAAAAATGAATTTGAACTTAAGCTATCTACATTAAACGCGAGGTAAAGTCGCTGTTGTAGGGATTCTTTGATACTTGAACCTTTTGAACATATTTCCTTACTTTCGAGGAGTTTTGATGATTGACTATTGTAAATATACAATGCAAACGTGAAATTCGCAAAAAAATGAGATAAAAAAATGAATACAAATCAATAGCTAATGTTTAACTAAAAAAATAAGTAAATAAAATCGAATCTGGTATGTTGTGTCTAAATGAAACAATAACATAAAAAGTTAAATCTAGAAAAACGACGTGCAAACGCAACATCGATGTTGTGAATCAAAATTCGACCACAAGAACAAATGATGTCGATTGATGTTGATAAGGTGAATGTTTTTAAAGAACCCTAAACGTTGAATCTATATATAACAAAAACGTTGAATAAGAAACTGACCTATTATGTTGGTTCTTATTATAACGTTATAGAGAGGAAAAAAGGATGAACAAAGTTATTAACAGGCTGTTCTGAAGTCAGCAAAACTGTAATCCACACCCAAACATTTTTAAATTCATTTCCACTGAGGACAGGTCAGACGTTGTATTCAAAGTGTTGCCCCGAATCAATGGATTCTTATAAAATGCAACCATTGGGAATCTATTCTGACATTTATGTCACAAGGGCAGGTTTCATTCGAGCCAATGTTTCTTAATCTTGTTCCGAAAACTTCACATTAGGACTTACAGCAAAAAGAAACAGCCGAGAAACGATTTTCCATCTGAACTAAATCTATTTGTCAATATATCCCTTGATTGTCAGACGTCTCCGCGAAATCCCATTCACCGCCCAGGCCCTCTTGAAATACCCTCCAAGCAATTTAACTTTAACTTCTACGGTAAAACACAATCAATCGCAAATGTCATCGACACTAAAAGTCGAATCAGACACAATTTTATTGACCTTTGTTGACATTTAATCTTTGCTACGATGTAATTTCCTTCACTTGTGCCCTGACCCTTTCATAAAAGTCGGATTGAAATATAAATTTGTGAATACAATTATGGTTTTTCATTTAACATCACCTGGAAGTTTTATTCGCAATCACGCCGATACTTGGAGATGTTGAAGACTCCCCGATGGATTTTTTTGTCCTATCATATTTGAGGAGATAAAACCTGCTTGCATCTTGAAATATTTACCTGTTAACATTTAATTTAGATTCTAACCGTTTACCGAAGTGTTTGTTGTATAAATCTCCTGTACATGACCGAAGAAACACAAACAATATTTCCTTCAAATCTTATTAAGTGTGTCAAGCATGTAGATGTGTCTTCATCTTAAGTGATAATGTAAGGTACTGTTCCCTTTAAATAAGTCAATATCCTTTAGGTAGCGTTAAAAGGAACTTGCCATCTGAAGATCTTTACAAGCAATATTGTAAACAAACGAAATATCGGCTATTTTTACATTACCTTTAACGTTCGCGATAATCAAGCCTAAAGGAGCAAGAATATACTACAAATACAAGAAAAATATAACTATGAATTATGGCATAAACTACAAATACGAGAGAAATATAACTATAAAAGATGGCACAAAAACAAAAAAACTTTCAAGGATCACAATATCAATATCTTTATATTTTAACGAGCCACTCATAAAAAGTATCAAAGTTTTATTGACGACATTAAAATTCTATCAGAAAAGTTTCAAATCATGATCAAATTTGATATCCGGTAAAAATCCATTGCGTGGTTGAGCTAAAAACTTCAGATAGTAAGAGGATTATGCGATGAACAAATCTAATCATCAAGTTCGCGGATAAGACTATCCTTACGAGCTTATCAGTTGTCAGAGTAAGAGGATAATCATTGGTGGTAGAGGATAATAAATGTCTAAAGAACATTCTCAAGTCGGATTTCATTCCTCCCCTTAATAAACCCTGACATAGATTCACTTTTTGAAACTTAATCTTCGCAAGTTTTTTTTAAGTATCGTAAAACATCAAGCGTTTTTCGATTCAATGAAGGGGACCAAATCTAATTCGTTGGTAAATGATTAAAGAACCCAGGACGAGTCTAATGCTATTTGTGCCACGGAAAACCAAGAAACCTGGCTCCAATTGACTTAGAGAACGGGACATATAATTTAAATAGCGTGGAAAATTATTTCATTTAGTAGACATGGGAGCCAATAATGATCTTTTGTGTAATTTACGTTGCATTTTCAGCTTAACGTATCGGCAATACGATGGAGATTGGACTTGAGAGGTTAATAGCATTGCTTATAGATTTCAGGTTTCTCGAATTAAGAGATTTTCTTCGTTTTTCTGGTTAATGTCGATTCTTTTGCGATCGATAGAGTTTTACTGATAAACGGCCTCGGGGCTGTCATGTATACTGCAAAACGTAAATAATGATACTTATAATCACGGCAGTTATTGCCGGCAGTCACGCAAATAAATATTAAGTTTAGATTTCTGGACATTTTTATTGTAAAATTTATCCTTAACTATAAAAATATGACCTTTTGTCACGACAATACCTAAATCAGGAGGAAAACTCTGTCTTGGATAATTCTGCCTGAGTGGTTTATGTCTGATACATTTCAGATCAAGATTTCTGTATACTAAATCTGTTCACTCATAACTCAAGACAACGTGATTGGAATATATGTGGAACATAAAAGTGTCCCACATCTAGATATCGGTGCAATACAATAGATCAATTTGATACATATCCTGTATAAGGGAAGTAAAACACTATCCTGGATACATTTATAGAATACGATTACATCATTTGTTCAATCTGAATTACAACGTTTCCTTAGAATTATGTTAACGATAGATGAATATTGTTTATTAAATGTATCAAAAAATAATGCCAGTAAGGTTCTAACATATGTAACCAGAATTACAACTTCAGATTCAGATACTAATAGGGCACATACATGGTTTTCTTAATGTTAATCTTAATGTTATTTTACATAGGAAGAATATATCGAAAGAATCAAAGTCATCATTATTTATACAAGTTTTTGTTCACACCTTCAAAACTTGAAAGCGTATAGACCTACATCATACATATACAGTAATGTAAAAGTCAACAGGAGTTCATTATCTAATTATTTTCTTAATTCAATTCCTGAATTTAACATAATATTTTGTACCCATGATTTTGTGCATGTTATTAGTGTTCCTGATGGAGCAGGTCCTGAACTAATTAAAAAAAAATCATTGGTCTAATCTGATTACGAATGATGACATAGTTGAATCTGGGAACACAATCACGTGCATGTCGTTAATTACAGATTTCCTTGTAATTCATGAAATACCTTCATCATAAAACCCAATTTCGCTTAATCAAACGAACCGGTTTTGGGGTTAGCCGTACCATGTTGCATTCCTTGGGCCCTTGATTAACTCTTGCAAACGACCGTGAAATAACTAAAAAGAGATTCTCAGCACAGTTTATGATCATAAAAAGTTAAATGGAATCCGTGCAGTGTGTGTCAAACCATTTGTAACATTGCTCCTGTTTTCTGAAGCTATTTGCATGCGAAGTAATTAAGCGTTATCTAATAAGCGAGGACAGGGATGGAGTCAGAGATGCCATAGCTTTGGGCAGTTAAGCAACGAGGCACATGCTAAAAACGCGGATGACACAAGTAAATAATGCCCGTCACGCAGACCATCAAAATAAGAGTCAGTATTCCGAAAGCACTCTCCAAAATAATGCAATTACAGACCATCCGCAAATGAGTCTATGGCGATTTCTTGCTATGCTATTGCAGGAATGGCTGTAGGCAAAGGTAAAATTACATCAAAGTACTTACTTAAACCAAACCCCTAGCACTCTGGAGAAAACAACCATAAACTAAATGAAAGAAACCACCGAAATCCCAATCCTCAGGTCGATACAGATGAAATGAAACAGATTAAACCATTGGTTGATAAGGGACTGGAGTTTGTTCCTTTGATCAATAAGGTTTAATATGATTGGACAAGGAAACTTCACAAGGGACGGGTACCATCTAGCGGGCAGCAACGTGGTGAAACAGGAAGCGACTACAGTCGGACCTTTCAGCTTAGGACTTCGCCTGGGCTTCCCAAAATAAGCTGATGATGAATTGGTCCATCGTTTGTCCTAATGGTGAGGTTAATGCATCCGATGGGAGACCAATTACATATGTTTGCTTTGCTTAGCAGTGGCAAACAAAACTTAAAGTTCTGGTAGTGAAAAGGAATTTTTTATAGACATAGTGATGTACAAATTATTATGGTACACTACGAGATACTTCAGAGCATCCTCTAATCAGTGTATTTTGACTCGCATTCGAATGAGAATAAAAGAACTACGAATTATTACCTCTCTGTGACTAACGTTAAATGTTTATTTTTATCTTATAAACCTTCTGTCTGAACAACATAGACAGAAATGGCAAGTTAATTGGCTAGCCAAAACACTGAACATGACATAGTTACTGTAAGTGCAGTAAATACTTACTGCCAAAATGACACCTACAGTGATAAATAGCTCAGATAAAACATGTCGGAGATAGCAACCCTGCTGCAGACCAACTCCAGCTTGTAGAATGCATTGGTTCGTGTAATCAACAATCAACCTCACACTGTACCCTACATGTATAATATATCATTCTGAAAGGAATTTCCTGTACGTGTTTTGTAGGTATTACATGTTTTCTTATATAACTTATTCAGTAAACTGTACAAATGTAGACACTTGTGAATTACTAAATTAAAAATAATGCCATTCTGTGCCCTCAATCGACTATCAAATTATAATTAAGGAGTGAATCATCGTTTGATATTTATCTTGTTTTCGCAAATATTCATGAAATACCTAAATGTGATCAACTTTATTGTAAACCAGTCTTGTATGAACATATATGCCAAATATGTAGAGTTAGTATTCACAGATAACAGAAATGGGGGCAAAACAAAGTGACCATATACATGTACATACCACAGAACAGATAGACAAACAGTTTGTTCTTTAGAATGCTAAGAGAAATATGATTAGACATAAACTTTGCTCACACGATTCTAGTGCAAGTACAGACCGATGACTTTTTGACGACCAGATCACATTTATCCATATTTACTCAACAGCGCATTGACTATGCATAAATTGACCGAAAGAGCAACATGTATTTCCACATCACAACCGTTCTTCGATGAAACAACTCAGAAAGTGGTGTTGGTGACGAGTTGTTGGTCCGTTCACACTCTCAAACCCGAGTTTGACAAAATGTGTTGTCAAACTTTAGTTTGTCGTGTGAAGGCCGCTTAAGGCTCATACAAATCTTCGTGGCTTTCATTTTGATATTCTTCCCTTGTACAAGCGTAACAAAGGGCAACAAGACAGTCTTCCACTAATGCAAGGGTTAGCATTGTGATTATAGGGTGTCAACAATGACTGACTACAGATATGGTTTTGTCTGTGACGAAAATACCAAGCTTAAACACAGGCTGTGTATCTTACATTTGAGAAGCCCGAAGTGTCTGCGATGTCACGATAAGGGCTTATTAGGAATAGATATATAATTTGATGACACGTCTGGGGTTCGGTATCGTCGAAGAATAATGGTTGATTGTCTGTAACCGTCACCTGATTTCTCTTTTTCTTGGGTCTAGTTTGCTAATGTCAGTATACAATTCACAGCACGAAGGTATTATCAATCAGAATAGGACCATGCCTGATTTCTTTGGTTACAGTTTTAATCATATATGATGCGTCTTCGCTGCATGATTCATAAGAAAACTGTTGGTCTTCACGTGATCATGTGATGTTTGTTTTTCGATAATTTGGATAGTTTATCAAAATAGAAGAAGGCCAGGGTGTTCTGACTTTCTTACCAGACACTTTTTTTCAAGGCCTTCAGCGATAGTCTTGCTTTAATATTTCAAACAGGCTGTTAGATATTTTCTAAAGATTTATATGGCATAAAAACCATCTCAAGAGTTGAACAGCGAACAATTGGACACAAGAAGAACTACGGTCAAGTACAGGTGACCAGAAAAATGAAAACGACTAAAGAACAGACACACGAACACAAAACAGATCGACAAAAAAACTCTCATTTATGTATAAATTCTCCAACATGAAACCCCATTTATCACTTGCTTGTTGACGACGTTTGTATCCACACCGAAACGTAAAGAAGTTGACTATCCATATTTACTTGTTCTTCTCCATCAGTTTCTTACATGTCTCTCAAAGAAGAAAAACGTACATAATAACCGACAGAAGGACCTTCAACAAAAGACAAAGGGACATTTAAACAGCAACACAAAAGACCCAAGACTACAACGAATTTAAAGACAGAGGGCCATTTAATATGCAACACAAAAGACTCAAGACCTACAACGACTTTAAAGACAGAAGGCCCTTTAATGAGCAACACAAAGGACCCAAGACTCAACGAATTTAAAGACAGAGGGTCATCAAATGAGCAACACAAAGGACCCAAGACCTACAACGAATTTAAAGACAGAAGGCCATCAAATGAGCAACACTTAGGACCCAAGACCTACAACGAATTTAAAGACAGAAGGCCATCAAATGAGCAACACAAAGGACTCACGACTCAACGAATTTTAAGACAGAGAGTTATTAAATGAGCAACACAAAAGACTCAAGACCTACAACGAATTTAAAAAACAGAAGGCCATCAAATGAGCAACACAAAAGACCCAAGACCTACAACGAATTAAAAGTCAGAAGGTCATTTAAAGAGCAACACAAAAGATCCAGGACCTACAACGAATTAAACGACAGAAGGCCATTAAATGAGCCACACAAAAGACCCAAGACTACAACGAATTTAAAGACAGAGGGCCATTTAATATGCAACACAAAGCACCCAAGACCTACAACGACTTTAAAGACAGAAGGCCCTTTAATGAGCAACACAAAGGACCCAAGACCTACAACGAATTTAAAGACAGAGGGTCATCAAATGAGCAACACTAAGAAACCAAGACCTACAACGAATTTAAAGACAGAGGGTCATCAAATGAGCAACACTAAGGACCCAAGACCTACAACGAATTTAAAGACAGAAGGCCATCAAATGAGCAACACAAAGGACTCAAGACTCAACGAATTTTAAGACAGAGAGTTATTAAATGAGCAACACAAAAGACTCAAGACCTACAACGAATTTGAAAACAGAAGGCCATCAAATGAGCAACACAAAAGATCCAGGACCTACAACGAATTAAACGACAGAAGGCCATTAAATGAGCCACACAAAAGACTCAAGACTCAAAGAATTTAAAGACAAAAGGCCATCAAATGAGCAACACAAACGACTCAAGACCTACAACGAATTTAAAGACAGAGGGTCATTAAATGAGCAACACAAAAGACTCAAGACCTACAACGAATTTAAAGACAGAGGGTCATTGAATGAGCAGCACAAAGGACTCAAGATCTACAACGAATTTAAAGACAGAGGGTCATAAGAACTAACAGAACAGACCAACAATAACAGAGGCACAGATGGAGCTACAGATGAACAAACATGACGTTTGAGACAAACTCACACGATTGCACACAATCAGACAAATTTTACGCTTCACATGCAAAGATACTAAACCTGAAATATCATTGGAAATACTCCATTTTTAAGAAGAATAAATCCTCTGTCGCTGCCTCTTTTATATGGCATTACTGATGTTTAAGTAGATCCCCCCTGACATGGCTTGGTGTGCGCGTGTGGGTATGTGAGAATGATCTAGTTAATGAAATATAACTATTGACCATGGATCAATCATGCAAGCTATAACCACACATAAACGAAAGGGTTCGCTGTGAATCCCATCTGAACTTTATCAGTATGACGGTAATGAGAAATTTGGAGAGAAATTGAATTTCGGGGTCATTTAGTTTCTTATGAGGACACATTTAGATATGTAAAAACGTTCCGGAAAAGTAATTATTTGGAGGGCGAGATATTCTAAAAAGGTTTCAAAATAATTTGGGATCGCTCTCACTGCTCAAATGAACGATTTCGCTAAGATATTGAGAGGTGTTTGGAATAATTGGAATATACTTCTGAGATCTCAAAATGATTCCTTCTAAAGCTTTAGCAATTACTAACAGTAATAATCTATGCATGTGATTGAGTTTCGTTTTTTTTTTTCACGAGAAATGATCTCAATAGTGATAGTAACCTTACCCTCACTACCCTCACTTTCTCTCACACAGTTAGCGTTTATGGTTGATCTCAACGTCAGCTTTGGTTCGAATTCAACATACCGAACAAATTTCTTAATTCTTAAATGTTTTGATGAATGTTTAAAAAAGGATCTTAAACGGGATCCCTATTACTGCATAATGCTATGAATGTACGATGACAAATTTACAAACAGGAATTAGCGACGCGTTCATTTCACAAATACATAGGTCGGGCTGATCATTTAACTCTTGAAAGAGAATTTTTAATGACACTGTTTGTCATGTTATTCATGTCGTAAAAAGCAAAGTCATTTATGTCATGCTGCTCTGTTCTGAAATGTCATTATTCTTTCATAAAACAAACTTTCATTAAATAAATTGCCCATAAATCTTGAGAAGCATTGTTCATTTCAATAGAAACAGGTTGCAACAGGAGCGAATGTCAATATATCTAGAGGTAACAGGGAGAAAAATGCACCTCAAGAAGCTATCTGCAACAACCGACAACCATCAATTAGTACTACTTATACCACTGATTGTGCTTGCGTAGACAATTTCCTGTTCAAAATCTCACTCTATATCCTTAGATTCAATATTCAAAATAATCATTAGACATCCAGTGCTTTTAGTGAGATTAAATATGGGAGCAAGAGCGATAAATGTTTCGGTCCAACAACAAAATCATTCTCTTCTTGTTCACAAAAGAGCCACCGGCTTGCTAAGCAAGCTTTCGGAGTAATTAAGGGGAAATCTAATTAAGCAAAAGCCGGGCTTCGGAACCAGTAGCCGCCTTTGCAAACATGTTTCACGCTTGATATGGAAGCAACATTGATTGTGGGCGATTGTTGCCTTATTGGAGCAAATATCACTTTTGATGGGATCATCAAGGAAAACGCATCGATCGGGAATACGTTAATTCTAAACCCTTCTAGCATAGGGTCTTATATTACGGAAGGCTGCCGTAATGAGAAAATATACAATTGACGTTGGCTTTTTGAAAACGGCGAGGCTGTCTTTACAAGAGCATGCAATGGGCAATATGGAATGTTACTCTGTGCTTCGCCTTAAGTTAAATAGGAAATCCAGAGACGGAAGGAAAACTAACGCTTGAAGAGTTCCCTGAAGGGCACCCATAGGAAAGGGAAATTACCACGAACACTGAAAAGGAGTTGATTGCAAAAAGTTGCCATTCATGATTTAATCCAATTTAAAACATTCAAGCGTAGGAGAAGATATCATTTTACTATGTAACGCTAGATTACGAATTCCAGAGCGTTAACTAAATGAATCCGTCAAGCCACAAAGCAAAGAAAGCCGGAATCGAACAAAAAATGATTTGAATGAAGTGTTATCTTGGAAATGTTTTGAATTCGTTACATCTGTTCGAAACTTAATAGTATTAAATTATATTCTAAAAACGACAGCTTTTACAAACTGACTCACGTAATCAAGGTATTTCCAATTCGTTACTTGACAGCTTCTTCGCTAATGGCAACAAAAGAAACATGCGTTTTATTGAAATAAAAACTATTATATTAATTACATCAAAGAAGTGAATGTATCAACGTGTATTTCTCATTTCTTCAAACGCCACAAAAGACAGGTCATGATTCTTCGCCAAGTTAAGATATTGTAGTTTGCGATTTTCATAAATATATTTCATAGGGTAACAAGGTTCGTAAAATAAAATTCTCACTGTTACCAATTGTAAGCCAATATGCGCGACCTTGCCTGTTACTTGACGCCACTACAAGTAAGAAACAGTTTTAGACTTATACATGTTTTTAAAGGATTCATTCCATCTAACCAATGTGATAAAACAATGATCTATTCATCGTCAAAACCGATGACAGTCTTTAAAAATCAAAGATGAGTTTCTTGGAGCGAGTGGACAACATTCATATACTAAGACTGGCTTAGAGTCAGTGGATGATTGTAACTTTATTTACTAGGGAAGGCTAAGAATTAACCATTATGCAACGTGTCTTGATTCGAATAGATCATTGTCATATTTGGACAAGAGATCAATGAAAATTTAAAGAACTAAATTCAAAGTTACAGAAACATGATATTGTTAAAAAAATTATATTACGTACATGCAAGATTGTTAGATAAAGCAGTTCATTGTTTCAAGAGCATATTTTCCCTTTAAAAGATCTGCTCATATGCTAGCCAGGTGAACATAATCACAACGAACAGTAATCCTAAACTCACGGGCAAAAGAAAGGTTTCACCTTAGTTGATTTCATCATATACATAATTTTCAATTACAAATTTTTTCATTTTTAGACGTCGTACGCTAAAACAGAACAGTGCAAGCCTTTAGTTATCAATCAAAGAATACTTCTAGACGTGTTTGATTTTTTTGTGGAAAATTGAAATTTTTAATTATTTTTTTTTTGAAAATTAATTGTAATAAATAACAAATGGCCATCGATATATAAGCTATATTTTACTAAAAAATCACAAAACAAACCTTGTTTGTCCACTCATTTACACCCTTTTTAACATGGTAGGGGTCATGTAAATTTCATTTTTACCCCGGTCTTCTTTAAACAAAGATATCTTAACAAATAATGAATCAATCAACGATCAATTCATATGAAATATTGTAGATATGATTAATGTTGATGATTCCATAATCAAATGCGTCATATATATTTCAAATCGTTGAAAAATCGAAACCAACTGAGGTGAAACCTTTCTTTTGCCCATGAGTTTATCAAATTGCGCTATAATGTGTATTATAATATTCAAGA
Source organism: Steromphala cineraria (assembly GCA_916613615.1). NCBI lineage: Eukaryota > Metazoa > Mollusca > Gastropoda > Trochida > Trochidae > Steromphala > Steromphala cineraria. Next base: position 42,281,527 of record OU744734.1, on the reverse strand, counting down.
TTCATTATAAGTGTTCTTGAACTGCTCGCATATGGAAAAGATAAAAAATCAAGATGAGCATATCGTAAAAGCGTACCAAATCTATTATCTAGATATAACAAATTTGGCTTTGTTTTTGTAATTTCTTTCACTTTACATAACGTTTTCATATTCCTTACAAAAATATATCCGAACACAATATTTCAGTATATTCGTCCGACACACTTTAAGGGCAAGTCCTAAAATCTCCATTAGGGTATACTTGACATTTTCACACCAGAGGTTCAGCCTCCGGCACATACTTCCTTAATGAAATTTGAGCAGAGTTCGTGACACTATTCTTCACCTAATTGTTCGTCTTACCATTGTCTACTGTCACTGAACCCTTCAAACCATGCTGTCGGATATATTCTGATAAGTGTCGGCACCTTTGTCTTAACTGACATTTGAGTGACAGTTATTGACATGATGAAATATACCCATGGAGCCAATGCCTCAATATGACAAGGAGATATGACATTGATCTTATAATGCCCTGTTCCTCATTTTCAATTATTCTCTTGATTGGCAATATCAGAAGAAAGATGATCATGATGTTGTGTATCATGCAGACAGTAATCGGTGTCGTCGAGATGTCTTCATTCCAAAGTGCGAAGTGTCTTTAAAACTCTCATTTTCACCCAAAAGGCATTGTTAAGATCGGCAATATCTGAAAATTGTCATCTTTTTGTATATTGGACTGTTGTCTTCAACAATGTGTTACATCTATTATTTCAATGATTTACATTAATAAATAACCTCTGTAACTGTTTGTCTTCTGTTTTTCCATCAACAAGATATAAAGTAGAATAATATTGTGAGTAGCAATATCTTCAAAAGGGGGTTAAATTGTTCTGGCGTTTGAGTTTGAAGCGAACATTCGATTTTGCAGAATATGAGTTTCAGATTAACTCTTGTTTAAATGATGTTCATTTGATTTATACTCCATAACAATATCAAATAATTATTTTATGAAGTATGAAATGTTCAACGACAGTGTGTCACGACTGAAGGAAACGATGTCAATCATTGAAATTGAAAGCGTTGAAAGAAGTCTTTTGCGTCTTAGACAAAGCAGATTTTCAACTAAAACTGTTTCGGTTTTCATGGTATTGCAAAAAGAAGAGAAAGCACGCGTTAAGCCTTGATACATATTCAACAGCGAGAGAGCGAGAGAGAGAGAGAGAGAGAGAGAGAGAGAGAGAGCAAAAGATGGAAGGTGAATCATTTTAAAGACATAGCTTGCCTTCAGCTTAAAAGTATATCATGTAAATGTCATTCTCGATGTTCAATATTTTATTTACAAAAAAGTTGAAATTCAAAGCATTACTTTTGAAAGTTATGCTCTAGGGTATAAATATATTACAATACAATGATTTTATCAATGTGCCTTTTTCATGTTATATTGAGCAATACTAAGTATTACATTTGCAGTAAGCGTTGAAATATGACAGTTATATATTCGACGACTGATATACCATAAAAATGCAAATCAAAAGATCAAAAATCGATATACTTTGAATCAAATGATGATCTCGATTGATAAGCTTAAACTTCTACAAGGGATATAAACACTTACAAAAAATCAACATCAACATGCTTTGCTTAGACGCTGTTCTTAACTCATTTAGGAAAAAAAAGTTGGCATCAATCAAATCCAATGTATTTGATCATGTTCCTAACCTAATATCCGTTATTTATTTATAGCAATTCGAATAACCTGTTGTTGACACAAATCAGTGAGAATGTCCATGTGGATTTGTTTGCTTTAGTTAAGCAGCAAAACGTTTTACGTATTATTACGAGAGAACTTGTAGACTAACATTTAGTCACAGAAGTATTTGTTTTCAATATTGACAATATTTTTAAACAAATCATGTATTATAACAAACTGGAGCCCAGAAGATGCCTTAACTTCAGACCTAAAGCTGAGCTATCTAGACTTGCTATACATTTCTAGACTGGGTTGGTCATCAATTAAATATTTCTGCTTTAGGGTCTGGATGACAGACTAGAGAAAGTGTACACTGTATAATCAATTGGCACCAATAAACAATTTGTCAATTTAATGGCATTTCAATCAATTTTAATAAACTAAATACCTATCATGTTGAGAAAGCAGGAGAGGTGAGTGGCAATAAAGAGAAACAGAAGGAGCGACCATGCTCTCCTCACAGAGGCAGATCAAGTCATGAAATGTTGATACAGCCTCTGTTATTACTCGCCGAGTTTGTGAGATAGCATTGGAGATGCCTGATTGGAGGCAATCAAAGCTAGTTGTGCAATCAGCGACGCTGTTCTTAAATCATCATTTTGGCTACTTAGGCATTGTTATATGAACCACCCTTTCCCTACGAGAAGCGTTATCATTTGATAAAGAAATTCAAATGGATTTTGGTGCAAATTTTTTCCGACAGGGGAAACGACCGGAACCCAGGGATTTCGGCGTAATAGAACAGAAGCTGCATCAACATTTCTTGACTTAATCCGCCTCTGTGAGGAGAGAATGCTGAGAGACATGAAAGCCGGAAAAACGTCATAAATGTTAAACAAAATTTGTTTGAATCAATTAAATAAATTACATTTGCAATTCAAACGGGTTCCATTTAAAAAAAACACTTTCGTCTTCCAATATGTATTTGTCAATATGTTTCGATATGATTGATGTAGATACAAATTGGGAGTTATGTTGTAATATTAGTATTTTTGAATATATCGTTTGTTATTTTAAAATGAGATTTAAACAAATATTCAACTTGTGATCGCCGTGGAGGAAGCTATTAGGATTTATATTTAGTTCCCTTAACGATTTTCTATCATACCAGCAAATGAATTTGATTGATTAGGATAATCAAGTCAAATAGTTATACTCAATTAAGCTAATTATATAAACGATATTAACTGTCATTTACTATTCAGAAGACATCCAAAACTGGGATTCATACCTGCAAACATTTTCGAATTTAGCGAAATCTCCTATTAGTTACTATTTTTTCTCCTTGATGTGTACAATCTAGGGTAATTGTCAACTCTTAAAGGGGCAGTAGCACGTTTTTAGGGGGAATATAAGGTGATGTCAGGAAAATGAGAATTAACGGTTACAATTTAAGACAATGTGTTTAAACTTAATAGAGCCGTAATAATTCAAACATATAACGTAAAGTTTAGCCATGCAATTCCTTTTTCTTACACAAAATGAATAAAAGGTGTTCACACAAAATGGCCGCCAATGAATTATTTTTTTTTCCGCCAATGAATTTTATGTGAATCTTCATACTTTGTCCTCTGACTATGGATGATTGACTCGTGACATACGATTGTTGACACCGTCAAAATAATACATTTAGCATTAACTTACAATTATTACTGACATATTTGAAATATAAAATTATCAAAAAACGTGCTACTGCCCCTTTAAATTCAAATAGCTGTTCATGTTTACTTTCACGACTCACATCCTCAGTAGTGATAATATACTAACAATGTCAAAATGTTTTTGAGAAATATGTCATGACCTTAAAGGGGCAGTAGCACTTTTTTTTGATAATTTTATATTTTATAATTTTCACTGATAATTGTAAGTGAATGCTATTTTCATTTTGTGTAATAAAAAGGATTGGTATGGCTAAACTTTACGTTATATATTTGAATTATTACTGCTCCATTTAGTTTAAATACATCGTCTTTCAATTGGAACCATTAATTTTCGTCTTCATGACATCACCCTGTATTCCCCATAAGACATGCTACTGCCCCTTTAAGGGTGGTCAATAATATAGCTACGAACAGTGTAACATACAAAAGTCTAGTTTTAGTAATATATATTCTTGTTTTGCACAAGGGCACAGAAGAACATGATGGATACTGTTAACTAAGAGAACATCATCATTGCGAACTCAAGAAATAACAAATTACATATTACAAATATTCTAAACAAGTTAACAAACAGCGAAGGGAGACAGGACAATAATTTCCTATAGAAGCAACACGTCAGTAATCTTTTCTAACCTTTTGCCAGTAAAATGGTAAATGACAGGAATTGAGAGCTAATTCCGGATCAGAAACCTGCAATTCTAGCCAAGTGCCTTCCTCATAACAGTCAATTTGTATGCTCTTTCATGAAGAGGGGATACGGCATTCAAGTGGTTTCTCTTGGTGCCTTAAATACCAAGTCAAGACATGTGTGATTTAACACTTAATGTTAGTGTTATTTAATTGTATTTTTCCTATATAGTCATTTCTTACTGACCGATCTTGCTTGTGACTTTTCGAGAACAGACAACTAACTAAAAACGGAATTAATGCAAGCTGTTAACTTAAATGTTTTGGATGATCATGCTCGCCAATATAAAGTGAACCGACCTTGCTTATGACTTTTTCAGAACAAAGATCTAACTGAAAACGTGAATTAATGCAAAATGTTAACTAAAATGTTTTGGATGACCATGCTCGCCAATTTATAGTGAACCGACCTTGCTTATGACTTTTTCAGAACAAAGAACTAACTGAGAACGGAAATATTGCAAAATGTTAACTAAAATGTTTTGGATGATCATGCTTGCCAATATAAAGTGAACCGACCTTGCTTGTGACTTTTTCAGAACAGAGAACTAACTGAGAACCGAATTAAAGCAAAATGTTAACTAAAATGTCTTGGATGATCATGCTCGTCAATATAAAGTGAAACGACCTTGCTTGTGACTTTTTCAGAACAAAGAACTAACTGAAAACGGAAATATTGCAAAATGTCACCTAAAATGTCTTTGATTATCAGTGAATAAAACCGTTGTCAAAGAAAAAAGGTCTGGCACCTAATTTGCAAGAAGTATTTAGCTGTGTATTTTTATTGACGCCCGGTGACGTCTGTAAACGTGTAAGCCTTAATTATGATAACTTTTTGCCGAGGTAAGCATGCGATATGGAGATGATATATCCACAATCTGTAACTGTACGTAGTGTCTGTGGAACATTACAAATACAAGCAGTCATCTGTAGTCTTCTTTGAGACAAATCTCTCGTGTAAAGTGTAATAATACTTGGGGACTCAGCTTTGTTTCGTTACCTCGTTTCACAAAACCATACTTAGAAAAACTGAATATAAGGAATGTGTATAAGTAAATGGTACGATTTGAACTATTCTATCACCCCTTTAAAACCCCACCTGATTATTCCAAACAGCAATTAAAACTTAATTTATATAATAAGGAACTGAAATATAAGGAATGTGTATAAGTAAATGGTACGATTTGAACTATTCTATCACCCCTTTAAAACCCCACCTGATTATTCCAAACAGCAATTAAAACTTAATTTATATAATAAGGAACTGAAATATAAGGAATGTGTATAAGTAAATGGTACGATTTGAAATATTCTATCACCCCTTTAAAATCCCACCTAATTATTCCAAACAACAATTAAAAATTAATTTGATCTGAGACGTGTGGAATATATAACGAAATAAAAAAGGTCTTTTCACAGGTGTATATTACAAATTAGCACATGCTCGCAAGGTTTATCAATTATTTTAAAAAAAGTTGTAAGATTATGAGCACGATCTAAACACAAAAAAATAAGCACAGCAAGGTAAAACATTAAACCCTTCATACAAATACTATTGCCACTCCTTTGGGACATATTCATAGCATTCATACAATTTGATATTCAGAAATGTCATTTGGGGGACATTATCTACTTTATTACAGGCGTACAGGGAGTCAGTTTGCACCTCCTGTATATCTACTTACTTAATAAACGTCTATATAATCCAGTATCGTCTCTCTACTACCAGTTGTGACTGTAGACAAAACCTAACCAATGTCTGCGATACGGCGTTGCCTCCTAAATAGGACAATATACAATCTCCTTGAGGTTTAGGAGATACACTTCACTGATAAGCACCACTTTCCCAATGAGCTACAAGGCAAGTGCATGAGCATTTGCTTTATTTAGTTCTCGAGCTCATAACAAGATGGCTACTTGATGATTGCTGGCAAGGTCGAGGTCACGGTTAAGGGAGATAATTTGATTACCGACTCCATTATGGTGAACGACAGGCGCGGGAAGTTCGTTTGAAGCCTTGATATAAGCTTTCACCGGCAGGCGTCGGCGAGTCTAATATCTATGTTATTGATATTGCCATTTCCGCATATTTGACTCGATGTTATTAGCTTATTGCAATGCTTACTGTTCAGCAATTGATATGTTTCTACGAGTTCCTAAGGATAGGTTTAGACGATATCAGAACTAGCAGAAGAGAGCAGAGGTTCTTTCTGAGTTCAATTGGACTTTTTAAAAATAGATGCATGCCTTGTGTTATCTAACATCAATAAACTTTCTTAGTTTTTTTTTAGTTACCAACTAAGGATGCAAATGAATTAAGATAGACAAATTACTCAACTCTTAATTTTTTGGCATGTTTTGTAGAGATATATTAATCACAAGATGAGTGTTTATGTATAAGCTTTAATCCATGAATCGCAAAACGCTTATGCTATATGAAAAATACTTTATAAGCAATAAAATATTGGTAATCCACACTTTTAAGGTAATCAGGGAAAGTACGGTTGTTTCAAGGCACTCAAGGAAACATAAATAAATTTTCTGTCCACGTCATGAATGTTTGAAAATGAATTGTGACAAGTAAAAAAAATATAGAATAAATGAGAATCTAAATTCGAAAAATTCAACTTTGAATAAGAACAAGATGTGTTTGTGAAACACGAATGCCCCCGGATGCATCCTGCTCGCTGTGTCAAGGTCAAGGTCACAAGGTCAAATGTAATGGTGTAATCTGAAAGGTCTTATCACAAGGGATCCATATGTCAAGTATCAAAGACCTAGCTCTGACCAATCAAAAGTTATGACCAAGGTTAAAGTTTTTGTGGACAAACGGACAGACGGACAGACAGACGGACAGGTGAAAAACAATATACCCCCGGAATCTCTGATTCGGGGGCATAAAAAGAAAATCCCAACTCTACTGATTTGACCAAAACTGCATTCTTCTGCAGCAGGGTTCTTTTGATCAAGGATAATAACAATCTAAAATGACCTTTTTTCATGAAATAGAATACAGAAACTGACGTCTATGTTTGTCTTATTCAGTGATTATGTAACTTAGTGAACCTTGCTGGCTGTAAAAATAGAGTCCATATTTATATCTTTTCTAAAAAGTAATAATTAATGTCATTGTTAAAGGACGTCTTACAAAGTGACGTTAATACTGATATTATCAAACTTTAACATTTGGGGTATTCGTAAAAAGTTGCCTCAGAGTGCGATTATCTGTTTTGATATCTTGTGATTTTAGGTAACATTTATATATATATTCAAACTTAAGAGAAAACAATGGATTTTGTCACAGGTAAAAAGTATGTACACTTCATAAACATATTTTACTGCCAAATGGACGGGGACAATTATCAAACCTTTTCAAGTATCAAGGTGACACAAACGTTTATCAATTGTAACTTTTGCCGGTGTGTAGACAAAAAGGCCAATCAAGAATAAAGCCCATGTTATAAAAATTTCACTGACTAATGTCAGGTTTGCTTGACACTTGTTACTTGTCATCGTATGACTTTACGAATACACTTTGAATCTATGATAACGATGTTTAGCAGTGGCAATTTGAGTTCTTTATACATTATTTTCTTGCCATCATGAAGATGATACCACAATTTGTCGGAGTACAGTATTTACTTAACGGTTAATGTCCATATAAATATAAATATACGTAATGTTATCTGAGACGGTTTGCAAACAAGGTAATAATTGATATATCATCATTACCCTGGTCATGTAAGACGTCAAATGTGCAAGCAAAACTCCCTTATCAGCAACAGGGACAAATCAGCTCTAGTTTTTATCGGCTGGAGTGTCAGAGATAGACAGAAAAAGACCAACACTGAATGGCCAGGCGGATTAGAAGAGACAATATAATAAGTCTAGCCACTAGCTCTCTCCTTGATAGAAGATATGGTGCTTAGACCACTACTCAGCTCAGTCTAAGATGAAGCAACAGAAAACATCTCCCATCAAACTCGTTTAATGTCCACGTCTTAAAGGGGCAGTAGCACGTTTTTTGATAATTTTATATTTAAAATTTTTCACCGATGATTGAATGTTAATGCTAAATGTATTATTTTGCTAGTGTCAAAAATCTTATTACACAAGCCAATCTTCCATAGTCAGAGAACAAAGTATGAAAATTCACCTAAAATCCATTGGCGGCCATTTTGTGTGAACATCTTTAATTCATTTTGTGTAAAAGGATTCGCATGGCTAAACTTTACATTATATATTTGAATTATTACTGCTCCATTTAGTTTTAATACATTGTCTTTCAATTGTAACTAGTAATTTTCATTTTCCCTCTAAAACGTGCTACTGTCCCTTTAAAGAAGTCACGACATAGAATAGTGTTAAAAGAATTATCTTGTGTTGATGATGCAATTTGGAAAATTGATAAGTCACATTCAATATGTTTTAATAGTCCGATAACCTTTGTAAAAGTCAATGTCTTGAACACGTCGTGACGTAGAATAGTGTTTAGAATTACCTTGTGGTGATTGTGATCCTTATGAAAATAGGAATATTTGTAAATATGTTTTGAATAGTCCATCAACCTTTTTAAAAGTCCATAACTTAAAGAAGTCATAAGGTGAAAACATGTTAAGAATTACTCTATGGCGATTCCAATCCTAATTGAATTAGGAATATTTGTAAGTCACATTCCATATTTTTTTAATACTCCATTAACCCTTTAAAAAGTCAAAGAAGTCATTGAGTAAAACTATGTTAAGAATTACTCTATGTGATTCTAGTCGTAATGGAATTTGGAATATTTGTAATTCACATACAATATGTCTGATTTGTAAGACAAATGCAATCTGTTGAATCCCTGAACATTTTGATCGGTCTTCCGTATTTGCATCGCAGGATCACTACCCGAAAACAATTGCAAAAGAGGAGTCCTGTATCCTACATATTATGTTTACTCTACTCAGTAATTTAGTTGACTGAAATAATTCCTATACTATTTAGTTTTAAAACAAGACAAAGCTTCCATTAAAACACATATTATTTACTTCCCAATCACTGTCTTCTCCTGGGTCGATATAACTGTAAATATTATATTAATCAAATCGACCCGAGCTTGATTGCAGCTCTATGTCAGTAACGACTAGTGAAAATAGTTTAGACGAAAAGTTGGAATTTGGTCGTGTTTCGTGACAGTATTGGATGTCCCCAGTCGGTAGCTAGTGTTAGTTTATATTTTCATAGATTTGATTCATCATATGAGAACGGCTCCCGCGAGCTCAGGAGCATGTTATCCCTTAAATATAATATAAAGTCTGTCAATAATCGTACCTACACATACTGAAAATCAATGCAATTCCTTATTCAAATTTGCTTTTAATTCGACTTATTTTTGTCAAAGTTCAAATTATCATTTTCAACCATTTGATGCATGCAATGTAATGGAAAAAAATCGTCATCTGGTGTTATCCTTGTCTATAGATATATCCAAAGAGGCCATATACTGCGAAACGATCCAAATCTATTGCAACTGACCACTGTACCCACGACTGACAGATCAATGAATGTACACAGAACTACATGTTGTGGCATCCAAGCTTAACTAGGTCAGTCTGGTTAAACAGCCATAAACCACACGTGTATATTGTCAATGGATTACTTGTTATCCAAATGAAAGGGGTAGTGAAGCGTGAACTATTGTTAAGTCGACCATATCCGCAATGGTGAAAGAAAAAGGACGTGAAGTCCAGGTTCAATACTATCTAACAACGTCCAAGGAGCTACTCTGATTGAGAAGAGGCTTACATATACAGACCAGATCCGGTGTACATATTGTATGTTTGGTGTCAAAATAATTGATCTAACTAACTTCAAAGTGGCCAGTGGTATGAAGTCTCTAGTCGATAAGACAAACACTATAATTCCATTATGATAACGCTACAAGAGGTTTATGCCAAATAACGTTTTTTCATGTTTCTTGGACTAAGATTATTATCAACGAAAAGGCTATATTTGCTTTGAATTCTCGAAAAATCTAAGCCTTGTGCGTTCTATTTTGGGAGTAAACTTTCCGTCTAGACAGTTTGTGTTTGAAATCAATTGAAGGGAAATAATTTCAAGCTGGATAACCGTTATTGTTGTCCTTCGGTTGAAAACTTAATAGCAGAGGAAATTAAGGTTCGGAAATGAGTTCATTTTTTAAGGTATTTCAAGAACGTAATGTCACGCGAGCTTACATGAACCGTTTCGCAAAAATCACTTTAAACATTAAGATAGCTGTAAAAGCTTCCAAGCAATTTCATTTGAAAGCATTCTAGACCAATCTAAAAAATAAAATTATTAAAACAAATATCATTCGAGTTCTTTTGAGACAAATAAGGTTTGTACATGAATCATTGTCATGATCAGAATGTATAAAAAATAATCAAAATATTTTCAGAAAAAAGGTACGTAATTGGAAAATAAAAGTAGTGATCTGATAGCTGTAGATAGATTTATACTCCCAAGTTGGACAATAATGCAAGGGAGAAACATCATCAGAATCATTAAAACCCTTTAAGCAAAATCTAAAGATATATCAATATTTAACTTAAAATCTCATTTAAAATGTCATTACCAAATAAACAAACTTGAGAATTCTTTCATGAAAACGTTCAGTTTCTTATCATCATCCAAATAACTTCTTCTGAGCTAATCACTTGCAACAACTGTCGCACATGAAAACACAACCTCCCAAGGGCACCATGAACCATCTTGGATCAATCCCGAATCCAATATACAACCTTTTCCTTTCTTGTATACACATAATCGACTCCGGAACTCACTACTGATGGATGCGAAACTCGACGATTAGCTCCAATTTTGCCCTATTAGAACTCCAAGTCAACATTCCACGACAAAACATATCGCGAAATGTGATCAGTCAGCGATGATTGATTCAGAAGAAATTTATTTGAAAACCTATCGATTGTTCCTTTTAAAATCGATCTCATTCTTTCACTGGCAGCTGCAGCCTAATGTGCTGTTTTGTAAGATTGTAATCAGTCCCGTCCTTTGTGATTTTCACTCCAGATAGGTAGATGGGATTGTAACGAGGTTTTGCTTCAATGCTAGAAGCATCACCAGAGCAGATGGTTGCCCATGATTTGATTGTGTGTGCTCTTGTGTGAGTTCTTGTATAGAGCAATATGTTTTACTATTGCAATGTAGTATCCAATTTCGAGGATTGGACTAGTTCCCTGAATTTAATTTTATACAACATCATCATCATTATTATCATCCAGAGACAACTAAGAAAGATTTATATAATGTAAGATAAGAACAAGTAAATTGTTTAATATTAATATGTTATGTGAATAAATCATATTTATTGTCACATCTTCACCACCATCACCACTAGCACCATAATCATCATCATCATCATCATCACAAAATCAATATCATCATAATATGATATCTAAAGCTGACATTTTTAATGTTATTAAAATTACATTTACATGTATTTATTTCATATTATTAAGTGAACAAGTCAAATATTAGGTATTAATTAATGCATAACGTTATCGTGATTATTATCACAATAATTAAAAACTGCACCAGAAACACAAATATGCAAGCTTAAAATCTGTACAAATTTATTTCATGGTCACAACAACAGTGAATTTAGGTCGTCCCCATATCTGACGATATATGAAATAACTGTGCAGTCATACCGAAATTACAATGCCAAGGAAACGACAAGATCAATTATTAAGTTCTCTTATAGAAGTGCTACGCATACATGTATAACAATACGGAGAGTATTTCTTGTAAGCATAAAGAAAGAAGCTCTTCAATCAAAAGACATAACAATATGAGCGAGTTTAGTATCAACAAAACTCATTAATGCAGATTAATAAACAAAGTAGTATCACCGCATGATAATTCCGAGTCCATCGCTCAATTCATTACTAACTGATTTACCAAGGGATAATATGCTCCTGAGGGAGCCGTTCTCATATGATAAATCGAATCTATGAAAATATAAACTAACACCAGCTACCGACTGGGGACATCCAATACTGTCACGAAACACGACCAAATTCCAACTTTTCGTCTAAACTATTTTCACTAGTCGTTACTGTCATAGAGCTGCAATCAAGCTAGGGTCGATTTGAATAATTGACCTTTAATTTGACTCTCTTAATGACGAGGTCGTGCACGGAATTCTCGGGAGTCTTGTCTGAACGTTGCACATCATCGAAAACGAGGCTCCAGATGACAGTGGCAGCCATTACTATAAATGCCACTCACAGGAAGGTTGGATTAAAGGACAGATTGCTTCTGTATGCTCTTGCAAGTGGCTTGTGACATACTCGGAGAACTTATCTCTGTCAATAAATGTCAGTTGTGTGGCTTTTTCATGCAACGACAAAGGGGTAATAAAACCGCATTGTAGAAGACATACAGTTGTTTCACTGCTATACACTATATGTTATTGGAGCTCTATCGAAAAACAATCCTGACATTTACATTTATAATTTGAAGATGCCTCCAGCAAAATACTAATTAATAAACAATTAAGAACGGGTTAATGATTTTGTTTGCTTTTTAGCTAAGGGCATTATTTCAACAATGGCATCACATGATAATCTTGAAATTCTCCTTTTATAGAAATAATAAACATTTTCACGTCATGATTCATGTCTTAAAATGTCTTAATAGGGCCGTCAACAATATAACGTCGAGATTTCTACAGAATGCAATGTTTCAGTTCGTTTGTGATTCGCATAAGCACGTGTCAACACATATGTACAGAATAACTTTCAACTACACCATCTATGAATTACACCAACAAAGGACATCGCTCAACATGTGAAATGTTTGGATGTAACCAAACAGCCAAAGGGATCAGAGGAATACAACTGCTTAATTGTGTATGCAAATGTCAAGCGCTAGTTAAAGAACTCAAACCAGAGGCAAATCATCTTAAGAAAACGAAATGAAATCAATTTCAACCTACATGTAAACTGTTTCATAACATGAAAAGTCAGTACATACAGCTCATAAAAATCAAGTACCCCTTACCAAAAGTGTTTTGTAACAAATATTTTAGATCATGCATCAAAGTTATTTTTAAATTTATATCAATTGTTAAAGCAAATAAAATACTTTTCTGAAATAATGATTTTAACAACTTCAAAAGCAAGTTAATAAGTAACAGATGCAGGAATCGTTTCTCTTCAAAAACATGTAAGAGCTGAAAAAATTATCAACGATTGGAAACAGTGCCGCTCTAAACGACACGGTAAGTTTTTATCTCCAGGATATTTGTGTCAAGTCAGTTTCCCTGCCAAGATGTGGAGTATCATTTGCTGCGGTGCTGTCCGCCTTTCAAGAATAATTTGACATACGCAGGTCTTAAGAAGTAAGACCTACGATAAACAATTTAACAAGAAGCACTCAAAAGAACATTTTGACATTTGGTAAAACTAGAATCCAACCTCTGACGAATAACAATGTGATCTTAAAGTGTGTTGAGGTTTACGGGATAAATCGTTCCGTTCGTTGATAAATCTGAACATCATTACTGAAGTCTAAAAAAATAATGGTTGTCAAGTTTTTAACAAGGGTGATGTTACGCATATGGAAATAGAAATAAGAAAATTCTAACGGTCACTTGTAACTCGAGAGATGTCTTCGTGCCTTCATTAAGATTATTTCATCCTTAATTCTAAGTTATTTCAAAGAACAATTCCAAGTTTGAACACAACCGACTCTTATACCCCATTTATATGATAAACATTTGCTCTGATGCTCATATGCAAATTTTCCCATACAAGTAAATCCAATCACGTGAGCATATACACATTTGCTATGCGTTTATGGTTCGTTTTAAGAACCCTAATATATCTGTAGCAAAGACACATAATGTCATTTCATCACTAACTATGGAGGTGACAAGACCTAGAAGACTTCGCAGATTAAGTAAACACTAGAGAACAGAAGAGATAGATAGGACTCAGTATTTTGTATGAAGATACTGTTTTAAAGGAATATTGTGCTCTGGACAGACAAGAAAATTTCAAAATGAGTCAATGTGGTAAACTGCATGATAAATCATTACCTCAGCAAAATACATTTGAAGAGCCTTTGAGTGTTCAAGAGATAGTTGAAATTGCAATATACTGGCTTTCTATATGTGGTAGCAAGGAAAATTCTTTAACTTACCCATAGCAAATGAATTTGCACCTACCCCCTACTACATAGTAGCAACAATTGCACATGAGTAAATGCGTCGACAGTTCACACGTAAGTAAAACTTGCCTACATGCAAAAAATACACTCGTGAGTAAATGTTACCGTATAAATGGGGTATAAGATATACGTAACCGATTTAGCCTAAGGTTGAGCAAAAGCAATATTTGTTTTACATCTACAGAAATCTAAAGAGTGCGTATGTCTTCCAATGCTCTGACAGACCAATTTGAACCAGAAAATACGTGCTAAATTGCATTTAACCTACTTAAAAAGCGAAATTTGTGATGTTTTCATTTATGTTTTAAGAAAACAAATATCCACTGAATTTCCCTTTTTCTTTTTCTAACTGATATACATGGATCAAAATAAACAAACATACACTACTATTGACGTACCCACAATAAAAAAGGTCAGTTTCCAAGGCTCTGGGTTTCTTTATTGATGACCGTAAAAACGCCATTTTCCAAACAAGCATTCATTGATAATCTTTTTAAATGCATTGTCCGTAAAAATGTTATGTTATTAATGATTTAAGACATCAATTGAATCGAGAAAAAATTTAATTGTCAAACAACACACATTTGGTCTAAACGCTCAGGAAGAATGAAGCTCTTTAAGGCTCCATTATTTGCATTTATAGTCCACACATCGGCGTCATTAGCACTACGTTATGCACTGATAATACTTTCTTTATCTCTTGTAATAGCTGTTGCTTAAGCCCTTGATTCCGCAAGGACCAGAAGGACCCTATAATGGTCATTCATTTCTATGATAGGCTGCAGGGTTCCGCAGTTCTGCAATAACATTCACTAATGTTGTTTCTGATTGAGAAAGAAAATAATTCCATTTCGATAATTTGAATGAAATATTATACAAGTTGGATAAACAATCAACAATTAGATGGGAGGCGATTGATATTATTGCGCAATTTAGGAGAAAGAGTGGCAATTTCGTTTAACGGAACTTTGTGAAAATTGATTACATCAAAGAATAACAATCGTGTGTCATTTTAGCATGCAATTTGTTATTTGGAATCGATAAATGGCCACTTAAAACATAATGAGTATTATAAAAGATACTGATGATGTGCAACGTGATTATGTGTCTTGGAACCAAATTTGTAAATTTGAATGAATTTTTTAATTGAAAAATGAATGTTAAGCAAAACAACTCTAGGGAAGACTTTTTAGGGAAAACTATTTATACTTTTCACATCGAATTTCAGCCTTTAAAGGGGCAGTAGCACGTTTTTTCATAACTTCATATTTTAAAATTTTCACTTTTTACGTTATATATTTAAATTATTACTGCTCCATTTAGTTTGAATACATTGTCTTTCAATTGGAACAATTATTTTTCATTTTCCTGACATCACCTTATATTCCGCCTAAAAACGTGCTACTGCCCCGTTAAAGAACTTGAATCTGACCATTGAAATTATCTGCATAGAATCAATTCACACATCATCTTAAACATTATAATTAGTATTCTAAATGTTTTAAATAAAACCTCTAAGTCGTGAAACTCATTTGGGTTTTAAAGGGGAAGAAACACATCGTTTTACGTAAGCAAAGGGTTCCAGCGAAAACACCGCTGCTATTGGCTGAAATATTGCCCAACTTGGGTAAAACACACTCACTCACTCATTCTAGCGAAAACGAAAATAAATTTTGCCAGTGGTCATTTTCAAGACAATGGCCATGTTTTTATCTACAGCAGCAGTTTAAATGTTGATTTTCAGCAAATCCATTGCCAAATGATTCAAAGGTCTTCATACTACAATGGCCACAAGCTCTCTATGTTTAATACGAAATTTTTTTACTCTCTCCTACGACTTCGGACTATTCCGTAGTTTCATATTAGAGATATTTAGCCCTTTGAAGCTACATTTGACATTAACTATTAATTTCGGAGGGAAATTATAAGAAGTTGTAAGAAACTGAATTCGTAATGTAGTTTCACCAGAATGTGACACAACACAATTGCGAGGAGAAAGACCGCAACACCATTGTGACTTTGCATTACAGTAAAACCTCATGGTATTTAACTTTGCACCAGTGTTTCGTTGTACGAAAATAATACTGCATAATAAATTTAATAGATTGCCTTAGCAGACACATTTTCAAAGCAAAGTAGTAAAGGGAATACGCTGAAATTATATTTAGTCTATTCTATCACCTCCAAATGATCTTGAAAGCTGATTTTCAAACTCACTTGACAATGAAAATGCCTGAATGTCAACCATATATTTACGTTCATCAAATGTCAGTATCATGGACCCCATATGATGAATGTTGAATTTCACAAATAAACCATTTAATAGTATTTAACATGCATTAAACGCCAAATTTCAAATCCAAAATTCAAAACAGTTCTTACGATACCATCGTGCATTTTTGTACATTAATAAATAAAACAATTATCTCAAATGTTCCAGTTTTGAAACAGATGTTTGTTTAATATATGATTAGCATGTCTAAGAGGCATTTGAGGAGTTTCCTTTTGTATATACAAGTTCCATACAGTGTTTAACCTTGTGTTTATTAGCGTAGGACTCTTGAATGACAAGAAGAAGATGCGAATGGCAGCCAGACTTTAACTTAATCAAGTAGAAGAGTCAGCGCAGAGAACACAATAAATAATCTGAGAGCCTGTTTATTCCATTTGCCAGGCGTTAGACTGAAAACGTTGATGCTGAGTTAAAATAACAGCTCGAAAAAATACAAACGTGTTTATCACTCTTCTGTAAATTTACTTTTTAATTTGTAAAATAACGCAATTGTCAAGAATGCGTGAGTTAAAGTAAACAACGACTAACACACTATTTTTTAAACAAAAGATATCATCAATTTTTCTAAAGCTAGAATATAAGTCGAAATATATCTGAAAAGGTTGGAAAAAAGAGATTCTGAGATTACCTCATGTTTTTTCAATTAGGAAACTTGTCTCGAAAGAAGACTTTGGTAAAGTTTATCGCAGTTATTATGAAGAATCGAGGAGAGAGTATCATAACTACGGCCAATTCAACATTACCCACGGGTGAAAACCGTCTATCAAATATCATCTTCAAAAGCGACCTTATACATTAAAAAGATTTTCTTGAAAACCTCAAAGAAAAAGTAAACAATCACTTATCACATTTACCAAAATATTTTCAAATCACGACGTCATTCAAAGTATAGAACCAATAAATTTACAGCATAAAATTCTTCTTTAATATGACCTCTCATCAGAAAAGTTATACCATATATCTATCAGCACGAACTTTTATAACTCAAAATAAATCGAATACTTTTATATCTGTTATCATAAATCAATTTCAAAGACAATCCTCATAACTAAGAAAGTTCTATTATAAGATCTCCCTTAGCTCTGAACTCAATTCTATTTCATCAGACCAAACTATCTATTTTCAAATCAGCCACCTCTGATCATCCCAACAACGCACCGCCTCAAGCTGAAGAGTGCCAATTCAACGACTGCGAGTCCACGAAGGAACGTAAGCTTAGAAGTCAAACCAATATTTTTCATCCGTGACGTTTACAGCTGCCTGGATCACGTCTGATCAATGGAATGAACATTGATTCCGTCCCGGAGACCTGGAACAAGAGTTCCAGTTGGAATTTCCCGAGCCACGGATGAACCTTGCAGTATTGGACATGTCCAGACGAAATGATTTCAATGGAAACCTCAAGGCGGGTAAAAGCTACATTTGCTACCAGTAAATTCAATTACATGAACTCAGGGCATCTTTTGGCTCCCTGATGGAATCGTGACTGCGCATGTGCTAAAATGGTCATAGGGCTTGCAAGCAGAATGAGGCCTTCTTTCATTTCCTTTAAAGATTATTGCTTCCTTTTAAAACTTCGTCCATCGAAAATGATTATCTTTATACAAGTGTATGCACATAAACGGACTTGCACGTCGAAAGGGTAAGTGTTCTTGAAAGGTCAAAAGGATGTGTTGCGTCTTCAAAAGCATTGATTTGGTTTTGGTGTCAACTTGACCGGGATTCTATGTATAAAAACAAGCTGTATACACGCCAAACAAGGCCATAAAATAGATTTACGAAATAGATACCTATCCTTACGCAAGTAGGCATGAAGTGTCTTGTCAATAATATCTCAATACATTTTCTAAGTTCATGGCTAACTATTGATTCTGAGCCATTGGTAAAGAGGAACAGGATTTTCGGCTGAAATATTGTTATATTTTAATAACATCTTCTGTGATAACAAAATTCTTTAAATAAATTATAAAGAAGAGAATCCCTCTATTGATTTTAGTCCACACCCCTCAGAGCACTAATCACCAGCAGTGGCTGTCCAACAAGCCAACCCACTCTACCACCGATAACTCGACAACAACGAGATCCAACAACAAACAATTATTACCATTCTGTTTTTTATAATGATTTAACTCCCATCTATGAATGAATCTGGAAAACAGTTGCATTGTGAACATAATTCAAATTGTTTCGTATTATCACAGCAAGTATTAATACAAAATCCCAAGTACAGAGCCCCATGATGTTTTTTTGGTTTAATTATTATAATTGCGTGATGTCTAAAGAAGCAGAATTGCTCTCTGCGTGGGTCCTAATAATGTTTCCCCAATGAATAATTTTCAAAACAAGACGACATTAAACCAAACTCCCATGATATTTCATCCTCGATAACCCAGGGCTTTAGTTCCGATTATGTAGTGTAGATTTATCGGAACGAACGCGCTAGGTTATCGGGGATGGTGATATTTAAACTTTCCACAAATGTAAGATGTGAATTTGATAATCTTTCTCATTACCATAATTTTTCAATTTCAGTTCAATTTAAGTTAAATTTCTAAACAGAATGCAACTAGACGTGACTGTTTGTACCGACAGAATCATCAATTTTTTAAAAGTTCAATTAAAGTAAAATTTCTAAACAGAATGCATCTACACGTGACTGCATGAACCGACAGTAAGTTTTAGAATACGATATATCTAAAACTGCGTATCTAACCCTTAAAATGAGTTATATTCTAAACAGAAAAGTATAGGCATGTGTTTCATGAATAATATATTTCAAAGATCTGTGCTACTTGCTTGTACGCCACATGCAAAGGAGAATGTTATTGTGAAAACTGTATAATTTTTTAAAGGCATACAGGTGCACTTTATCCCATCAGGCCAGTGTAATTGTTTTCCTTATGTCCGCCACGTGTCGTAGTTCATTTCCATTTGTCAAGGGTTAAATAAACATTATTTATCCAGGAGAAATCCCGAGTCTGGAATGAGATAAACAATGGCATTATTTATGAATTATGATACTGTCGAGCAAACACAACATACGCCGGAATTGACAACATTGTGGAAAGTAGTATCTAACGAACGACCTTGGCCTAGTTCTTGAAAGTCACGTAAAAACGTGTGTTATGTAATCGTTGTCTGCGACAAGGAACCGTACACAAGCGGTAATTGTTTGCGACGTAATAGCTTGGTACTAAAACACCCTTAATGAAAGAAAAAGAAGGACCCGTGTTTCATACAATATCTCATACGGATATCTGATACTGAGGTCTTTGGAACTGAGAAAGAAATCTACATTTCTGCGACATTCTTGCCAGAAAGTCTTATGATGACAAGCATACAATGTGTGGGCAGGTTCTTCTGGTTTCCAAGTGATATGGTCTCCATTATGGAATCAAGCATAAGTTATAAACCTGTTTTCTATGACCACTTCACCGAACCAATAACCAAACAACAAATCCAAAGACCATCATCTGTGTACTATATGGCACTTTACTTGACTTATAGGTATAAAATCAAAACTTATATTTTTGATTTAGACACTCGTATTTTTTATCATTACAGTTGAGTACAAATGGCCATATTAGTAATCGATTCATTCAACTTCAATGATAAAATGAAAATGTAATCAAATGAAACAACATTTATATCCTATTAAGTATGTTGGAAAATGGTTTACTGTAATTGTTACAATCATACTTACGTTTCACAAAATGACAGTACATAAAATTTCGTAGAAATGTCAAGCTACTCCTACGGCTTGTCCGTAATCAGACAACATCTTTAAGTAAAAATAAGGCTGACATATTCACATGAACACCAAAGGGTTAGGCATTCTCCAATCGCTTCGGATTGGCGAAGTGGTAGATTGTACCTTATTACCACTCTGTGTTGTACATTGGATAGGTCATTAAAACAATTTGAAAATAATCCAGCAAACAGCTAATTTTAAATGTGTCAGCTTATATGAATATTTAATGATAAAAAGTGGTATAGCACTAATACAATCTATAGGGCCTTATCTATTTATATGCTTCGACAACTGGGCCAATACAGGTTAGGTGGGCCAATACAGGCAAAACTGGGCCAATACAGGTTAGGTGGGCCAATACAGGCAAAACTGGGCCAATACGAGACAGACTTTGCCAATACGACTCTGAGCATGCGCATACACACAAATGGCGAAAGTCGGAAGCTATCGCTTCAAAAATTTCAGCATAAATGACGGTTAACCAACCTCATTTATAATTTTAATTTCGGTGAAAATTACCTCACTAATGTTATGCAAGTAAATCACAAAGAAGATGTTTAAAACTGTCATTTATCAACTAAGCTGTTTGAGAGGCATTCTAGAAGTTGATGGTATAATCAAGTCTTTCCGTATTGGCCAAGTTACAGGTCCTCGGTCCATCAATGACAAAACGTGACGTCATAGTATTATTCATGACGTCACGTCGTAATGACTAAGTCAAATTATGTCCAAAAGGATATTGTTGATAGATGTCCTCGTGGCAAAGATGTATTACGAAGACATACCATCGCCGAGAATAACCAAATTGTAATATATGCTTTAGTTGGAAAACAGAAAAGAAAGTGACAAGTTAAGTAAACGTTCTTTCTTGCTTACCACCGAACCCATGACTAAATAACAGCAGAAAAAGATAAAAAACAACAACCTAGACAACTTGAATAACAGCAAGACCTCGTTCGCTAAGACGTGGGTGGTCTTTGTGGTTTCAAGAACTATAAACAGGTTTGTTTCAAGTTTGTAGTGCTAGCATTACTCATGGTCGTGCATGTACGCAATAAGAAGAAATCAATCAATCTTTGAAAATTATCCGTAACGAATGACTGACAAGCAATACTGACAAGCTGCAATATTTCTTGTTGACAATTGCTATCATTTACATACTAACATAATTTTTATTTTCATCGTAATATTCACTATTGAATAAGCCAAACAGTGACATATATTTGTGCTGACGTCACATGGTATACGGCAAAACGTGATAGTCTTCAAAGCTTCTAAAAGCCAACCAACTTACTTGCTGATTCAATTCAATCTTTATTCAGTATAAAGGCCATAGGCCCAAGTACAAAACTGAACAAAATGATGATAAGGCAAAATGGTTTGATACGCCTTTTATATACACCTTTGTCTAAAAACTTTTAACAAACTTTGCTTTTTTAATTAGAATATCTATTTTGTGACAACTGAAAAATAAATTAAATTAATTGGGAGAAGAACGTTATCAAAAATATTAAAAAATATATTTAACTCTCAATATTGAATAAACGTTACAATTTAACACACAATGGAATTCACCTTCAATATAACCATTAATACAAAATGTAAAAACACTCTCATTTCGAACAATGTCACAACGTCTTTCAACATTTATCATTAAAGGTAATTCCCAATATAGAAATGAAAACCTCTATATTCTCGATTCTTACAGTGGAGTATATATGATTCAACTGCTAGGTAAAGAACACAAGTAAAAACGTAGAGATTTATATTCTTGATAGAGACATAACCTATTTGACTCACAGAGTTTCAAAAAACAACCTTGCTGATGACAATATTTCACTCTTTGTTGAATTGTGCTCTTGGATTACATTAATTGATCACATTTCGAACAACAAAGCTCTCAAAAGCAAGTCAAGTCAACATAGGCTTTAAAGGGGCAGTAGCACGTTTTTCGGGGGAATATAAGTTGATGTCAGGAAAATGAAAATTAATGGTTCCAATTGCAAGACAATGTAATTAAACTAAATGGAGCAGTAATAATTCAAATATAAAACGTAAAGTTGAGCCATGTGATAGCTTTTACTTACAAAAAATGAATTAAAGGTGTTCACACAAAATGGCCGCCAATGGATTTTAAGTGAATTTTCATACGTTGTCCTCTGACTATGGATGATTGGTTTGTGTAATGATATTTTGGATACTGTCAAAATAATACATTTAGCATTAACTTGTAATTATCAATGAAAATTTTAAAATATAAAATTATCAAATAACGTGCTACTGCCCCTTTAATGAAGGACCAACATTATTTTTGGAATAAGCATATACACATGACACAACAAGTACCCAATAAGATGGCATGAGCATTGAATCTTTAAAAAGTGTTCAACACCAACACAACAAAAACGTACCAAACTTTGCCAAAATCTACAAATATATCTCGATCCTTTCATTTCTTTCTACTTTTAACAAACAACCCTTCAACAACAACCCAACAAGACATCTTAAGAAAAGAATAAGGGTCACTGATAAAAGTATCAATTGTTATTTTTAGACTGTTTAACACTATGACCAACAAAGTCGTATATAAAGCCAGAGGGAATTCAAAGTAAGTCTAAGACCTTCTACGCAGTTATACCAAGAACCAGTCCGTCAGTTGATTGATCGTTGGGAAGTTTTGCAGACAGACAAATGAGATGGATTTCTCTCATATAATGATAATTATTGGAAAACACATTGAACAAATATATTTTGGTCAAATGTTACCTCACGGGAATGCAATGTTCTTTTGGTTCACAAAAAATAATCTTGGCTGTTTCAAATTTAGCTGAGTCAAAGATATGCTTTCTTTATAAGATATACAGAATCGAAAATAAGATTCCATTCTCCCTTTCATGCCGTGCCTTGTAATGCCCTTTCTGACAGTCCATGTCTGAGTTTAACTTTGAACATACTGTCATCAAATGGTCGTCAGTCTTAGAAGAATCAAGATTGATTTGGCATAAGTATTTTGATACATTGCGATTTGAATAACAGTGACTTTCAGAAATACAAACTTTCAAGTCAGGAATCAAACCATTAGAAGGCCTTCAAGGGGCAGTAGCACGTTTTTAGGGGGAGTATAAGGTGATCTCAGCAAAATGAAAATAAAAGTTTCAAATTGAAAGACAATGTATTTAAACTATATGGAGCAGTAATAATTCAAATATATAACATAAAGTGTAGCCATGCAATTCCTTTTTCTTACACAAAATGAATTAAAGGTGTTTACATAAAATTACCTCCCATTGATTTTAGGTGAATCTTCATACTTTGTCCTCTA
Source organism: Steromphala cineraria (assembly GCA_916613615.1). Classification (NCBI taxonomy): domain Eukaryota; kingdom Metazoa; phylum Mollusca; class Gastropoda; order Trochida; family Trochidae; genus Steromphala; species Steromphala cineraria. The sequence goes on along the minus strand of OU744734.1, from coordinate 42,257,863 downwards.
ACTATGGATAATTGGTTTGTGTTATGAGATTTTTGACATTATCAAAATAAAACATTTAGCATTAACGTACAATTATCAGTGAAAAATTTAAAATATATTATCAAAAAACGTGCTACTGCCCCTTTAAATAAGAGATGGTGGCCGAAAGCATAAACTATTTGATGAGTGTGCTGTCAAGTTTAGTCAAGCACTGAAGGATGGGTGTTCGAATCCAAAAACTGGACTTGGTCCGAACCGTATTTGATCCATAGCAAGTCGTTCATCTAAAACATGATGCTTGTAAATCAATAATATGAGATTTGGTTCTTAAAAATATGTTCACACTGTTAATGAGTTCAAAATTCAGTTTTGTGATGACTTTTCTGACACTGCATACTTATATTGTTCTTTCAAAAGACCACTATTAAGTGGTGAAAAGAATAAATCCCTAAGGAACAGACAAACCTCAAAAGGTCCGTTTGAAAAATAGAACATGTTCTTTTTTCGTTTATGACTATTGAATCACGTGTAAAAATCAGTTTTAAGTTTTAGGTTAGAGTTTACCATTCGACTGATCATTATTATTATGCTTCAATATGGAATGTATAATGGGCCGGTGGCCCCCATACAGAAAAAAACACATTTAAACATTCGACTGCTCAAACTTTAAAGAATGTTTTTTTTTCAATCATGAATGTTCAAATTTCACACACTCAAGCATTTACATATCACGCGTTGAGATATTGTGGTTAAGCTGACTTTTTCAATGAATTTGCACACTTAATATTTGATTGATTGACTCCAAGCTGGTTATGAACTATGGAAATAAATATTGTATAACAGAAACGTGTATCGTACCTTTACATAATTATAAGTTTTCAAGTTCACGTGTCAAATAATACTTGAGCTTGAGAGTAACATATCTTTACCCAACAGTAGAAAGACCTACAGATAAAAAAAACGAAAAAAAAACCAACGCTCTTGCGATGGTACATAATACATATTATCGATATTGAGGTGGTGTGAAGTAACACGTTATCATGCATAATGAATCCTAATGTTCCCTTAGCGATGTTGCATTTATAGAACACCTGCAAATAGGCGTGTCCGTTCAGAAAAATACCATTAAAACCGTATTTGTCACTTGAGGAATGTGACACGTGAAAACACCTGGGACACTTAAGTTAGTTCTAAGATACCTAGATATTTTATAGAAAGGAAAGTCAGGTTACATTGACATTGATTGACATTGATTATTATGTAGCTGCGTATGTCACACATAATAAATGGTATACAAATGATGTTTTTATCGTGAATTGCCGAAGATTATCATGTAATTCTAAGTAAAATAGGACTTACGTGAAAACGTAATTCTGATTGATTTAAACATTTGCCGAATTTGAATGTCCTTAGTAGTAATTCTTTACGCATAAAGATAAAAGATGAGTTGTGTATATCACTAAACCATACTATATAATGAATATGTGCACTAGTATGTCATAGATGTGCCTTGCAATAGCAGACAGAAGTACCAAATGACGTCAGAAATCCGAAAGTTTAGAAATTAGGTACTCTGACTATGTTTTCACCTTGTGATAAAGCAATGGCACGTTGTAGAAAAGTTTATATCTCTTCAGAATAATATCGGAACCTATTGGATTGTTTAAAATACTGATTACACTAAGTCAAATTATAATTTGTGTTTTAACTAGTTGTAAAGCCATAGGTCAGAGCAGAAATGCAACAAAACAATAGTAATAATAAACACTTTTAAAACACATTCATCCAAGACAACTTTTACCAACATTGTCGTTATTTTTCTCATACATATTATTCAGGAATTAACAGGACGTAAAGCTAAATAACATAGAAAGTTTATCACAAAGTGGCATTTAAATCTTCATTTTACATTAAGTAATTAGATATATAGCAAAAAGGCTCATTTATTTTTAATTCTTAAAACTCTGAAAGAGATTTTAGATATTGATATTTATTTTAATTTTATTCACTCCATAAACGTTAAATAAGGTAAATAAGTCGAATTGTTGTTAAGTTAGATAAGCAACACAAGAATGTTGTCAACTTGCCAATTATAGGTAGACAGTATCACGGTAGAATGCAGTTATAGAATTAAATGAACTTCTTATAAACCGTTGACCTGGGACCAATAACTTGTGTAATCAAATGAAACATGAAAACATAAAATAGAAAATAAATGATATTGAAATATAATTATTCATATTTTAAGTTTGTCAAAGAAAATAATTTCAAAATAAACAAACATCCCTTGATATGGTTGTCCAGTTGTCCCATAACGTGCAAGTCCCATCACTTACTGAGGAGACGTCTAAATTAGATGACAAATCAAATGAAATTGAATACAGGCTTATTTCTGACGAGTCTCAAATTATACTATATCCCCCAGAAAGATTATCAAACACACAACTGTTTCAAATACCAGACTCCCTAGATAATAGGTCTGAATAATGTTGACCCCAGTGAATATTTTGACTAAATGAACAATCATTCACACACCGCTCAGTTCACGGAATCATTTCAAATATTCGTCGTTCTGAAAAGGTCTGACTTTCAAAGGCAAATTTTGTAATACTGATAATAATCGTGTCTCAGTACATGCCCTAATTGCATTTATTACCTATGAGTGCAGTCATATCGAGGTTCATATTTTTCATATGTTGCCCTAGGGCAAAATATCTCTTTTGCATTGTGACGTCACGTAATAAACAATGCTTTGACGTCACGCTTCACCTATGACGTCACAATCTCTACGGGCCGGCGGCGGCAAGTCCGCTTATGCTGAGAAGTAATTTTTTAGTATTTTCTTTAATTTTGGGACTACGGTAATAAACAGAATATCATATTCGTGCCCAGGACATACTATGTTTACGACACTCGTGGCTAAATATCAGTATATCCCTCGCTCTCGCTCGGGAAATATTAATATTTAGCCACTCGTGTCGTAAACATAGTATGTCATTGACACTTATATAATATCCTCTATTTTTTCCAATCAAATCACATTGGCAAGTACCCATTCTAAGTATATGACTTTCCCTAATTGCATTGTTAAATATCACGAAAATCTCAATTTCCATGATCAAAACGAGAGATTAACTGTACATTCTGAAATGATGTTTACTGTTCAAAAAGTATCTTTGGAACGTCAATATCAATACATATCATTGATAGTGTACGATTCCAACATAGTACCATCAGGTGTATCCCGTTCACAAACTACAACACCATTCCTTTGAGCAAATAAACGCTGAACAATTCTCAAGACCCTGCTGTCAGAAAGAGATTAAGAAGTCTACTTCAAACAGCGGCCCTGTCAAACTTCATTGATGCTGAAATGTTCGGGAGGGATTTTACTATTAAGTACTAAGGGACAAATTGATCGCAATGGTGCAAGACCCGAGTTTATGGATCTGTCATTCATTGAGGATAAACAAGCTATTTGAGTAATCAATCATTAATCATCGATCAAGATAAGAGGTGGAGAGAGCACTCAACCCTGCTGAACGCACCATGGGAAAAGTCAACTGTGACGTCACATGTGGTATATCCTATTACGAATTTAATATTTGAAAGTTAAAGTTTCTTCAATAAATGAACTTAAATAATCGATGAATAAAGTATATCAGATATCCCTTAAACAATGTCACAAGGAGAATATCGTAGTAAAATTCTCCCCTGTTTCTTAAGGAATGTCTGGTATTATTAGGCTTAATCCCTTTGTTGGAAGGAGTGTAGATTATGCTATAAGGGAAAATACGAAGTCAATATCTTATTTAGCTGCCCTAAGTGCTTCTCAACGGTTTATGCCTATAATACAATGATAATTTATCAAATCAATTGAAAGATTCCTTAAGTGACATTTAAAACATAATTGTAGACAAAAAGTCATCCACGCGAGCTATTCTGAAAGCTTTTAAGTAGCAATTTGGACACGACACTTACCATTTTCTCTTTTATCAATTACAAATCAATATTCAATATCATGAAATTGAGAACACATATGAAGGAGCTGTAACAAATGAAAATCTATCGGTGGGGCTGAGTGTTGAATTAATGGCACGATGTCACAATTGATTAAATGGAATTGTGACAATTGCTATGCATGAACGCGTTGTGGTTTCTATTGCATTAAGGGATGCTCCTTTTGTCTGCCGGCCCAGGGAATCTAGCGGTTATGAGACGCTAAGTTGTACTCGTCCTGAGTACATAAAACCATGATATTGAGTAATTTGTGAAGCAGAGAGAAACTGACAGCTTCGGGATAATATCAAAGGACACATTTCTGGGATCGCCCATAGCATCAGATCGTCACGTGATGGTTTAATTGGCTGACACATGACAGCACACCAATATGAACAAAGCAGGCAGACCTGTTAGTTAGAGAGGTTAGAACTGTCCATCGTATGTCAATATCACCGTATGAAATTGACATCTGAAATTGACAAACAGTCATAAAGCGGGAATGCATTTAAATTCTGGTGCCAAATTTGATCAGCAAACGTTCCGGGGAAGAATCTTTAAGTTCCATAAAGAACTATTGACATTCGAGATATGATCGTTTTGAAATCGGAAACCATTCGAGCCATTAATTCCTTTTTGCGTGTTATGTTTCAGGGATGTAATTTTTCTCCCGATATGTTCACCAAATCGATAGGCTTCTTGGACAATACTGCATATAACGATAACGCCTACGGCTATTGAATCGAAGCAAGATCCAAATGCAATACTAGATGCAATACATAATGCTTATTTGGAGCCATGAAACAAAGGTATCCTCGCTAGTCTCTACATTAATCAAGAACTTTTATGCTCACTTTGTGAGGAAGTCCAGACATATAATGGTGGCAAGGATGCGTAAACTACCCCAAAGGTTGAGAGGTGGTCCAACGTGTTGAAAGATGCAGCTAGACAGATTGTGACGATCAAGCACTAGACGTATTACAGGGGGACATGACTCAATTGGGGTAATAGACGCAGCGATGAGTCTAATTATCACCGTCTTTGATAAACCCTCTTCCAATCACTCTCATATCTGTGCCTTAGAAGCAGGAAAGCGTGAAGCCCTAACTAAATCCGATATAGAGTTCTAAGTGTGTTGTTTCAATTACCCCAACCGTTTTAACGTCCTTTTGTAGCGATCAGGATCTTTACGTGCTCGGGAAAGCTTCTTTGCAGAATTGATTTACGTTGATATTATGTACATTCAAAGCAGGTAGATTTTATTATCGTTCTAGGACGCTACTCTTATGCCATAGAACTTCAAAGCAGGGGAATTATTGAACAAATATTAAGCTCAAAGAGCAGAGACGAGTGTCACGCAGCTCTGTAGGAAGCAATTCAATCGTCTCACAGTGCAAGCAAACAAGAATGGTCTCATAAGCGTCGGAAAGACCAACCATAATGGACTCCTGTTTGGTGGCATTGTCTTCAAACTGACCAAATGATTTCAGGAGTCTGTGAAATAGAGGAGAGTAAACGCGATTTAGGGCTCGGTGCTATCGTCTCCTGCTATGTTTGAACAGCGCCAATCTCTCCGTAATGCCACATCGGTGGAGTCTCGTCTCAAATCCCTATTTAGCCTGAGGGAAGATTATAAAAAGATGAAATCTTAGAAGGGATGTTATCAAAACTAATGTGAAAATCGATTAAGCTTATGAAAACATTATTTCCATCTGATGACTCTGTTATTGCCATTTGCAGTTTATGACATTATTAGTTTTTTAGATGCCCGTACATGAGAAAGATGATCTGTGATGTAGAATAATATTATTACGCTCGCAAGCTTGTGACCAAAGACATTAAAATGCGCTTTCTAAAGGCAACCGAAACCATTTACGACTTGGCAACTTCTTTAGCGGGAACGCTTTTCCACAAAAACATTATTTGTCACTCCGGGATTGCAAACAATATGCCTCCTTTATATGAAATAAATGATCTTGGAATACTTTCGTCGCATTACAAATATCCAACAAGAGTGTTGTAGCGTTAAATGGCTTTATAGCTTGGTAAATTAACTTCAGATTTGCAGTTCTTCATTGTTGACTCATAGACGAAGTCGGATGAAGATACCTTATCTAGATAGCAGAGAGTATCTCTACTTTCATCTCGCGTAAAACGAGATCTCGCGGAAACTAATATATATGGCACCAATGGCTTGACCATGTTTATGATTCAAAACGGGCAGTTCTGAAAGGAACTATAGCATGTTTGGTAAAGCTATACGTGAATATTGAATACATTATACTATCTCAAATGATTAAAAGGTGTTCACACTAAAATGGCCGCCGAGTTATAAAATGTTTGACTTTCTTGAGATAATACATTTGTGGGTCGATTTGAAGAAATATTGCTTTTATTACCCATATGGTTGAAAATAAGTTGTAACATATTTTCAATATGAGCACTAGTGCACGTATCACTTTTGCCTAGTAACGATTGTTAAAGCGCGAGTTCCCGTTTTTTCGCCTGTGACGTCATGACATCATTTTTCGTGACGTAATTGTAGCCGACCGTCGCAAGATAAGCGGCCCTTTCCTTGGATATTTCTATAATGTTTAAATGGAATAGAATAGGTAATAACGAAATTATTACCCAAGGAAGAGTGTCAGATGACTTTTACGAAACTCTATATCTACAGTGAGTGAGTTTGTTTTAACGTATTTTGAACAAACTTTTAGTTAACAAACACTTGTCAATGTACATGTATATATACGCGTGACCACCAATCAATATTTACCAAACAAGAGCGTTGGGCGTACCTATGCAAAGACAAGAATATCATAACTATGATACAATAAATGCAAGGATATATTCCATTAATTACTGACGTTTATGGTATAAGAACTACAACAGTATACGGTTTCCACTATAGAACGACCACATGATCACATTTGACTCTGACGCAATGAAACCAATAATAAGCGATATTGACTTTAAGTAAACTATGATCGATCATAAAACTCGATAGTTTCTGTTGTTACATACAGTAATATTATAACATTGATTTGAAAAAAAAGACAACAGTAATACTAAAGTTATGATATATGCTCAGTGCAAGTTGATAATCATGGAATTATCAAACTTTGGTTTTGAGTTAGAAATTTAACAAAAATAAAACCCCAAAAGGATTTCTCCTGCACAATGGTAGATAGTGATGAAATTCATTAGAAGTTTCCTGTGATAAAAGTCACGAGAAGTTTCCTGTGATGAAAATCATGAGAAGTTTTCTCAAAAACGAATACACGAATATGAACACGAATGGCTGATGTTTCGAAAATATGTCATCAAACACAACAATCGACATCAAAGTAAAGTTTGGATCTAAATATCACAAAGGGACTTGGTTCCGCACAATTACTTACATGCAAACATCGCAGCGCAAACATTTCGTTTGACCGCATTAATTTTCGTTAGTACTCGTGTTGTTCCGCCAACCGACAAATGGAAAACAGATCTTCATAACGGAGGTACAACCAATATCTTTTAATTCGTGTCAGAAGAATGCTATTGAAGTCAGATATATATTTTTCAAAATGCAAAGTTGGAATATTTAAATACCAACGAGTAATCAAATATCAACGACCTAGATGTGAAACAGGCATGGACAACATAATATCCAGATCGTTTTCTTATTCATTTAGATGTTTTTCACCATCATTAAAATATTCTATTATAACATTATATTTATACTTATAGAACATATACATATTCTGAGCCAAATTGAACGGACAGATGACAACACTTTGCTTTTCCGTTTTTTAGTTTCCGAATATATACCACCAGTTTACAAGATACTTTATGGGATATTTGAAGAGTCTATTTTAAACGCTAAGTGGCCAAATCAGATGTAAATTTCAGACTTTACGTTTTAAGAAAAAATAATACCTTTATGCCATTGCATCGCCAACGTAACACTCCGTGCATTCGCCATTGTAGGCGAACGAGTGCAATACGCAGCGCTTAATAACTCAAACAGACAAGTGGATCCCCGAAAGGCTTTACTGACAACATTTTCATTAATGTTTAGCAAAAAATGACAATTAAAATACAATCTCCAATGCCTCATAAACATCGCGTCATGCTTTTAGCCGCTGCAGCGAATGCAAACATCTATAGGCCCAGATAAACGGTTTCAAGCATATGTCTTCCTTTCGCCTCCCATATGTTTGTTATTTCTGAAAACAATACTTTCTCTCGGAGCGGATGACCTCACTGAAAGCCTAGGGCGCTCGTGCTGCACGTGCTACATGGATAATTTTCTGAAGCATCTGCACGTGTTTTTCGTTTTCCTAAAAGAAACAGCACGAAAATCACGAGCTCAGTTGTACATTTCCGCGGCGACCTTTTGAACTTAGGTAATAGCCATATCGTTTGATGCCAACGGTGAAAATCGCCTGCTTTTGGAATTTGATACAAGACGTTTCGTTCTTATCAATTAAAAAACAGTGTTTGAAGAACGTTTTACATCCTTAAATGATAATATGTGCACGGATACATGATAACAACTACACTATGCAAGAAAGAGTGGCGTAAATAATGACAAGTACAAGATCAAATTTCTATAGAAGCGCTAACGGAAACTGTTGGTGGCCCAATTTCTCGAGTGAAAAATGGCGATAGCATCACTACTTGTCAAAATGATTGGCACATGGTTTAAAGTTTATAATGTACATTACTTTTTCGTAATGCATAACGCTCCAGGCGGCTGCCTTTGAAGAAAGCTTTGGTCTATATTTGAAATGCGTAAAGCTTGAAAAACATTGTTCAATTCTCAATTAAAAAATGATCCATTAGATGACTAAAAGCTTAAAGAAACACAAAATTAAACGTCTTTTACCATTGTCAAACATCACACGTCAAGGCGTCAAAGATTTGCAGTTAGCTCTCCAGGTGACTGCCACAATGTATTGGATGATTAGTTTTACATAGTTTTCTTTATGAAATGTTCTACAAGTAAAAGATGAGTTTTCACGTATATTTCAAAAGAACTACTCTAACGTATTAAAAACTGAAAATTCATAGACAAAGCAGCGATGTCGATTTGCTCCGTTTGACGTCAAGGTAGGGTCAACTATAAAGTTTCCAGAATTTGGCATTCTATTTATGGTTTTCTTATATTTTCATAAAGCTGTAATTTCATGAAATGCTACATGTTGCTGAGTTGATTCACTCGACCTTATTTCACACCTCGTTCATCTTGACAAAGAATAATTCTTCGAAGAATGTGTTCATTGAAATTTACGTTAATTATAGTAGGAAATACGTTGGATATGCGTCGAAACGTCTTTTATAATGCATAAAGCAGTTTTAATCTACACTATATATATCACTTCTTGTTAACAAAACTTCTGAAAGCATCACCAGTTTAACATACACTGAAACACTCTATAGTAAGAAATTACATTAAAAACTTTCTGGAGTTGTAACAGCAGTTTGTATATATTGATTGTAAGTAATAAAACATTAAATCAATAATAAAATTGATATGATAATGATCATAAGTTTTCAAATATCTGAGTCCTAAACTGTAATCGATGTAAAAAATAATAAATATTTTATTCTATCAAAATGAGACTGTAATTACTGTCACTGAAGATGCCTTTCTCCGCCTGACACCCATCGAGTCATAGAGACAGTGTAGCTTATCTTCTAATACTAATATATGACGCAATTTCATATATTTAAGTAATTTTTTTCTAAACCAATCATTCGGTATCTTCCATAACTACGAGGACCTGACAGCGATACTGTCACAGACCCTTAAGTAGATCACAAATCAGGATTGTCAGCCAAAAAATCAGTACAGGCTACCTATCAAGTCTTTTGACTCCTCTTATTTTGAATTTTCATAGGGGACTAAAATCTAGTCTATGAAATATATAAAATAATTACAGTAGAACACGGATATAACGAACAATCGGATAAAGTGAACACATTTTCAAGTCTCGTTTATATAGTATCATTAAAATTATATGCGTATAGCGAACACCGGATATAGCGAACTAAACTCTTTGGTCCCTTGGAGTCCGTTATATCCGTGTTATACCGTATAATTTTATTTCGTATCATATGTATACAGTCAATCTAGACTTGCGGAATTAGGTCCTAGAGTGTACTAAATGCTACTTTTTGATAACAGCCCTGAAGCAGGACTAATGACAGATGTTTTGACACATGTCCGTTCCTATCGTTATGATTGAGTATACACCGATACTAATTATAAGGAAGGATGGGAGATGACTAAACCAATCATTTTTATAATAAATAGATGTCATCATCGTGTTAACTCCTCACGTCTTATGCAAAAACAGGTTCATGATTCTAACTGTTATTGAAATTATTCCTTTATGTTTCAATATTTACATAGCATTCGTGTTCATTTGTGATAAACTAAAAATACTAAAATGTCCATTTTGCACCTGACGTTAATGTCCTTGATTTTTTTATGAATTCTACATATTGATGTAAATGATATATGTCAAAATGACAAGGTTTATTCATTGGCATATGATGCTATGTATACACAAACCATGTTTATCGTATTATGATATCTATATATCTCTTGTTTCGAAATGATTACAAATGCGATGCAGATTTTCAAATATTCATGCGAATGTATGCTGTAACGTATTATAAAGAATGATTTCAAAGACAGAGATAAACCATAAGTGAAATGAGATTCAATAAACATAAATTCCACAGCCTCGTTACATATTCCCTTTTGATTGGAAATATATTTCCTCGATGCTTTTTTAAAAATACATTTTTCAACTGAAATGTACATTTCTCGAAAGCGGTCATAGAGCAACCAAAACGAAAGGAATCTTGCCAAATCTAAATGCTATAAGGTATATTTGACGAGATACACCGTCACCCTTTTCCATAAATATTCACATACTGTCATTACATACATAAGAAGAAAATCATAATGCCATAAATACATGTGTGCACATGATCTGTTTTCTAATAACATACAATCACGTGACTTAAGTTCCACCAGCTGTTATACGATTTAATACGCTTACTCTCAATGTAGCATAATATTAGCACTTCTGTCATATTTCAGACAGTCGTAAAACCATACATGTTGATAAAATGATTTTGGTAAAAAATACTATCGTCAAAGTGACTATTATTGCTTGTATACAAACGAGGTTGCAAAGTATCCGCAGACCTCATTGCTTGGAACATGTATCAAATCAACTTGGTACCATTGGGGGAATTGAACCAAAATCTTACTTAGTAACATCTTGCCATGTTCCTCCCACAACATAACAGTGTCTTCTCAGGATATACAATAAACTTCGGAATTACAAACCATCAACATAACAGCACAATCAGCAATCTGACCTAAGTTATACAATGTCATTACCAATAGCATCTTTATCGCAAGAATCACTAAGTAGCTGGGAAATTTGCCACTTCCTATGCAACAAAAGCCGGTCAAACCAACACTGGCACATTGGGCTAGACCGAAATCCTCGTTTAAACTGTTGCCTGGTCGTATATAGGTATTGATTCACCATATACAGCGAATCTCATTGAGTTGGTGCCAAATACTTGTTTTGCTCAAGTGAGAAGGAATCGACCACCGCAGTATGGTAACTAAACGTCAAGCCAGTGAGTAGGCTACCAATACAATGCTTCAACGTTTGACACATGTCATCTGCAAGAGGCGAATCCTTCCCTCACCGGAAGTGCCTTGTCAGGAGCATAACACGAGAGTCGGAGACTGCCACACAAGTAATAAAAAGAAAGGCAATAGATTTCTTTTGTCAACACTGACGGACACATGTATTAATTAGGAAGATGACTTTTATCAAGATGTTTTCCTGCATTTGCGTAACCTCCTACCAAGCTACATAATGCAACAAACACATGCAGACATAGTTTGATTTAGAAACCCTAATACCATTTTGAGATACTTTGAAACAATAACAATAATCACATGTGCACTGCGAGAAAACACAAATGGGTAAATGCGTTCCAACATCTCTAGCTTTAAAAAAGGATACGTAATGTTGCTGCGAATACAACTTTCAAATGAACTCTAAAATAATTAAAACACTCTACTGTACGACCTGTCGGAATTTGGAATTGCAACAACGTCGATGTATTTAACTTCGATGCAGTAATGCAGATATTTCAGAACTTGTCAAGTAATGCAAATTTCAACATAACATGCATACAAAGAGAATTTATACATTGTTAAAAACATGACTGTTTGTTTAAAGCAGGTGAACAATCACTGATTACTCTTTTTTTACATTGCAGTTGAGGTTTTTGACACTCTTTTAATACAGATCTCTTTTCGGTGTACTTTTTTGTATACGGATTCATTACAAGGCGGGAAAGATGGGGGGGGGGGGGGGAGGGGGGTGATTGTTGATGGGGGGAGGGGCCGTCCGGTTTTAATTATTTTAAAGTAATATAAAGTCTGCTCAAATGCTTCAAGACACAGAAGTTTGTTAGTATGAAATCTGTGTTGTTCATTTGACGGGTGAAATGCAGAGTGCACGTAGAGAAAAAGACTAGCACGTGCAATGCACCCCGCATGAGTTGTCAATTGCATCGCCGTCAAGAAAGAATGGCAATACACGAGCAGAGATGAACCCATTCTGGCGTGGCCTAAGATTGTGTCCCATATGCGATATGTGAGCACCGAGTACAGTTTGTTGATAGTATAATGTGAAAAATATATGTAAAATGTGAAAAAAGAACATTTTTAGTTTTGTGAAGTTAAACATCTATTAGGAAGGAGAATGCATTCGGTGTCGGGGCTCGTTGATTATTTTCCCGAATCCACTTCACCGCATGCATTCTCAATTACATACACAGTTAATGAAATTTTAAATGATTTATTTCGCTTGTGTGTATATTTTGCATAAAATAGAGTACATAATGGTACAATTTGTAACTGTTCACATATATAGGCATTTATTTCTATATGCTAATGAACATAGAGTACATTTAACATTTTTTTGGGCTCGTATATTTCATGATCTCAAGTACGCGTCCATTTTCATGAATGTCATTGTTTGAAATATGAGAGTATGACATATGTTAATATCAGGAAAATAACAAAACGCAGTATGATACATGTTGATATTTGTGAATGTAAATGATACATATTGAAAGATGGCATATTGGTGGATAACAGTATATGATTACATCGTGCAGGATAGATTTGCATGCATTGAAAATATATCCATATCATATAAGTACATGATCAAAACTAAACACATATATGAAGCATAGGCAATGTTTCAGCTACATATCTTAATTGCATTAGTTACAATTATAAATTGATTCAACATCTACGCAAATATGTTATAGACTTGGGCGCCTGGCTCGTTACAGAAATATTCGTTAATGATTTATCCGAAGTGCTTCATGAAAGAATATCCAATCTACTAATCCACTTAACTTCCAACAAAACCACGCTTGACTAGCGAAGCGTAACTAAAGACTTGCAGGTCCTGTCAGGTTGTAGTAGAAACAGTACTCTTTTACAACTCTGAGCATAAAAAGACCACTCGATTGACACTTGCTTTGGTTCATCAAGCGTGATACCTTATTGGTCAAACTACAGAGCGTGATGCCGCCCTTGATGTGTTCCTGTCCGGCACTTCCTTCTTTACATACTACAGTGCTGTAATGGTATAGTGCGTGTAGGGTGGTGTAGTGAAAGATGGTTTAGTGTACAATGTGTAGTGCATGTAGGGTGGTGTAGTGTACACTGTGTAGTGCGTGTAGGATGGTGTTGTGTACATTGTGTAGTGCGTGTAGGATGGTGAAGTGTATATTGTATAGCTCGTGTAGGGTGGTGTAGTGGTCATGGTTTTGGTGGGTGTAGGTTTGTGTAGTGTATAATGTGTAGCGCGTGTAGGGTGGTTTGTGTGTTCATGGTTTTGGTGGGTGTAGGTTTGTGTAGTGTATAATGTGTAGCGCGTGTAGGGTGGTTTGTGTGTTCATGGTTTTGGTGCGTGTAGGATGGTGTAGTGTACATTGTATAGCTCGTGTAGGGTGGTGTAGTGGTCATGGTTTTGGTGCGTGTAGGTTGGTGTAGTGCATAATGTGTAGTGCGTGTAGGGTGTTGTTGTGTACATATTGTAGTGCGAGTAGGGTGGTGTAGTGTTCATGGTTGTGGTGGGTGTAGGTTGGTGTAGTGTATAATGTGTAGGGTGTTGTTGTGTACATATTGTAGTGCGAGTAGGATGCTGTATTGTACAGTGTGTAGGGTGGTGTAGTGGACAATGTGTAGTGCGTGTAGGGTGGTGTAGTGTACAATGTGTAGTGCGTGTAGGGTGGTGTAGTGAAGGATGGTTTAGTGTACAATGTGTAGTGCATGTAGGGTGGTGTAGTGTACACTGTGTAGTGCGTGTAGGATGGTGATGTGTACATTGTGGAGTGCGTGTAGGATGGTGAAGTGTATATTGTATAGCTCGTGTAGGGTGGTGTAGTGGTCATGGTTTTGGTGGGTGTAGGTTTGTGCAGTGTATAATGTGTAGCGCGTGTAGGGTGGTTTGTGTGTTCATGGTTTTGGTGGGTGTAGGTTTGTGTAGTGTATAATGTGTAGCGCGTGTAGGGTGGTTTGTGTGTTCATGGTTTTGGTGCGTGTAGGATGGTGTAGTGTACATTGTATAGCTCGTGTAGGGTGGTGTAGTGGTCATGGTTTTGGTGCGTGTAGGTTGGTGTAGTGCATAATGTGTAGTGCGTGTAGGGTGTTGTTGTGTACATATTGTAGTGCGAGTAGGGTGGTGTAGTGTTCATGGTTTTGGTGGGTGTAGGTTGGTGTAGTGTATAATGTGTAGGGTGTTGTTGTGTACATATTGTAGTGCGAGTAGGATGCTGTATTGTACAGTGTGTAGGGTGGTGTAGTGGACAATGTGTAGTGCGTGTAGGGTGGTGTAGTGTACAATGTGTAGTGCGTGTAGGGTGGTGTAGTGTTCATGGTTTGGTGGGAGTACGTTGGTGTAGTGTACAATGTGTAGCGTGGTGTAGTGTACATATTGTAGTGTGAGTAGGACGATGAAGTGTACATTGGTTCATAGTATGATTGCAGGAAGAAAGCCAGCGACACGAGTGTGGCTATATATTGCAGTGAAACCTGTGACCATGACATGAACTAGCGAGTCATGGGTGGTACTGTGCTGAATTCAGTCCTCCACTGCATACAAAGTTGCCATGTCCCTGACAGAATTCAAACCCCGGACCTCTTGATCCGAGGTCGAGCGCGCTAACCACTGCACTATCCCTATCATCTTTAACTATTAGAAATTAACTTCATTGTGCCAACATAAGCATTCGAACTGTTTCTATAACTATTGCGAAAACAGGACCACCAAACATCGGTGCGATTAGCATTTTAATGTATCACATAACAGAAGTGAGTCAAATATGAAAAAACGATATTTGGTTGACTAAACATGAATGGTCAAAGTTGCAAAGTTTATTCGCAAGAGGAGTTTGAATGAATCGAAACCATGGACGACCATCTTTAACAGAGGTTAACATGGGAAAACATGACCCGACTAACATCTGTCAATTGTTGATCAATTACAAAGGCAAATAACTTTACCTAGTCTGTGACATTGGCAATAATACAGTATAAAATGATCTGATGGAATACGGTAATCTAATCAAGCCAACACACTATAAAAGACAACTGCCTTAACAAACACGTCTAGACTTTGTATATTTAATGTATAAAACGGATAAAAAAATACGAGCAAGTAATATAGTTATTGTTTCACATATATTCCTACTTCAGCAAGAGTAGCTTATTATTCCCACAGTAGCACTTCAATACAAAATCAAGCTGCCATCCTCCCTCTTTAACAGAAGTCAGTTCATTCAATAATAGGAAAGGGTGTATTGACTACATTAAGTTACTATGCTAATAATATATTACCCCGGGAACTAGGATCAGACAAGGTTCTATAATTTGTGCTTGTTGATATATGCTATTGAAAATGGTGATGAAGAAACTAGCAGAATAAAGTCACACTCAGAGACTCTGCATATTGATTACATTCTTTAGAGTTCTTTAGGTTGAATTAATCATTTGACGTATTGCATAACAATAAAATTGCTAGAAAGAATGCCGGTATGCCACATTGTTACTTAATGGTAATGTTTATGTTTGAGGTATGTGTATTACTGTGTTACGCATGAAAATAAGGGCTAAGTGTATGTAATTATGTAAATAAGTAGTTAATTATTCAACGAAATTGGCCTTTTCTCACTGCTAGATGATTTTTTAAACTGTGATTAAGTATTACTGTAAATAATGAATATGTAATAACTATAGTGTAACGAACATATAAACATAATAGAGTTGGTCTTTAAGGAGGTAGATAAATAAAGTATGTAAGACGTATATGTTACTTATATGATTAAGTCATGTGTTATTTGTTTTGACATAGCAAAGTTAGATATTCATGATTGATAACAGATTAGACACAATACATACTGCATGAAATTTGTGATCACTTTTTCCAATATACCTCACGAAAAAACAAATTCAATTCCTCAAGATACACAAACTTCAAATAATTAACTGCATTCTTCTATTTCATGTAAATCGTAAACACGTGAACTACAATCAATGTAGCATATCTTAACCTACACTCCTCCTAACAACAAACGTGGTATCAATCACCCCTAGCAGTTCAAGACATCACCCCTTACTAATAACCAGATGCCCTGCCAATTAGACAAATACCAATAATTATCTGATTACAGTATTTAACTACGGGTAGCGAAGGCCTCGGGAGATCACGTCAAGATGTTAACACATCAAACGATTTTCCGAATTGCACTAATTCATAGACCTTTCCTGGCGATATTGACTAGGGTAAAACCTACTGCTACGTGGTTTAATTTGCAAGTAGGTAAAGCAAACCGACATAGTCTGAGGATCCGATTTCACTACCAGATACAGGGGACATTGTGGAGGACAATCGATTTAGGCAGCAAGTTTTGGCACAGGAGCGTTTCCAGGAATGATTAGACATTTCGACGCTTGTGCCAGGCCTGGCATATAAATATTAGGGAATAGCTTTCCGTTGAGCATGATCGTATTCTGCTACTGAATTGGTTATTTATACGACATCACGTCAGTCTGCCTGAAGGAATTGTGTCACTCTCTGCTAAATTTAACACTTGTAGAGAGGACGCTACAAAAAATGAGAACATAGAATTGACCATGTGTTTACAAGTACACAGTATGCATGTCCACATATAACGACATTCAAGTCGTTTTGTACTTAGGAAACCATTCTCTTCCTTATTCATTCTTTAAAGAGAGGAATATTTAACCCATTATGGTGACAACAGTGGATTATTTTATCGCATTTCAAGACTGGTTGATGAAGTTGTGTCACTCGGTACTGTATTCTTTATCTGTGGAAGAATACAAATGACTGTCCAAAATATTACCATTCAGTAAGCACTCGTCTCGAGTTAAAGAAAGCCAGACTATCAAAAAGTAGATAGCACCTGTTCCCGAGGTCAAACTCTGGATGTTGTTCTAGATAATCGACGATATTAGTAACGCGTTACTAATTTGAATTTGTAGCCAAGGGGTTGAGCTTATTGTTTTTGTAAAGTAAGATAGCACTTGAAGGGTATTGTTCGGAAATTAATGTCGTGGAATGTTATTCTATCGATGGACATAAACTTTCGCGTGGCTGATTAGTGTTGTACAATTGTCTTTCGAATTAAGGACATTGGCACAGTATATCACTGAACATTTTGCAGAGATGCTGTAAACAAAAACTACAGTACCGAATGTTAATGTTATTGAACGTTTATCAAAATCAATTATTTCATCAAGAACATACTTCCTTATCAAGAACATATAATCACCAAGAAGGAGAATTGGAAGTACTATAAAACTCACAGGTAGTAACTTGAAAACAGATAAAAGAGGCATCAGTCAAATATAAGGTCCAATCTTAAACTTTGAATATCGGAAACAACATAATATAGATTTGAAACAGACAAAATATGATTCTTCTATTGACCATTTTCCAATGTTCGGAATATTTATTTGGCGTTTCCACATAATGTACACATTTCGCTATCGTCGACGATGAGTTTCATAGTCTAAGGTTGCAAATGAGAGCCCAAGACGGTAAAATTAACTGTAAGGTCACATTTAAGTCAGTGATAAGGGATCACTTCATCATGTCTGTAGACTGTTGATTTCTTAACCTTAAAACAATGATGTAACACAAGATCTGAGCTAAAGATAGTCAGAATAAAAACCTTAATTAAAAGTATTTTAGTTTCCATTTCTTAGATTGTGATACCATGTTTTATAATTAAAACAAGAAGTTCGTACTTCATCTAAAACAGCAAAATGAAAATAGGTGATAAATTTGTGACTTTCACATGATAAATGCTGACATACGATGCTTGGCATTTGAATAAAAATGTTGACAGAGAAGGACACTATGTTATAAAGGTTTGTATAAATACACGCCTAAGACCATTTGTAAAATATATATGAATACATTTAATCAACACGAACAGCACGACTCATGCTAGTCATTTCCTTGTAGACAGTCAGTATCAGTTTCTGTAGTGTTAAGAATAAAGATATTTAAAGATCTACCAACAGCGGTTTTCTGTCTGGAAGCCCGCTTTGTACAGTTTATTCCTTTACGGAAATAGTACTAGAAGACAAGCTGTTTATCACATTGAAGTTCACTTTTTATGCTGCACTTCTGGGCTTTTTCCTGCCATTTGTGCTTCCCAGACTTAACCCGTATAAGTGAAGCGAGGTCTTAGACAAGGTGAGTGTCTTATGACAGTCCTCTTACTCTGTGGATCGAAAAGAATCCTAGATAATACTAGGTCTTATGATGTGAAGGTTAAAACCTATAGCATTAAAAGGTTTGGTTTCAACCCATTAGAAATCCACTAATCTTTGAAAAGGGCTTAAATGTGTTAGTAGTACCTTGTGTATATGTAATTTTTTTCAGTTATTCTTTACAACCTTGCATCTGGTATGTAATTTGTATGTTATGAATTACCCCTTCTTGAATTGTGTGAAGTGTTTCATACACGCCCCTAACATATAAAATGAAACGGTTTTTTTCAGGATTTTTGATCATTCTTAAACCTCTAAAATTAGAATTTTTGTGTGGCGATAGGCTACACTGCAGTGTAGCAAATAACAAATTCATGATCACAATAAACATTTCATATCTAATAAGTCTATGTAAAATAACAGTATACAAAGAACATAACATGTACATCGTTTTTAAAATGGAAACGAAAATTTAGTTAAACATGTATATAGTCTGTAAAAAGTTTATTAAGAAAAACTGCTGTTTTATAATTATGTAGGCATTTGATATTTTGAACACAAATGGCGATAATGGTTTCACTCTTCAAATAAATTTATTCATTCTTTTATTAGTGTGGTGAATATGATTTATTTTTAGTCAAACATGTATGTGTCATCCCCGTCGTTCTTGTTGTAATTGATTCCAACAAACCAACATGATACCCGTGGATTTTAGTATGACATAAACTAATGAAAACCTATTCTCACTGTCTGACCTTTCTTGGTGCAAACAACTAAGAGCATAAAGGGCGTAACATGACCACAAAGATTGTCATAAGTTCTCATCTTTGTCTTTTATTTGATGATTTTAGTTTTTGTAATAAAGTCAATATTAATGTCAGGCAAATGAAGATAAGCCTTAAGCGACGTCTGCCATGAGAGACGGTATCAAATCTTTATGCAAGACTTGGTGTTGAATTAGTAGTATTAGTCGTACCAGTCATTCTCATAAGAGCAAGTTGCGCACGTCTTTCTTTTCCAATCTGATCTTTTCCAATCTGATCCAATTATCTTAGATTAATAAAACGTTTGGTATTATGAAAGTTTTGATATGTCTACGACATTACAAAAGAGCAAAAACTCATTTAGCAAAAACGAGTGAACGTAGTTTTGTATTGATTGAGAACTGAAATCATTCTTTCAAAATTAAAACAGCATCTGAGTTAATGTCAAGAGCAATTATCTTGTTGTTTGCTTCTAGTAATTAGTTTACATCGACATGCTTCACTTCATCTAAATTTATTCTGTGGTTCACTTTTAAATTTCAGATTGTCAACGAAAACTGTGATGTGTCGTTACAGGAATTACCTATATCCGATATCAACACCTTATATAGCGACTTTGATGTTCCAAACAGGAACTGAAAATGAAATGGCTACTCAACACAAGGAAGTGCAAGAACATCCATCTCACAACTTCAAAATACAAGGCTGTTGTATTCAAATTAGTCTTCTTAACATATATGATCTGATTATCACCTTAAAAGTTCCTGGATTTGTCCTACATAAATTCAACTTTTAACGTCGTTAGTTCAAAGAGTAATTATAAAACTGCAAATAACAAAATTTTGGTCATGGGATGAGGCATATGTTGTTATATGTAACAACCTTCTACCGATGAGATGACCCTGTCGGACTCCAACTTTCTGGTGTTTTTTGACACTACATGAACCTCGATATGCGAGTTTTAACGTTCATGGTTAAATGAGTAACGTATAGAGTTTTAACCTTTGGGAACAGCGGAACCCTTTTAGATTTTAAACATCTCTCGTACGTTCTTAACCAAGGAACTGTCCGACATTTGGGTCCTGTAATCGGTCAAACCGGCGATCCCGGGATTTGAACAAGTAGCCCCTAAAGCAAACTTCATGAAATTCAAAAATTTTAACATCCATCAATAAACTATGTGCATCTCTCAACGAAAACTTTCTACCACTAAAGCACGCTGCATGGGATGCCTCTCCCTGCTATTTGCTAACCTGTTCACACTTCCGGTTGTCAATTTCAACGCAACCTTGATGCTCATCAGAAGTGAAATCTACTCCTGAAACTTGCCATCGTATTTCAAACACTGTAAGTGTTACACGATAAACGCATTAACACACGAAGGTAGTAGTTTCAGCACTCCGTATTGACAAATCATAATGTGCCATATTCTGATAACGAGTTATGACTAATATGATAAGGATTCCTAATGATACAAAATGTGTATCAATCACATCATTCCATCCATTCATCAAATGATTGATGCAAAACGTTTTAATTGCTTTATCATTTATGACAGAATTGGAGACAACTATTTTATGACAGTATTGGCATTCATTTTTATATTTCCTTAAAAACAATTATTACCAAACGGAAACTATTTGTACTACAACTGGACAAGCACGCTGATAATGTCTCATTAATCATGCAGCGCAATTTCCTCCATTATTTTTAGGAGTCAAATTGTTAATTTAACAGTAGTGATATGTTATCTTTAAAGAGCATTAACGTACATCCATATAGATTGCCTAACATCCTCAATTGTTTCTCGGAACTTTAAATTCAATGTTTTCTTTTAAAAACATGCTGTAAATCTTGCTTAATTTTGAGACATTTGTTTCAAAGATTATTTTTATAAAGCAAGTATTTGCATTGACAACGCAAACACCAAAAGAAATTGATTAATTGAAATCCCTTCTTTTTTATTCAAAAAATGAGTTTGAAAGAAAAGAACAATTACATTGATGAATATCACTCGGCAAATTTACACTCCAGGAGTTGTAAATTTACATTCTAGAAACGTACCACGATCGCTCTTGGTAGTTGAAATAGATTATCGCTACAGCGCATTAATTTATCTCACTTTGCGTTTATTTTGATACATCGCAATGACACTGATGAAAATGATCAAAATGTATAGTACTGTTTGCCCGCTGTTTGTTTTAAGTTGGGCGGTAATGGATTATTCAATTTCCCGTTGACGATGGGAATCGAAATTGAAAGGGAGAACGTGCAATAAACATCGATTTTTGTTATAGACACTCGTAATAAAGTAACAAGTAATATTGAACAGGCTCCTGACAGGCAAGAATAATAATGAAATTGACACAAAATTGCAATGATCTATAACCGTGTTTACCCTAAGTGACAATAATTAATACCGACAAGCGTCCCAACATGTCATCAATTCAACAGACAATGTTACGTTAATGCGATAGACAACACTCAACAAGCGGCGTGGAAGTATCATGTTATCGATATGCTGCAAACTTACAGCGGAACTTTTGTTTCTTTAAAGAGGTATTATTTAACTAATATAGTTAGATAGAAATTTGAAACGTGAAAACAAATTATTAAAACTTTGATTAAAGGCAAAAAGGTGACAATAAAATTCAAGGTTTTAAGGTCAGATTCAAACATTGCTGATTACAATCTACAAGCGATGAATGGAAACGGACAAAAGAATATGATACAACTGTATAATTCAGATCAATTTGCAAAATAACTAAAACTGTCTATCTCTTTTGTCCTCGCTGCCTCTTCCCCATCTGTCTATCTTTCCCTCTCTATCTACACATACATGTCTCTATCTATCTATCTTTTCTCTGGTTGTCTTTGTCTCTACCCAGACAAATATTGTTTGAGACCATAAATATATCTATAAACACTATATCGAATAAGGGATTCATATTTTAAAAAAACAACTGAAATGGATACATTGTAAGTGAAAGTCATCGCTCACCAAAATCAACCACGTTAAATAAAACAACACCCAACTTGGCGATAACTACAGTACCAAAGCGAAGATTGAAACTTGAAAGCGAAGGAAAAGGACATAACACTCCTACTTGCTTCTACTAATAGATAGGTCTACTTGCTTCTACTAATAGATAAGTCTAAGAGACCACTAAAAGAATCAACAGCCGCAAATGAAACGAATGCCAATATTATCGCTTCATAATCTCTTTGATTGCTTCTATACCATCCATATGAATGCGTGTGTATTCGGGTCGATATGGTGTTCTAGTGATACTGTACACTGGCATGAGCGACGCGGGACTATGAAAAACTGCAACATGAATGTATCAATACTAACTCGTGTTGATTTACACCAAATATGTCATTAGACCAGCGCTTCATCAATTCCATCTTCATATCGGCAAAATGGTAATCGATGCAGGTGTATATCAATGTTTTCCTGTTTTTAGTATCTTTCTGTATGCATAAGTGTAGTTTAAGATCATTTGTAACATTTGAATTAAAAAAAATATATGTATCATTTCATATATGAAATTGTAAAACAATATGTGTACCATATCATGTATGAAGTTGTAAAACAATATGTTTCATTTCATATGAAGTTGTAAAACAATATGTGTATCATTTCATATATGAAGTTGTAAAACAATATGTGTATCATTTCATATATGAAATTGTAAAACGATATGTGTATCATTTCATATATGAAGTTTAAAAACAATATGTTTCATTTCATATATGAAATTGTAAAACAATATGTGCATCATTTCGTTAATGAAATTGTAAAACAATATGTGTATCATTTCGTATATGAAATTGTAAAACAATATGTGTATCATTTCGTATATGAAATTGAAAAACAATGACATTGAACACAAACGTTGTTATATGTATGCATACATTGCTCATGTTAATGTCACATTGAATTCTATGCTATGGTATTCTGTTCTGGATATTGTGAATAATTTTGAACACGATACAAGATCACTGCTTTATACTGATGTTGAAAGAGAATAAATAATTCTATAAATGTTTTATTAATGAATCACATGATATATCCGTCGTATTGACACAGTTTACTTTGATTATTGATAACCGTTCATCGTAAATGTTATTTTCATATCCTTCATTATCTAAATAACAGTTAATTAGCCGAATTTACGGGATGTTTTGCTCTCGGAGCTAAGTTATGTGGTGATGAAATGAACATGTGCTTTTGGTTAGGTGTATATTTCACGTGCAATGCGTGCAGCCGAAGTGCTATCAGCAACCGCTGGTACGGAACATCAATCAACGTGAAATCGACATCAGCCAGACGAAGCCTTTAGAAGCTATTCAGTGCGAGGGAAACGGTATATTTCGCCATCAATATGGAAAACCGAATTAAATCTACGCAGAAGTTTTCAAGTTGACAATTGTTTGAATAAATGTTATATTCATGATTAACACTTCTTCGATTGGACATGCCACTACAATAAACCGATTTCATATTTTCAGTGAAAGCCGTTCCATGTCTCCATAGAATACAGAAAATGGGAAACCTCACCAAACCTCCAAGAAAAACCCAAAGTTATATTGATCCAGTCCTCGGAGGGATACCATTCCTATTAAGTTCACCATAACTTTCAAGCATCAAGCAGTCCTGGTTAGATATACGCTAGGCTCTTGTCTAGTCCTGTGTATGTTCCACAAATATTGAATCACAGACCTGATTAAGTCTATAGATCCAGACAATGAAATTAACACCTTTTCTGGCACTTAATCATATGAATTATTTATCAAATATCTCTTTCTGTGATACATCAATTACATGTTCATTGAAACCGGTTAAAAGAAACTTCATTTTTTTTCAACAATTATTTCTGTATTTGATAAGGATTCTTCATAAATATGCTTAACTATATTTTACTCTTCCTACTAACAAATACGCCCATTCTTATATTAACATATTCTCGATTAAATCTCAAAATACCACTAAAGATAAAACTTTTTGTCATAATGTGTGCAAAACCAGAGATTCAGAACATGAGTAGTTGTGTAACACTGAACAAACGCTATCTTCCGAGTTGGGACTTGTTGCTTCAAGGATCTCGGAATCTCTGCAACAAATGAGAGAATGGTGAACTTACCTTTGGTTGGCACGTATAGATTGAGCGTTAAACAATCCTCCCCTTGATCACTCAGGAAAGGTGTAATATTTCTCAGGTGTGCTACCCGTCCTTCGGGAAGTGTCAAGCTTAAATCTCTTTCATGTCTTGTCATCTGGGGACAAACAGGTTGGTTTTTCACAGCTACTCTAATCCCCGTCCATTTCTCCATCGGGTTCTTGGGAGGCATAAACCTCATATTGCCTTCATCTAAATCCGCATATCGTAGACCAAGGTAGGCCTCAACAGGCCTAAGGTGCCGGTTTGGAAACTCGACAAGAATTCCTCGAACTTTTCCATAGCGAGTGTTGATAACTCTGTGACTGAGCTGCTTCATAATTACACTACCACCGCTTTCGTCCATGTGGAATATAAACACAAACACCAACACACATACAAGAAGACACTCCACCCCTAGAACACCCATGGTTGATCTGATGTGGCGACTCTCGGCAAAGTTTAGCACTTCTACTCATGACATGAAGCTGGGAGACCGTATCCGCTGGTGCCACACGGGCATGTTTCTGCGACTTTGGTATTATCGATGTTCAACCGGCAGCTAGCGAACTCCGCTACACGCGAGCAATTTTTAGCCTTGGCAAGAACTACAACGAGCATAGTTGAGGGAAAACGACTGGCAGTTTCGGCTTGTTTGAAAACATCACTTCGGCGGCTCATCGGGTGTCAAATTTAACTCGGGAGTTCGCGTGCCACAACGGTAGACGTGTGCCCCCAACTACCGCGCATGCGCATTACACAGCTAGGTTTCCCTCGGAGTGATGTACCGATATGTCAGATGCGGAATAGAAGGGTGATAAATTAAAGGAGAGGAAAGACCGAGAGCTTGAATATCTATCTCACACCTCTGGCCGTGAAGAGGCAATAGGCCACTTCATTGGTATGGGTATTGCAGACAGCTCCACGATCAATGTTTGCATCGGTATGACAATACCATTAGTTCAGCCTCTATAGTGAACTTCAAAAGGCACACAGCCAATGCGGAATAAAGTGGGGCTTGGTACACTCATATGTATCGTGTTTTATATTTTCTAATTTCTAGCAAATTAATATGCATCAGAAACATGAGAATTGGCGTTGGGAAAAACATTAAAAGTTCGGTGACCGAGTTACCAACTTCAGGATAAAGTTAAACCCAAATGCTTCACAACTTCGCAGTTGTACATTTGTGTTGTATATTCCCGGACCTTGCTATGAATGATAGCGTGCCAGGAACTGTTGATTTAAAATAGATTCTATAAACGATAATACAATATGATAAATGACATTTCGTTATTTTTTCATATTTCTTGTGGTAAATGTTTAAGTAAAAAAGTTTGAAATGTTATATTCTTAATTTAAAATAACTGTGCAATCATTTTAGACAGAAGTTCGCTTTACTTACATAAATAAACCAATAAAGTTATTTTTGAAAAACGCCGCCAATGGCTGAAATATTGCCCAAGCGGTGTAAAACAAAACCTCACTGACTCACTTATTGAAAATATATATTCAAACTCGTTGATTTAATATATAAAAAGTATGAATTTCCCTTTACAACATTTCAAAGCGTTTAACGAGATATCGCCGGATGATTAGATAGCTCATCCTCGATAATCCAGTGCTTTAGTTTCGATAAATCTACACTACAATTTGTTTAGATTTATCGAAACGAAAGCGCTGGGTTATCGAGGATGTAGAAAGCTTAAAGCTTAAACGTAATCACTTTTCTATTGACACTCCTGCTCGTATGACTGATATCGTTTCCTTGAGCCATTCATCTCTAAAAGGTTAAATGGTATTGAAAACAGATATTCATAGAGTTATTAACTCAATGCAATTTATGATCCCAATGGATATTTGACGAAATATGAGAAATACAATAACCGTTATCATTGGTACAGCTTTAATAAAGATTGACATACAGAAAAATAATTAAAAGTCTTCTATCATTCTGTATACCTGTGCAAATGCCAAAAGGTTAATATTATTCTCTTCTTTGAAAACTAATGTAATAAAACGTTTTTATCTCAGTATACTATTTACATAATCCAAAAGTCAATGACAGGGCAACATTTCTTATTGTCGTAATCTTTATTTATATTCACTAGGATATAATTTTAAGTCTTTATAAATGACTAGGAAAAGCTGTCAACGAAAATTGTAATATTCATCATCATCATCAGCATAGATCGCTCATCGTAACTACACATGTTGAGAATGGCGATTAACTACACTGTGTAGCACAATCTTTAACCTTCATCATTTGTATTAACGTTCACACAAATGCACTTATATTTGAGTTTAAATTTATAACATCATAAAGTGTCACCCTTCTTTCATTAAAAGACAGATTTAAAAGAAAGATCGTTACTTTTTTGAAAAACTCAAATGATGTAAATACGAACCTAGAGTAGAAACTTAAAATGAAAAACAAACTCATGTGAAACGGTGACGTCCCCAATGAATTGACAGGGTGAATTAAAGTTTCAAAGGGAGGAAACTGCAAGTGGCAGTAATACGTCGCGACATTCGTCCCAAACGGAATAACTCATTGTCTAACGCGTTGTCGGGGCGGATAGATGTATTTGTTTGACGGCTCCTCTCAATGAATTTTATTTACAGTCTGTCGAAGCCGTCCTTGTTCGTTTTCGTCACAGTCGCAACCAGTTGTTGGAGACGTAATGACAAAGGAATGATTTGTGATCGCGTTATTTTGACGAGAACACTGGCCCGGACCCGGTGGAACACATTGGAACATACGAGCTGATGTTGCCAGTTCCAAATTTCTTCCGCATGGGTGACTCAGTCTAACGAGCGTTCGGTTATCTAGATGGTCAACGATATCCTCAAAGGTTTTGGAAAATATGATATCTGATGATTGCGGGCTTAAGGTTTTATTGCAAGACGAAATGATGCATTGACATTTAATAAAGGAAAGATGCAAGGGATTTGGCAAGAAATGGACGCATTATTACAGTGAAAAGACCCATTTTGAATGAATATTTACTCCTCGAAGATATTGCTTTTGTATCCGACGAGTCTGTTCTTCACTGAACAATAAGATTTCGTTTTAAAAACGCCTGCAAAAGGACAGTAGCACTTTTTATGGGGAGTATAAGGTAATGTCAGGAAAATTAAAATTAATGGTTCCAATTGAAAGACAATGTATTTAAACTAAATGACGCAGTACTATTTCAAATATATAACGTAAAGTGTAGCCATGCGATTCCCTTTTCTTAATATAAAATATTAAATTATCAAAAAACGTGCTACTGCCCCTTTAAAATGTAGCTTAGCTTTACAATTTTGAGTTTTCATATATGGCCTTCCTTGTACAGTAGAACTTGAAGATCGGAGGTGATGTTTGTTACATACAAAATAGCCATCTTGGCGGTCTCCCTGCCTTATTCAGGCAATACACTCTTAAAGCAACTTTAAGGGAACATTCTGAGGTTTTCCCCCTCTTTTTAGGTCGTGGTGTGAACCTTAATACCAAGTGCTGATAAAAATCGAAAACATGATATATTCAAAATCAAATGATTAATTTAGGATAATAAAAATCGAAAATACATATGCAGGTTATCTTATATACGTGCAAAAGCCGCAACCCCTGTCCCAATACATAACGTCAAGTTGTAGAACTTATCAAACACAATAAGCTCTTTATTACCCTTCTGTCTTCTCATTTTGACAATTGATACGCGCCTTTGTCTTGAAGCAATCATGCTTTCATTTTACTAAACCGATTTGATATAAGTATCCTTTTGGCAGCAGTTAAGGCAAATTTTGATATACTGATACCATGTATAGTTTTGCAGGTCTGACTCACGGATTATCTCTTATGAAATTTCAAGTCGAAAAACTGAGAGCAAGAGTAACCACTTTATCAGGTCTGTAAATCGAAAGCCGTACTTTGATAAAAGTCATGCATTCAACCGTAATGACGTCATACGTTGCATCCTATTCTTCATGGTAGCAGCTGGGTGACAACGATAAATTCTTATTAATTATCTGCATCATCAGATAAATCTGTTGGCGACATTTCGAAATTCCACTTCTAAACTAAGGGGAAATTCCTAAGTTACCAATTTCAAAATACGTTCATTCGAGACCAATATTTATGATACCATATACCACATTTCATCACAAAACGAGTAAGTAATAATTGAAAAGTCAACTATTTGTCCTATTTAATTTGTTTTGAAATTTCCCCTTTTCTGTAAATTCAATGATGTAATTACATTTGCGTTTTAAAATAAAACCTTACTGATTATGACTTGTGAAAAAAGTTGAAATGCACATGAAATCCATTTGCTATGAACAAGGCATGTCAAATTCATTATCTCACACGAATGAAATGATCTGAATGGCAGGAAATGCCGACCTCGGCAAACTTGTTAATTTAAAAAATTCAAAGATTACTTGAATTATAAAATGCATATTTCTCGACTAAATGAAGATGAAAGAATTAAGCACTGAACATTTCCTAATGAATGTTTCTTAAAGAGAATGACGGAAGTATAACTGGCCACATGGAGTTAGCATGGGATCAATAATGATAAAGCTTTCATCTCATTAAGTCGAAAAGCAAGATGAAACGTCAAATTTGTATTCCTTGAAATCTGATGGGAAGAAGAAACAAAAAGTCAGTTGAAGCATATTTCATTTTAATAAGATTCCTTCCGATCCTTTAAATGTGTGGCTTAGTCGTTGAACGTCAGCTCTGGAATATCGTGGTTCGAATCCCGGTACAGGAAATGCTTTTTCCCCACTTAATTCCACCTGAAATGATATTAATAAATATTTAATTTTAAATTTAATATTAAAATTTAATATTAGTAATATTTATTACAAAATTATTTTTGTACACCATTAAGTCCATTATTCTTGCTTTAACCACATTTCCTTTTTAATTCTATAACTTAACAACTCTGATTAAAACTACTTGCCACATCCTACCGAATAATGAACAAGTATTTACTCTGTCTATATAATGTTGATACAAACCTATATACACTCTCGCTGTGGGTATCACTTATAAATGATACATTAAAACGGTCAATATCAATACTTTTATACAGCCAATAACAATTCATATCAGAGCGTGTTGTCTATCGATCGAGTGTGCATAGCTCTTGTGATTAAATGCTTGTGTGTGGCCATTTGTCATTCTTTTTTCAGCGTTCCACGTTTTTTTTCCAAGCTACTGGTCTCACAAGGGCACAGTTGTACTATGAGACTGAAACGAGACTTGCATTCATCCTCTTTAAAACAGAATTTGAATTTGCAAAACATTGTTTTTATGAATATAAAGGGCATATCCTCTTTATTCTAATTTCTATACTGAAAAACGAATCCTGAAATTAGAAAATATTTGACCTTGATTTTTGATTTGACATTTTATCAAACATAGGTGATTATAGGCGAAAGAGAATGAAGAATAAAAA
Organism: Steromphala cineraria; assembly: GCA_916613615.1. Taxonomy (NCBI): domain Eukaryota; kingdom Metazoa; phylum Mollusca; class Gastropoda; order Trochida; family Trochidae; genus Steromphala; species Steromphala cineraria. The sequence continues at coordinate 42,227,649 of OU744734.1, read as the reverse complement.
CGGGGAGAATGAAGTTTTGTTTCGTAGTCAATTTAAAATATTTTGACTTTCTACGAAGTAATAATATCGATGAAAAAGAATCATGTGGATCATAAAATGTCACCCATCTGTGCAGCAATGAGACGCATCAAAAGTCACTATTTAAAACGATATCACTAAGTCATCTGTAAATATTTGACTAACTTTTTGAAAAAGTAATTTAACTTTCGATGGCATGATACATATTCAATTAAGTGATATCTTCTTTCAAATTGTGCAAAGATTAACTTGAGACCATTATAAGTAAGGTAATTTGTAACACAGCTTTCATAATAATTCCGTTAAAAATCATAATACACGTTGGTTAAATCGGAGATGGTTAAACAACAAGCCATGTCTACGATAAAAATTAATCGATCTTTTAAGAAACAATGTGCTAGACGCATATAAACATAAACTTTGTATAGGAAATACATTGAATCCAACAAGCCATAGCCATACACTGTTTTGATCGATCCATACTACAGACATCCGAACAGCGTGATAACGATGGAAGGGAGACAACCCGCGGAGTTTGTTCTAAATCAGCAAACCACCTAAAACGCGATAGGCGAATATCAATCGTCCCGAGAAGACGCATTGTGAAATAAAAACACGAAACACAATTACATTAAACAGATCAATTTTATAGCATTGCATTATTATTGGCATGTCTAATAATCAACAAAAACTCGTTTTAACATTTTAAATATTTTTACATTGTACGGGGGAAAAAGTATTTACAATATAGATAAATAAATAAGAGGATATTTGTCTTTTTTTTTAATAACATGTTTATCTCATCGTATGAGGAAGAAACTTTATAAAAAATAACTTTTCTTTTCTGCCTCACGAGATGAGATATACATGGCATTCGTCAAGACAATTCATATTTTCTATTTATTATATAATTAAATCGTATTTTTCGCCTAAGCGACGACATAACGTCATGAGCGTGGCATTGCGTCAGAGCATTGTTCAATGACGTCAGGTCAGTGTTGTTATCAGTCATTTAAATCGTTCTATTGTTATTGTCACTGGTGATTGATAACACGTTTCATTTTCATTAATAATTCTCGATTTTTCATCGTCAATCTTATAATAAAAAATATTATATTCATGTTTGTTTCACCGTACAGGTGCTTTATCGTTGGGAAGCCCATTGGCTACTAAACGGACAACTTTCCAAATATAAGCTTATGACCTTCTATGCACCTTCAATATATCAAATGAAATCATCCTACCCCTTCTTCAATAGTAATAACAATTTTACCGTGGGTATTTCTTTCATATTTGACCAAAAAAGTATCTGTTTGCGCCATAGATAATAATAATTTCATAATTTCAAAACTTTCAAATATTTTAAAGCATGTTTGTCCCTTGAAGTGGGAATGTAAGATATTTAGACTCAATTTTCACTTTAGACAACCAATCTATTTGCTTTATTTTAAAAAAAAATTACAAATGCTTTTAAAAAAGTCAATCAAAGTTGTGGGTTTTAAATGTAAAGAGAGAGAGACAGAGAACAAAAAATCGTTAATCATACAAAACGCAATAATGTATGAAAAGTTTCGTCGTGTTGAAGTGTTACTTTGCATTGTAAAACTTAATGGCTGTAATCAAGAGGAAATCAAATTGATAAACTGTAAATCGATTCCAAGATTTTCAGTTAATAATGCAAAAACATGATCTTAACACGAACTTTAGCTCCAGTCTATCGAATTCAGATCATATTACAAGAAATTAAACAGTAATTTGTGAATAATGGTTCGTTGCATTAAGTTGTAATTTATTGGCAAGCTGTATTTTTATTTAATAATAAAAAGCTTCTGCTTGCAGATAATGGACAATGAAACTTGTTTGATTGAAAATAAGTAAGATTTTGTAGCGCTTATCACTTACTCAGTAAAATAATTGTTATAACAATTTTTAGTCAATATATAGAACGTCTCCGGTAAAACCGATTAAAATTGAATATTATAGATATTGTAGATACCAAGAAGAGGGTTTCCTAAGTTCGACAACTTGTTCCCAATCCGAATCGTTGTGTATAAAATTTGATTAAACTATTAAACCATTATGTTCAATCAGTGTTAAACCTTCTTAGGTTTTGTTAAAGTTCCTCTAATTCCTTTGAGAGGCATTTTAGAAGTTGGAATGACAATAATGCTGAGGAATATATGGATGACAACTTCTTTGTTCATTGTATGAGACGTTTCGACACAGATTCTTGTGTCGTTCTCAAGCAGAGGAAGAGTAATGAGGTAGGGGCATATATATAAGTAAATAGTACAATGCACAGTAACATTGTTACTGTGCATTGTACTATTTACTTATATATATTGTTACTGTGCATTGTACTATTTACTTATATATATGCCCCTACCTCATTACTCTTCCTCTGCTTGAGAACGACACAAGAATCTGTGTCGAAACGTAGTAACAATTTTGAGAAAATCTACGTAAAATATTAGGATTTTGGAGAAAAAGTGGTAAATTTGTACGAAATCTGACAAGTCCTGTCCGGCTCAGAACTTCTAAATTAATCCACACATGTTGATCAATTTGATTTGGAGATACATAATTATATGAAGGTGTGTCATGAAGAATAATTTAGAAATAATTTTGGTAAAATTTTGCCTTTTTTGGCAAAAAAATTGTGGACTGAAAACTGTTTCAAGTCCTGTCCGGCTCACAACTTCTTAATTTACATCACATTTTGATCAAATTTGATATGGAGATAAATAATCTTATGAAGGTGTGTCCCAGATAACAATGTAAAACATATTTATTTTAATTCAAATTTTTGGTTAAAAGACAAATTTAAGTAAGGACTGTTAAAATCAAATGTGATATTGAGATACAGACTGACATGAATATGTGTCATGATCAACAATTTTGAAATTATGTTTGTAATCTTTTATATAAATTGGCAAAAAAGGAGGATTGCTGTGGAAAACTGGTACGAGTCATGTCTGGTTCAAAACAAAGTAAGATAAAATAAGTGAAAATGATTTTGTACAAGTTAGCTCTACTTGATGAAAAGTGTTGAATTTGAAAGCTTTTTTTTCATATGTTCTTCTTGGTTTATATATGATCAAATTGATCATGGAGATCCTAAATGCTTAATACATAAAATTGTGGGTTTGATTTTAATTTTGTTTGTTTACTCGAACTATGCCCAACAGTGAACATAATGTTGGTATCATTTAATGTTTTCATTAGAACAATTTCCTTCATATCCTGGAAAAAATATGTTATTTTGGTTGACAAAATTAATCTGCATTATGATAAGGAAAACTTATACATATTGTGCAATTTATGGGGGATATAGCTCGACCATGCCAGCTGCTTGTTGCACATACATCAGTAAATATGGCGAATTTCATAAACATTCAAACAGTAATTATGAACTTTAAGCTGAGATGATTTCAATTCAACCTGCGACGTTTTTCATGAAAAGTATTGATGTTACACTAAATTAACATGCAAGTCTATGGAAAAAACGTCACCGGACGAATATAACTGGCATGAGTCTGTAGTTGAAATATAATTAAAGGAAATACTTCAGCTGGTTGTAAATGGAGAGAATGCAATTTGTTTGGATAATTAACAAAAACTTGTTTAATAGCTCTTTCCTTTCTGTTTTAAACTGTGCTTAATTTAACCTCTTTGCAATTATTATTAAGCTGTGATTGAACGCTTGTCAAATATGCTTGTCATTCGAAAACTCAATCAGAAATGAACGTCTACAATCCCGGTTTCAGTTTTTAATTTCATGTACTACAGGCATGCATATGCATAGGGTATGTTCTCCATTTAAAAAATAGGACATTATTACGGATGCCGAATTTCGACCGAGACTATCCACCGATTCACCATGGAGGAATCGGATGTTTTTTCTTATCCTTCTTTTAATATATTTTTTCTACAGGTATCCTGAAATATAGTGCTTTTCCTCATTCCTGATAGATTTTTACAAACTTTATGTGAACATTTTATGTGAAATTTTAAATTATTATCTTGTATACGAAAAAAGTGTTTTTCCTGTAACAGAAATATAAAATTCAGAAAAATTAAAGATCCATTATATTTTAAAAGAAAAGACTTCTGTCATGCTGATCATCAACCAAAGGTTTAGAGTATTTAAGATGCCTTGTTGACTCCAACACAATATGCTTGCTGAAAATGTTGATGGAAAAGTGAATAATGTTAAGAAATTTATTTCAGATAACGCAAATTATCAAAAAAATAACCATATTTCAAGAGATGCATCTTTCTCTATGCATGCTCAACCAAACCCACTACACAATGATGGTGTGAGGAGACATAATGTGTTACTGTAAAAGACATCCAAGAAACTTAATACATAATTAGGGGGCGAAAAATCGGTGCATTTAAATTTTTGTATGGAATAACGATGCATTTTGCTCTACTAAGAGGTTTGTGTTTTAGCCACACATCCTCAGATGTATTTCTAAAGACTTATTTGAGAGACAGCATTGTGGGAAAAATGCTGAAATATGGCATAAAGCCAGATAATAGCCTTTTCTTAAATCATGCAATAAAAACAATGATATTTCTCAGTCCATCATTTATGTGGCATGACTATGAAAGGGAAAAAAACCCCCCAAAAACTAATTTCTATGAAACTTTTCAAAATAAGCAAGATAACCATACTCCAACAAGTGATGCTGTATTTTTGCTTGTGTGAATTTCAAAGACGTCATGCAATTGCCATAAAAATAGAGAACATCTTTTGAGAATGACTCATATACAAGAACGTATTCAAAAAGTGGTACAAATTGGTACATGTCTCTTACTGAAATTGTTTGTCTAATAATATATCAAAATTATTTTCATGCAATCATATAAGAAGCACGGATATTGATAAAGATTATTCGACGGAGGACGTTCCGTTTCGTTGTCTGTGTTTTGATCAGGTTAATGACTCAAATAGGTTGTGTAGAGACAGAGACATCCTATAATTGGACAGACTGGGTTATTGCGTGTTAGCCTTCAAGTGTGCCAAGTAGTTGATCAGTTTACCTTTAGCTTTGGTAAATTGTTGGCACTTTATTTCATACGAATTGAATCATTTTCTTACAGATGACGGAATTAAGTACCTGATATCATGGTAGACAGTGTAAAGTGATATAATTATTCACAGCCGAAGTTAGCATCGAGAAGTTACCTTGAATCGCTGGTCGAAATAATATTTAACATTGAATAATCATGTAAATGAGTTTAAGAAAATGAGATTTAATTTTACTTTACTTGTTATACTACGCACTTACTATGAAGTATATTATTACAAATATAACATAGACATAAAACTGTTACACAATTTTGTGATTGTGGAAAGTTGTTAAGTTTTTTTAAAGGATAATCAAAGCACATTTATTTTATCAACACATGTGCTTACGTTTGAGAATGTACTGCATATTGAATTTTCTCATCACATTGCATGTCGATATATATTTGTTTATTAAACAGAAGGATCTGATTAACCTGTGTTGTTCACATGGGGTTCACATTCTGAACGGTAGATTTAACGATGACCCACATGGTGCTTTTACATGTTTCGTAAACAATGGTGCAAGTCTTGTTGATTATTCATTGTGCTCATCTGATTTATTTCCACGAATTGTGAACTTTAGTGTTATAACTAGATCGGAGTCGGATCATTTTCCTATCATGTGTACGTTAAAGTTAAACGATAATAACATATCATCAGATTTTCCTACAGTATGTACTAACACTGCCCCTATCAGAAGACTAGTATGGCGTCCAGAACGTGCAGAGGCTTTTCATGACAGATTGAGTGAGGAATTAAGTCAGATCCCTATCGAGGATTTCAAGGACACAGCAGACCAGAGTCCCTCTCTTGCTGCCCGTAAACTGATAAAGTGCATAGAGCCGTCAGCTGGAAGCTGTGGTATGACACCCTGTGTTAATAGTAACTCTGTTAACAGTCACATCAGTGCAGTGTGGTTTGACAAAGACTGTGAAAACTTAAAACGTGAAAAATATCACCTCTTGGACAGATTCAGAACAACGGGTGACTTTGGCTATATATCATTATTCCATACTGCTCGAAACAAATTTAGAGAGTTATGTCGTCACCGGAAATAACTTTACTACTCAAATGTTACCAGTGACTTGCTTGTGAAGTATCAAAGCAATAATGCAAGATCCTTTTGGACTTATGTTAAAACCTTTAATAAGAATTTTATGTGTACTTCCCCATCCATTGATTGTTCGTCCTGGCTCGATTATTTTAAATCTGTTCTTAATATTGAACATGCTGCTATTGATGAAGAGTTTATCACGTTTGTCAAGGATTATATAAGTTGTCATGACGATAGTGCCTCTCTTTGTGCTGCGTGTAATGATGATGATGTTAATAATCTGTTAAACAGAGATTTTACTCAAGAGGAAATTGATAGAGCTGTACATGATCTCAAGTTGAGAAAAAGTTCTGGTCCTGATGGTGTACCACCTGAGGTTTTTAAACACAATTATGATATTCTCTCTTCAAATTTGCTTGTACTTTTCAATAATGTATTTAAATGTGGGAATTTTCCAGAGCAATGGTCTGAAAGTATAATTTTTCCTTTACATAAAAAGGGCAGCAAACATGATGTCAATAATTATAGAGGTTTGTCTCTGATGGATATTTGTGGTAAGTTGTTTACTGCTGTACTTAATAATCGTTTGAAGGATTTTGTTGAGTTTATGAGTTTGTATCCGGAAAGTCAAGGTGGTTTTCGTAAAGGATATTCAACGGTGGACAATATATTTACTTTACAAAGCATTGTTCAAAAGAATTTATCAAAATCAAAAGGGCGTTTTTATTGTTTATTTGTTGATTTTCGGAAGGCTTTCGATTCTATAAATAGAGATTTATTGTATTATGTTTTGTTATCCAATAACATTCACGATCGTATGTTTAAAATTATCAAGAATATATATTCAAAAACAAAGGCTTGTGTTAAACTTTCTAAATCATCAGTTTCAGACTACTTCGATTCTTTCAGTGGTGTGAGGCAGGGGTGTATTTTGAGTCCTTTATTGTTTTCTTTGTTTATAAATCAGCTTCATGGTGAAATGGAATCGGATGTTTTTCTTATCCTTGTTTAAATGTATTTTTTCTACATATATCCTGAAATATAATGCTTTTCCTCATTCCTGATAGATTTTTACAAATTTTATGTGGAAATTTTATGTGAAAGTTTAAATTATTATCTTGTATACGAGAAAAAATGTCTTTCCTGTAACAGGAAAATAAAATTAAGAAAAATTAATGATCCATTATCTTTTGAAAGAAAACACTTCTGTCATGCTGATCATCAACCATAGGTTTAAAGTGTTGAAGATGCCTTGTTGACTTCAACACAACATGCTTGCTGAAAATGTTGATGGAAAAGAGAAAAATGTTGAGTATTTATCCAAAAAAAATAACCACCTTTCAAGAGATGCATCTATCTCTATGCATGCTCAACCAAACCCACTACACAATGATGGTGTATAAAATGGGGCAAGGACTGTTCATTATTTTTCAATTGATTAACAAATTGAATTTGTCTTTCATATAACGGTCTTTTCTGTAAGAGATGTGTTTGTTATCGGAAAGACCATTATTGTTATTGCAAAGACAAATTAATAGATATTTGTATCATACTTGTTTGAAGAATTTGATTGACGTATACAAAATCACTTAAGGTTCTTTACCAGATAGGATAAAAGCATCCTTTTCTGCAGTCAATCATACAAGTTTTAGTCAAGGGTTGTTATTTAAAATACATTATCGATACTGTAGAGACAATTGAATATATACACAAAGAACTTAATTAAGCACCCCCCTATTTTGAAAAATGAATTTTGGTGCTCTGGGACTATGCGGATTAATATGATGTATTGACCACTCAAGATATAACAATTGCTTTGTTACCGTCTATTTACTTGAACTAAAAGTCGCTAATGTGCAAACATAATGAAAATATGAGAAAAACTGAGACTTCTGAAATTTGGCCAAATATAACTATTGTCATAGGGGGAAAGCTACACATTAAACTTTGGATGTTATGAATTAAAAATAACACTTCTGATCCCTAGTTGACATTAATACACAAAAACCCTTTTTATCATGCATGATAAGAGGATGTCAAGACATCCAATTTTCAGTACTTTTTTCATCAAAAATTGATAAAATGCCTACAATCTCAACATTTGTAATTACATTTGAGATTCCTTAAGTTGAATTTGTTGATCAAACACTTCTCCGTCCTTTAGATAAGCCATTTTATTTGATAGTGACCAATAAGTGTTCTTGTGCAGTTTTCTTTAAATTCGGTATTTGATAATTTTGTGATTTTGAAAGTTCATACTGCTTTAACGATTAAGTTTTGCTATGGGGTTATTTACTAAAAAGTCATCAATTCACTCAAGAGAATGATAATAATCACATTGCAGCAAACAATATTGACTTTCATTTTCAATTTAAAGGTAACTTGGATTTTAACTAAAAAATACCAAGTTTTTGTTAAGCCAGTTATTCAGTGACAGCGAATCGTAAACCGTATGAATTTTTCGTTTCCACACTGGTAATTGATCGTTCTTTTAATGTTAATTAATCCTTATATGTTTGCTTGTACATTTGTTTTGCTTAATTAAGTTCTTCGTGTATATAATCGAAAATAAACATTATATTTGGTTGTTTCTCTCTTCTAAATTTGTACTGAGCTCATGAATTGTCTTTTAGAATTATTTTTGTAAAACATTGTTATTTTTTCTAAAACAATGTGTATGTTTTCAGTCTGTGGTATATATATGTTGCATGAAAGACATAATAATAAACTAATAGACCGTATTTGAAATACAACATTGTGGAAAAATGCTGAAATATGGCATATAGCCAGGTAATAGCCTTTTTTAAATCATGCAATAAAAACAATGATACTTCTAGGTACATCGTTTATGTGGCATGAAAGGAAAAAACCCCAAAACCATAACATTTCTATGAAACTTTTCAAAATTAGCAAGATTACCATACTCCAACAAGTGATGCTGTATTTTTGCTTGTGTGAATTTTATTCAAAGACTTCATGCACTTGCCAAAAAAATACCCCATATCTAAGACAAATACCTATGTGCAGTGGGCACAGCATTGAAATATTAAATTTGCGCTTTAGAACAATTTAACTTAGCATTTTAATTTGTTCAGTTCCGAAGCGGTAAAACCAAAAATCGAAGCAGTACGGCATAGCAATGAGCTAAGCACTAAGCAGTTGACCAGAGCACTGAAACAGCGGGGCTAAAGATTATTATATTACAACCAAGCAAGAACTGTAGTGCTTTAGCTAAACACTTTCCAATGTCCTTAGCTATCTTTCCTGAGTCACGCATTTGTTCTTCTATCCCTTCCTTTGCATAATATTTTTACATTTTGTCTTTCCTGTAACAGTCAATGTCGTTAACATAACAAGCAGGCAAATTTCTAAAACATGACAAAAACGTAATTGATTTATTACCTTGAGGCAAAAATGCTTGTCATAAAATGTCAAAAAACTTAAAACTTGATCACATGATCTCTTAAAGCTATCTTCATTTAATTTTTATGTTGAAGTCAATTGATAAGATATGAAGAAAATTTGAAAGAATCAACATGCTTAATTTTTTTTCAACCAACTTAGTGTACAAGTGTTTATCATATGAATATATTACTTATTTTTTAATTTTGACGTTTGAGTAACAACATATATGATAAAGTGGATACTACAATGCAAAATCTTTACATACAAATGTTTTTTAAAGAATACACACAAGCATCACTGTCGTTACTGGAAAGACATTGTCTCTTCATCCTCATTAGTGTAATTAGTGTTAATCAAAATATCATACATAATTAAGCCTCAAATACATTTGGAATCTGATGTTTAAAAATGTACCTAACCATTTGTGGTAGAAACAAATCTGGAATCCTTTTTTTTTGTTTTTTTATACACAAAAAAGCTGCAACTTTTGAGAATGACTCATATACAAGAACGTATTCAAAAAGTGGTACAATTGGTACATGTCTCTTACTGAAATTGTTTGTATAGTAATATCTCAAAATTGTTTTCATGCAATCATATATAAGTAGCATGGATATTGATACAGGTTATTCGTCAGAGGACGTTCCGTTTCGTTGTCTGTGTTTTGATCAGGTTAATGACTCAAATAGTTTGTGTAGTGACACAGAGACATCCTATAATTGGATAGACTGCGTTATTGCGTGTTTATGATGGCCGAGAGGAGCCATTTTAATTTCGGGTTAAAGATCAACACGAAATCGCGAAATCGCGAAAACTAAACCTCGAAATTGCGAAATGGCGAAACGAACACAAAGCGAAATTGCGAAACATGTAAACGAAATAGCGAAACATGTAAACGAAATCGCGAAACATGTAAACGAAATCGCGAAATTGCGAAAGGTGCGAGAAGCGAAAGAGCGAAATCGCGAAACATGGTAGAAACGAAAAAACGAAATCGCGAAACGTGAACGAAACAAAAGTGCGAAAGTGCGAAAGTGCGAAAGTGCGAAAGTGCGAAAGTGCGAAAGTGCGAAAGTGAGAAAGTGCGAAAGTGCGAAAGTGCGAAATCGCGAAATCGCGAAATCGCGAAATCGCGAAAGTGCGAAAGTGCGAAAGTGCGAAAGGGCGAAAGGGCGAAATTGCGAAAGTGCGAAACCAGGTAAGTGTTTATTGCGCATGTCTATAATGTCTAGAAGTTTGAAAAACTACAAGTCTGTTTGCTTTTTGCTTCATCTTTTTTCGGGACGTCTAGTGCGTTTTCCATGACATGCATATACGTGTAATTACATCAATTTAAAGACAATTTCTAGGCCTTTATGGTGATTGTTTTATATTTGATATATCTTGTCTGTGAAAAAGGTTATGAGGCCCGTTAAACTCATGTACTTTGATACTATGATGTCGAACTGTATTTGCGACATCTTTTGCGGGACTTCTAGTACGTTTTTCACATAGCGTATGTGTAAGTTAGTGACACCATTTTCAAGACAATTTTAAGGCCTTTATAGCGATAATTTCAGATTTGATATAGCATGTCTGTGTAAAAAGTTATGAGGCCCGCAAAAATTGAGGTTAAATCGGCGAAAAGTTTGAAAAACTACAAGTCCAGATGCGCGCGCTTCACTTTGCACGTTCGTATACGGGGCTTCTCCCGTGCTTACCCCTTTCCGCATACATTTCAACATGGTCTCGAATTAAAGACAATCTTTTTACCTACAAAATAAAGTAAAATAAACTGAAATGACGCATGTCGCAAAGGGCCTACAAGGCCCGATACATCGGCAAGTATATAAGATAATCGCTTCCGAAAATGACAAAGTCTGTCTCCTAACCTAACTTTGCAGGTTTCTCCTGTGCATATAACTAAAGTATACATTTGTGTAGAATATATTTATGTAAGAGAATGATCCCCGAAGTTGTGCACACACAAATGGTCACACTGCAGCTTCCGCTTCGAGTCTTATGTCGCTATTTTCAAACTTTGGACTTGCACATATGAAACGACTTTTACTTTGCACCAAATTGTATAGATAATTATTGTCTTAATTTCTACCGTAACATACGTTTAGTTTGCAATATAATATACATATAATTCTCTTACATAAATATATTCTACACAAACGTATACTTACGTAAATGAGATTAACGGGCCTCATAGTTTTTTTCACAGATAAGTTATATCAAATACAAAAATATCGCAATAACGGCATTGAAATTGTCTTTAAATTGATGTAAGTTACACGTATATGCGCTTCATGGTGAACGTTCTAGACGTCCCGCAAAAGATGTCGCAAATAGTACACGGACTTGTAGTTTTTCAAACTTTACGCCGATTTAACCACCCTTTTTGTGGGCGTTATAACTTTTTACACAGACATGCTATATTATATCCGAAAGTATCGATATAAAGGTCTTAAACTTGTCTTTAAAATGGTGTAGATAACTTGCACATGCGCTACGTGACAACAGCACTAGACGTCCCGAAAAAAGATGTAGCAAAAAGCACACAGACTTGTAGTTTTTCAAACTTCTAGTTTTTCAAACTTCTAGTTTTTCAAACTTCTAGTTTTTCAAACTTCTAGTTTTTCAAACTTCTAGTTTTTCAAACTTCTAGACATTATAGACATGCGCAATAAACACTTACAAGGTTTCGCACTTTCGCGATTTCGCACTTTAGCAGTTTCGCAGTTTCGCCCTTTCGCCCTTTCGCCGTTTCGCAGTTTCGCCCTTTCGCACTTTCGCGCTTTCGCACTTTCGCACTTTCGCGATTTCGCACTTTCGCACTTTCGCACTTTCGCACTTTCGCACTTTCGCACTTTCGCCCTTTCGCCCTTTCGCCCTTTCGCAATTTCGCACTTTCGCCCTTTGCACTTTCGCACTTTTGCACTTTCGCACTTTCGCACTTTCGATTCGTTCACGTTTCGCGATTTCGTTTTTTCGTTTCTACCATCTTTCGCGATTTCGCACTTTCGCGCTTTCGCGCTTTCGCACTTTCGCACTTTCGCACTTTCGCACTTTCGCACTTTCGCACTTTCGCCCTTTCGCCCTTTCGCGATTTCGCACTTTCGCCCATTGCACTTTCGCACTTTTGCACTTTCGCACTTTCGCACTTTCGTTTCGTTCACGTTTCGCGATTTCGTTTTTTCGTTTCTACCATCTTTCGCGATTTCGCTCTTTCGCTTCTCGCACCTTTCGCAATTTCGCGATTTCGTTTACATGTTTCGCGATTTCGTTTACATGTTTCGCGATTTCGTTTACATGTTTCGCAATTTTGCGGTTTAGTTTTCGCGATTTCGCGATTTCGTGTTGATCTTTAAAGCGAAATTAAAATGGCCCCTCTCGGCCATCATACGTGTTAGCCTTCAAGTGTGCCAAGTAGTTGATTCGGTTTATCTTAAGCTTTGATAAATTGTTGGCACTTTATTTCATACGAATTGAATCATTGTCTTACAGATGACAGAATTAAGTACCTGATATCATGGTAGACAGTGTAAAGTTATATAATTATTCACATTCGAAGTTAGCATCGAGAAGTTGTCTTGATACGCTGGTCGAAATAATAATTAACATTGAATAATCATGTAAATGAGTTTAAAAAATGATATTTAATTTGACTGTACTTGTTGTACTACGCACTTACTTGAAATATGAAGTATATCATTACAAACATAACATCGACATTAGACTGTTACGTAATTTTGTGATTGTGGAAAGTTGTTAAGTTTTTTTAAGGATCATTAAAGCACATTTATTTTATTAACACAGGTGCTTAAGTTTGAGAATGTACTAAATATTGCATTTTCTCATCAAATTGCATGTCGAAATATATTGGTTAATAAACACACATTTAACTTTTCAAGAAAGACAGTAAAATTTTCTCGTAAATGAAACAAAATGAGATGCGAACTTGATATAAGTGTTTGTTAAAGTCTATAGGATCATTGACATTTATGAGATCAAGTTTAGTCAATATATCTAAACAATTATAAGTACTAGTGTAATCGTTCTTTTCATTCCTTATTGTCACAAATGTCGCTCACACCACATAGGTTGTTAATCAAACAATCACCATAACTATGTACACAGTTAATCAAACAATCACCATAACTATGTAAACAGTTAGTCGAGTAATGGTGAAGAGTTCTAATCGATTTGATCAATTGACAGCAATTTTTTTTTTTTCAAATCTTTTTTATTCATTTCAATGTATACAAAGTCATCCTCAGTGGTAGAGAGCAAGATTTACAAGGATTGGAAATCAATGAATAGCATGAGTACAGGCAATTTGTAACAGTTGATATTCCTTAGTGGAAATGGAACACTATATGTTTTCTAAGTATGTTATCACTTTGTTTGGCCATTTCCTCTGAAACCTCACAATTCTATAATTTTTTCTGGCTAAGTACTTTTCAACAAATAAGATATTTTGAATTGACAGCAATTGATTTAAATATCCCTGGAACGAATGCTTTCAGGTGGGATAAATCTTTAATCATGATTTTTAAAATATTGAATGATATCAATAATTTCTATATTCATCCCTTTAAGTTGAAATTTTAACATTGACAGAAATCACCAATATAGATTGGTACAAATCATGTTGAGTATGCCTTGAGATCAAACATTGTCTCAAAATCACAAAATGAAAAGAATCATTTACAATACCAGACCCTGTAAAGTAAAGCAGATTCGTTAAATGTTATATGCGTGACTTGCGTGCGTGTTGAGCAGCCCTACAAGTAGAAGCAGTAAATTGAATACAATTACTCCTGCCAGTTTAATTACTTCATTGATACAGATCGTGCTGGCTTGCAGCACTTTAATACCAAGCCTTCTCACCTGGCGACTATGTGGAATGTAGAAAATGTTTGTATCCTCATGAAAATAATGATGGCCTCTTAATTTGTTTTAATAGTTATGGTATGGAAGCCTAACCCCAGGAATGGGATTTGTGTGCTGTCTTTGTTCATCCACCCTTATTGACGGGATTCAGCTACGTTAAACTTTATGATTCTGATTTATCCATTGGATGACGACTTCCATGCCAACATGGTATAAACATATGATGTTAAGGGAGATAGAAATGAACATGTTTGTATCAATATTTTCGCTAATAAAGGAGAGAAAGGTAATGAAAAGAATGTTTAACAGACTAAAAGTAGGACATTGAACAATTCAAAAATCCCCCCCCCCTGTACAGCCTTGGTGACCCTTCAGGAGTATGTTAACTCACTGAAAGTAGGAGAGACAGATAAGAGGCATTGTTTTACTAGCAATCGTATGCCGGATTTATCCATGAATGACAACTTCATAGCAGAATGCTGTTCAGTCAGATTTGAAATTAATATGGCTTCAATATAGGATCATTCTTAACATATACCTTAAATAATGACGGAAGTGCTAGGATTGCTTTTTAGAGTTCATTATAATTTGTAAGAAAATAAAAAGATATATTGTGTTAAGATCTACTAAATACAATATTACATATATCCATATACTGACACATATGATTGCAGAATATTTCACGTGAGGGTTTTACAGGAAGAATGTGGTGGGATAACAGGGACCCACATTTTCAGAGTCGAGTAAGAAAAATAAGTTATGATCTGTATATTTATGCAATGAGGTCAATAAATCTAAGAAAATAAACTACAAAGGATGATTAAGATATCGATAAATGGTGTCTTTCATTGAGAGAACTTAGAACATTGAGAATACACAAGTATATGTATTCATAAAGAAAATATCTAATTTCACTCCATACTGCTTTACTGCTGCCAATATCGAACATTTAGTGGTACATCAAAACATCGAAATTTCCTGTGGCTAGTATTTCAATAAAAAAAACCTAAACAGTGTAACATTAGTTTGAATGATTTTGAATGGCTTTAAAGACTGACCGAAATTAACAATCTTTAGACGAATCATGTTATTGTCGCAAAAGAAAATGACAGCATTATGTTATCAGAGGTAATATTAAGAAATATGCCACGGCCCTGTTAATGTACTAAATATTTAGTATTTTGACCTGTACAGCGACGTTAATTGTGTTGTTATTGTGAAAATCACCACAGGCTAGATTATGTATTAGTTCTCAAGTAGACGATTGTTTATTAATCATCTGTATGAAACTCTTATTTAGGTCAAACATCAATTACAGCATTTCCTGCAGTAGTTTAATCACTCTTTGAACAAACGTGCAAACGTTCACGTTATATGCACCATGACATTCACAAAAATGTTGATTAACCATAACTGTGTTTACGATGACCCATTATGTGCGGAAATCTACCAATAAAAAAATGACTAGCTCCGCTCTTAGAATCGGGCGTCATTAGGATTTATGTTGCATTTTCCGAATTATGTAAGTATAAATGAAAATAATTTAATGTAGGACTTATTGGAAGTGAACAGTAAAAGTAGTTTTAACTAGATTGCCCAATTCTAAGAGCTGAGCTAGTTCTTTTTTCATTGGTTGATTTCCGCGTATGCTTGACACTGAGCGAGTGGGTAAGTCGCGAGATTTAATGTAGGACTTATGGGACGAACAAATTACAGATACCTTTTGTGAGAGAGTAACTAGGGTTTATTGAGCATCAGAATTGCCTTTCAAAATCGACAAATTGACTTATAATAGTTTTAGTAAATTGTTATTAAGAAAAACACCAAATGTGTTTGTACAAGAAAGTTAAAAACATGAAATCGGTTTGTCCGAGAATCTCGAAGAAACAGAAGCAAACTAATACAAGGCACTTAAGCTCAAACCCTGAAGAAGAGTGTTGTAAAGTTGAAGTTGCAAAGGACGTATTTTTATTTTCAGATACCTTACTTGAACTTGGGCAAACATACATGACATTGGCAAAGGGTTTTATCTTAAATAAAAGACACTCCAGATAATATGACACACACGTCTCAGCAAGGAACCATAATTGAAATGGCGAGAGTCATTCTTAAGAGTGAAAACCAAAAGCACCTGGTCGATGACTCTTCTACGTGGTTTGAATTGACGAATTTTGGCTATTATTGTCCTTTTTTAGATGTCATGAGAAATATATCAGATTTGTTGCACATTGAGTATGGTTTTCACTTTCACGTGTGTTTGCATCGATTACTGTCATTTTTTGTGTTGCTATATCAATCCTGCCGTTTGTTGTTCTTCATTTTGAGCCATGTGCTTTCGATTTCAACGACAGTACAAGATAATTTTCACCCAAAAAAATATGCAAATACCGCAGTTGATCTTGTCCTTGGCAGTGTCTGCTCTACACTTTATATGTGATCCCCAAAGAACATCATTTACCACAAGTAGCTTTCGAGTATTTTCAGCTCTGTTCTTAAGTCGACTATATCGCCATGCACCCGGCCACTAGTGTTCCTTATGAATTTTCCTACGTTTGGTTACTGCGTTGCTTCTGTGCAATTTAAACTTAAATTCAAACACTTTCAAAACACTGTCTACCTAATTGTATCCGACTGACAACTCCCCAGCTACAGTTTGCTTCTCCTTCGACTGTGATATTTAAGCCATTTATTATGGTACATCAGTTTAGAATTTGCCCTGTCAGCTTAAGAAGGACGCTGATAACAGATTCCGAGGACTGAACAAAAATGTAACTTCCACTTTTAATGTGAATGTTAACTGAGTGTTATTAGTCCAAAAACTGTAAAACTCTTGTGTCCATTTTTATTTATTTAAAATATCAAATGTAAGTTATTGTGAATTTTAAAGAAATTTTCGTTACTCAAAGATAATTGACATAATGTTTAAACTGAACATGTGGTTTTATGCGAGACATGTGGGTTGGAGTCATAGCTCAAGGTTATACTGGTAATTTGAACCGAATTCCTCACGCAAGTTCAATTACATGATGCGAGAACTGATCAGATATCAAGTAAAAGGTAAGGAGGCTTAATAACATGCATCCTCTCCCCACAGAGGCAGATCATATCATGTAGATATATTTAGCCTCTGTTCTATCACGCCGAATCCGTGGGTTCCGGCAGTGTCCCCTGGCGGAAAAAAACCGCATCACAATCCAAATGACAACGCTTCTCGCATGGAAAGGGTGGTTCATATCACAATGCTTTTGCCTTGATTCAGTAGCCAAAACGATGATTTAAGACAGCGTCGCTGATTGCACAACTAACTTTGATTGCCTCCAATCGGGCATCTCCCATTCTATCCCACAAAGTCGGCGTAATATAACAGAGGCTAAATCAACATGACTTGATCTGCCTCTGTTTGGGGAGAATGAATATCATGTAAATTGCCGTGAACTAAGGTCATGGAAGAGATATTCTTGCATTCCTGATTAGAATTAAACAGAATAACACGATACACCACGTAGTGTGGCTATCAGGTCAATATCAGAGGTTAACTATTTCGTATAACCAGGCGTGCGATGGTTATATTGTATAACATTACCTCTTCACATCAAAGGTGGGTTTGGTCGATGTGTTCTCGGTTCGATACCACAAAGAAATTCGGCTTTGCCTCACTTCTTTGTGGTATCGCACCTCGAAAGAACTTACAACCACTGTGTTTTAGGGTACGTCAAGGTACCCAATACCTTTAAATGTTGACTCTGTATCAAAGACATATTTTCGAAAAATACATGATATAAAAACAATTTTAAAACGTACATTTTGTAGTTTACTTACAGTTATAATTTATTTTCATATAAAATGCATCACATGGTGATATAATTTTGTGCTTTATGCTTATCCATGATGAATGCAGACCTTTAGGTCTTCTAGTATTTTCATCATAACACTCGCACACAAATTCACGTCGTTCTCGATTAGCTGAAAAGTTTCACAAGACACAGAATCGAAGAGAACAATGTTCCCAATCCTTTGAATTTGACAAGCTGAAATCTGTTCCATGCATATGGTCTATGTTGAATTATCCATTATAAGGTCGACTTTAATGTTCTTTAGAAAGTCAATCAAATGTCCATATGTAGTCCCTGAAACAAAAGTGTAATGTCAGTTGTTGATATTCATACCAACATTAATCGAATAATGTGATTAATTGTAAGAAAGAAACATGCTAAATTAATTACAGTTTCAGAGTAATAAGATTATAAGCACCTTCACCTTGTTACAACATTTATCAATATTATGTACACATTGCCATATACATTACTAAATGATATTGAAAATAGTTACATTAACAATCATTTTTCAACAGCAAAATGCATAAATATCAACTTGGTTGTTGACAGCTTGTTTTACACCGTGTAAACCCTCAGTAACATATTTCAGCATTTTCGTAGATCCACGCATAAATAACATTCAACAGCAAATACATGAATATACTTGGTTGTTGACAGCTTGTTTTACACCGTGTTAACCCTCTGTAACATATTTCAGCATTTTCGTAGATCCACGCATAAATAACATTCAACAGCAAATACATGAATATACTTGAATATATGAGACCTCTTCATTTTCGTCCACCTTCAAACCATGTGCTTTCGATTGTGTATGGCTCGTGCGATATTATAATTACTTAAAATCCGTGCATCACAAGATGAAATTGACAACGTCCGTGCAGCAACACCTTTTGCTTTATAAAGAGGGAAATAATTGATGGACTGAATAGTGTATTAAACATAATATATTATTTGCAATAAATCACAATTTCGGTGACGTTTTTGACAAATTGTATTCCAATTTTTTTTTATTTCATTTCAATGTAGAGTTTTGGTGTTTTTAATTAGTCGAAACAACTAAAAACAGATTGCTTCTTGCTCAGATTTGTCTGATTGACAATTTCGCCATGACATGCTCAATCTGCACGTGAAATCCGTGTATTGTGCAAATGAAATGTTTAGAAGTGGAGTGGATGTAAGTTGTACCCCAAAACGACAACCATCAAATAGCTAAATATTTGTATGATGATCTACTTTTGTTTAAATGCAAATTGGTTAAGCCATGTGGTGTATGTGAGATAATGACCACATCCTCGTGGCTATCGGATATAACCTTCTCGCTGTCGCCTGAAGGTTATATTCCGATAACCACTCGGCTGTAGGTCATTATCTCAACCATATTCTCAATGTATGTGATACAGGGTGGTCACAAATCTTTGAATAACAAACGAACTGTTTTATATCATAACGTTAATATTGACGAGTAAACATTATAATCTGCTTTTAAAAATAGTTATAAGAATGATTTTATCTTTGCAAATTCGATTTCCTTTAATAAATTCATTTGAATGTTTGATGTTATATTTTGTTTATTGATCCTTTCTTGTTAACAGGTCGTTTTTACTATTTCGGACAAAAGTTCTTCCATCAAAGGCAATACATTTCTGAATAAAAGTGTGTCTAGTTCCATTCTACCAAAGAATATTATTCTTTCAGGCAGTATTGAATTAGAAGCACGGATATTGATACAGATTATTCGTCAGAGGACGTTCCGTTTCGTTGTCTGTGTTTTGATCAGGTTAATGACTCAAATAGGTTGTGTAGAGACAGAGACATCCTATAATTGGATAGACTGCGTTATTGCGTGTTAGCCTTCATGTGTGCCAAGTAGTTGATCAGTTTACCTTTAGCTTTGGTAATCGTGTACACTAAGATATTCAGTGACTTACTGTAAAGCAGGTGACATAAACTTGAACCTTTTTATTCTTGCCTTTTTGCGCTCTTCGTATTATTGATGATAGATGTGTAGTTTTGGTTAAATGATAACTTCATTAATTCATATATTTAGTATTCTATACATTTCATTCACAAAACAGTAGTAAATGTTATTCTTTTTATCCCACCGGAATGTAACCTGAGCCCTCATCCTGTCTGTGCCTTTCTCCCATGCCCATCTTAAATACCAATTGACATAAATAAGAGTGATAAAACATTTCAAACGATATGAACCCAGATATATTTTATACTTCAGATAAGGTTGATTTGTTAGGGTTGTTTTCCCATGATTTTGTCAGGTTGTTTTCCAGAACCGAGTATTTAGACGTGTTATTATCGTTTTACCAAACCAACAAGCTTTAAAAGGATATTTTCAGAAACTGTCATTATAACAACATTCATTTTGTGACTTGGACGTCTGAGAGTTAATTCCTTTGGATAAGAGTCATTATATAACTGACTTTCAAATGAGGAAAAGTAACTTACTGACGTCAATAAGGCATGCTACATGTACAGCCGTTGTATTCATTTTTTGTAGCCTTAAATATGCAGTTCCAGCCGATGCTCGCAGGTTTCACCGCAAGCATGGCCACAATTGTGTTGCGGGCTTTCTCCCTGCATTAATACTAGCAGCCGCGATATAAGTGGTATACTCTTGAAAGCGGCGATAAATACCACATCACCTCACCTCACCTAAATATGTAGAAAAACGGTTTGACTTTTTTCTTTCAAAATGTGGATATGTTACTCATCATATCGTTGCAAACAAAAAGATAACTCCAATATTTTTGTAAGCAAGGAAACATTATCAGATTCCACACTGATATCATTTGCAATTTATTTAATATCACAGTAGTAGATTAAGACTTAAAGGCAATGGCTTTAAATATAAAGGTAAATGATTAACTCATTTCCTTTGTAGGTTTGCTAATTGACGTGACATTTTAGAAATCATCATTTAACCTTTTGCATAATGATTGTACAATAATTATATCCCAAATTAAAACTGTATCTGACCTTTGTTACAAACCGATGATGACAATTAAAATACCTAAATTAGGCTCTAGGTAAATACTTCATCTTTACGTTGCTAATTATCTATATTTTATACATTGTAAAACATTGCAACATTTACAATTTTATCTAATATTGACGTCAAATTCATGTCTTTTTATCCTTCATAACTTACACAATGCATCTTATTGGGGAGGCGCCGGGCCCAGTCGATTTTGGTGACCTTCACGTTATTTTCAAGGTCACAGCTAGACTGAAAATTTCAGCATTGAAACCTGCATTTTAGGCTTGTCAGCGGGATATTTCAAGAACCATTAACTGGATGCTCTTCATAGTTTACACAAAGCATCTTATTGAGGAGGCGCCGGGCCCAGTCGATTTTGGTGACCTTCACGTTATTTTCAAGGTCACAGCGAGACTTTGAAAATTTCAGCATTGAAACCTGCATTTTAGGCTTGTCAGCAGGATATCTCAAGAACCATTCACTGAATTCTCTTCATAATTTACACAATGCATCTTATTGGGAAGGAGCCGGGCCCAGTCGATTTTGGTGACCTTTACATTATTTTCAAGGTCACAGTGAGGCTTATATATGGAAGACCCAGAGACCAGTTGATGTGTTGTGGTCTAAATGACATCTAGTAGCATGACAAGTGTAGACAAGTGTTTCTATGTATACAGTATGCATTTTGTTCACATCAATTTGCGGCGGAGGATCTTGTCACCTTTGTGACAAAGACTTGTTTTATACAAAAATGACACATATCTATCATGTACGTGTAATTTTCATCACATAGGTCTGCTCTTTTAGAACAAAATATATCATAAATAGTTTAATTGGTTGTTTTACTTAACTTTCTGTTTTATTCCTTTATGAATCATGAGTGAATGTAACTATTAAAACACCTACGACCAAGGCTACAAGCTTGAGGTCAAATTGATAGGAGGTCGTTGCTTTATTTTATTTATGATCATTATCATACAGTTTACAATAATGTATATAATAATTTTGAAATGAAATACGACTGTATACTGATGGCAGTGTAATTATGTTATCAACTTTACAAAGGGGCGTAATTCTTATTTCTATTTGGTGTACAACATTGCAACTAGGAGCATTGACACATTATTATCATTATTATTCAACAGAGTGGGAGGGGATACAGGTTAGGGCTCAGTCTGTCTTTATGTCAGTCCGTCCGGCCATCTGTGTCCGAGTTAAGGACAGTCTTTATCAGAAATTACAGATAGGATACCCACATTATTTTGCTATGTGACTTTATGTTAACATTATCTTTTCTAAAAGATCTTAGAATGACATGGTCAATTGAAAATAAATTGTCTATGGAGAATAACAGATTAGAAGTATTTATAAGAATTGGATCCAGTTGCCATTGATACTAGGTTTGAATGAAGCTCTCATAAAATACTAACCCTCATTGTACATATTTTTATATCATGAAATGTTGTATACACTTATCTCTTTTAACAATGATTGGAATACAACTTTTGTAAATGTATTTGCCTACTCATGTAACTTGCATAATTATTTGAAATGGAATTTTAAAAAAGAGGGGGGAAAACAATACCTTATTGAGGTTTGGAAATCAGGAATCAGGAGTTATTACCCTTTTTCCGTTTTTTAACTTTGATCATGGGTGTCTTCAAAACAGACAACTTTTCTAAGAAGCTATTTCAGATATGATAACCAAATTAGCCTTTTGACTTCCGGTTATCAATACTGTGGTGGAGTTCTAAAATCAGAAGCGTGTTATCATTGTTTACAGACATATGGCCCTTGATCCGTGATTTGGACACTGATTTAGGACAATCTTTGAAAATAAAATGAAAACCAATTCGACAGGAGGATGTTGATGACTATGTCGACTTTTTTAAGTCTCAATCTTTGAAAATACACAATTTAAAAATAGTTAACTCTATCAACATTTCACTAGCAAATTGTAAAGAAATCAATTCATTAATTTATTTATAGAAAATGGTCTTAATGTCTTAATTTATAATCATTTTAAAGAATAATTTCTAATAAGATAATGTTGTTTTGTTAGTAGATATAAGTTTACATGGAACCTATAAGGTTATGACGGCCTACAATGTAGATGATATTTTTAAGGAGAATTATAATATTAAAGATATTAATTGTTTAGAGAACCCCTCTTTTCGCCACACATTGTTGTTCTGATAGGAACGCTCATGTCATAATCAATGATATAATTTCAAAATGTCTGAGATACTCATTCCCCAAATGGCAATTTATTTTATAAATACTTTTGAAATAAAAATCTTAGAACAGTAATATATTCATAGAAGCCACGATAACACGTCCAATCAACATGAGAACTAGTCATATAATATATACATTCTAAATTCCCAACTGTCATTCTGGTTGATTTTGATTTAAATTTCCCAAATCACGCTTGAGTGATTGTCAGGTGTCATTGTCCAGTTTCCAACTTCAAACCTTCCTATTGTCACAATACAACGTCAAAGAGCAGTCGATACTTCTAGATTAAATTGGTTAAGTTTTGCATATAATGACCCCAAGCAGAGTGGCTCTTTACGTACAGCTGCGTATCTTAAGTTTGTTCACTTATCTGCGTGTTTAGTGCAAATATGTAATTTGGAATGTCTTTGAGGCATCCTAGCATTGCGAAAACGAAACGGATTATGTTGAATTTTGATTGCATAAGTTAACATTCAGTTTGCGTTAACATATTCGTATGTCAAACCGTGACTAATTTGGCAGGGCATTGAAATTTTGTATTTTTCGCTACAAAATCCTCCATTAGTGATATGATCAATAGCTTTGGAGCTAAGTCATATTTGTTTCTTTACATTAATGCAATGTAATTATACTGATTTCTTAAAAGGTTTATATGGAATATAAATCGAAATCTAAGAAAATCTGAATTTCACAATTATGACCCCATCTTTTTATTTAATCATGCCAAATATCTAAATTCAGTACCAGTGACGACGACCCCGAAATATGGTTTGGGAATGATTATGTTTCTAATGAATAATTGGTTTTCGTTTGTAGGTGCTCCTGGAGTTATTTTATGGACGTCAAAATGAAACCCAATTTACATGATATTTGCACTAAGATACACAAGCAAGTGAACAAACTTAAGATACGCAACTGTAGAGTATCTGCAGAGGACTGGTCTATCATGCCAATGTTTATTGCGTGTCCTGTGTACGTGAGAAATAAAGGTCAAGGTAACACAAAGTAATTGAATACAATTACTCCCGCAAGTTAAATGACTCCATTGATTCAGATCGTGTCGACTTCAATCACGTTTATTACTTGGTATTTGATTATTCCAAATATGTTGATTGTTTGCATGCGAGCAATTTCTTGAAGAATTCATTTGAATGTGCTCCACATAAAGGTTTACATATCCGATATATAAGTTTTACTGGATTACATCTGTAAATACTGCAAATTATGGAACAATTAATTCATTATACCCCGCCGCGCGATTAGCGCGAAGCGGGGGATATAGTATTCGGCAGCGTACGTCCGTACGTACGTACGTACGAAATGGAATAACATAAGTACTATTCGCTACATCCTTCTCATATTTTGCATATAGGTTCACCTTAGTGAGAGTAATTGTCCAAATGGGTTTCGTGACCTTGACCTTCATTTCAAGGTCACAAGGACACTTTGCCATTTTACCCTTGTTAGCGCGATATCTCAAGAACTGTTTTCTGGATTCTCTTCATATCTTACATATGGCTTCCCCTGGGGAAGACCTCGGGTTGATAAGATTTTGGTGACCTTGACATTATTCTCAAGGTCACAGCGGAACTTTGAATTTTTGGACATGTGAACTTGCATGTTTACCCTTGTTAGCGCGATATCTCAAGAACTGTTGACTGGATTCTCTTCATATCTTACATATACCTTCCCCTGGGGAAGACCTTGACCTTCATTTCAAGGTCATTACGAGACTTTGACATTTTACCCTTGTCAGTGGGATATCTCAAGAACCATTCCCTGGATTTTCTTCATAATTTACACAAAGCATCTTATTGGGAAGGCGCCGGGTCCAGTCGATTTTGGTGACCTTCAAATTATTTTTAAGGTCACAGTTTATAGATTTCGTGACCCTCTGACAACAAATAAGAGGTCACAGCCAATAATTGATTGATAATTTGCGGCGGGGGATTATGTCACCTCAGTGACAAACACTTGTTATAATCGGACCTGACATGACTTGTCGAATTAAAGATGACTTTTAGAGTTATTTTGCAAAAAAATGTGTGTTGTGTTTCAGTTTAAACTTACTTAATGGACAAGGTATAGCCACATTGTTAACATTCAACTTCCGTATAACTTTAATATATCAAAACATCGTGCTGTTTATGTATTCTTGGAGCCTTATATATCGACATGCTGGGTAATAAGGTTGACTTAAATAGGGATTTGTTATTTTGTTCCGTTCATCTTGTTTTTCAGCATTTGCTCAATAAACTACGCCATCAATCAGATGTATAAAATCAAAGTTTGATGGCAACCAAAAGTATAACCTGTAAAAACCTGACCTAACAAATTACTTACCTTCTCTATTTCAATGATATCACTCTATAAGATTTTCATGCACTTCCACATTGATGTGATTCGATTGTTCCTGATTATTGTTTTTCCAATGTTTGCCTGTAAAGAAAATATTAAACTTTATGTGTACATGATAATTGTGATTTGCTCTTACATTTAACTTTGCAAAATATAAACCTGTATTTGAAAATTACGTGTACTTCTCTTATTCAATACCTTTATTATATGCATTATATCAAAACTTATTTTCAAAAGCTAAACTCAAGAAAAGATGAGAATAAACATAATAGACGCTACTATACCACTAATCATAATGGTGATCTTACATTCAAAAGTGTTTGTCCAAACTTAATTTTCTCAATGAAAAGTGTACCATCAAAGTCACCGTAACTCCCAATAAAAAATCTACAAACTAAATATATTTTACACTTGATAGAAAAAGCGCAATGTTCTCAGACAGATATTTTATTCAGTAAAAGGCCATTGGCCCATAATACATACACAAAATGATTATTTGCTAGAGCTTACATAAATACAATTGAATTTCTTATTTTCCTTACTTGATGTAAAAATAGACATACGTTTTTGATAATTTCTATATTTGTTGAGGACTTAAGATTTGCAAACGCATATTGTGACAATGCTTTTAAATATCTATCGCGGACGACAAAACTGGTAGCACAAATATTGCTAGAGAAACATTTAGGTTGACCTTGTGGTCTATCGTTGTCATCAATAATTTAAAGACTAAAATAGGTTGTTTAGCGACAGAAAGACAACCTTCACATGTAAATACTGTACTATCGCGTGCCAGCTTTGAAATATGTCAAGTTGTTGATCCAGAATAATTCTCTCTATCGCTGATAAACGTTTGGATCAATAGAGCACCTTGTCCTAATCAAATTCACATCCAGAACATTTAGCCATAAAGAATTTGTTAGTTCTCTTGTATTAATAATAATAGTAGTAATAACGAATGCTTATATAGCGCTAACGTCCATACTGAAGTATGCTCAAAGTCATAAAAATCACATGCTCTATTGGGTTTATACCATGGCATACAGATATGTTATTGATAATAACAAAAAACTTAAAGCAAAGCATGCATTTGACATCAATCCGCAATCACAAATCTTTAATAAGTTAACAAGGCGTTCTACTCAGTCTTTCCAATAATAAGATATTTGGGCCATTAAATAGCTTTTCCACTCT
Organism: Steromphala cineraria; assembly: GCA_916613615.1. NCBI lineage: Eukaryota > Metazoa > Mollusca > Gastropoda > Trochida > Trochidae > Steromphala > Steromphala cineraria. The sequence continues at coordinate 42,200,596 of OU744734.1, read as the reverse complement.
GAAAATGATAATGAAATAATAAATCAATTTACAACAAATCAACTTTTAGAAAATGTTATTAAATAGATAACTTATAAGTTAACAATAAGATCTACTCAGTCTTACAAATTATAAGATATTTGAGAAATGTACTAGCTATTCTGCTCTGAAAATGTTATTCAAATAGAGGCAAATCTGAGATACTTCCTTACTTGACTCCAAGTTGTGAAATTATTTAACACTTTCCTTGCTGCTCCTTGCAGCAAACCAAATGTATTGATGAGCTCCTTTAATAAAATACTTTTAAGAAGTATTCGGAAATAATACGAACATTTCTTGCAAGTAGCTACTTGATTTGAAAAGGGGTGCTTGATAAAGCTATGGAGGAACCGCTACAATTTATATGTTAAACATTATTTGTTGCAGAATACATTAAAGGGGCAGTAGCACGTTTTTAGAGGGAATGTAAGGAGATGTCAGGAAATTAATGGTTCCGATTAAAAGATGTTTTTAAACAAAATGGAGCAGTAATAATACAAATATATAACGTAAAGTTTAGCCATGCGATTCCTTTTTCTTACACAAAATGAATTAAAGGTGTTCACACAAAATCGCCGCCATTGGATTTTATGTGAATCTTCATACTTTGTCCTCCGACTATGGATGATTTGCTTGTGTAATGAAATTTTTGAAACTGTCAAAATAATCCATTTAGCATTAACTTACAATTATCAGTGAAAAAAATTACATAAATAGAATTATTAAACAACGTGCTACTGCCCCTTTAAGGTTATTGAATTTTCAGAATAAAGCTGTAACGTATGTAAAATGAGTAATGCACAGCTATTGTTTTAAAGATTTAAAGCAACACATTCGTCTACCATTATTGTACCATGCCCACATGTCGGTCCCTTTGATATTGGCCGTGGTGTATCTTATAGTTACACCACGGCCTGAAGGAACCTTTGATTGTAGCTATCTCATTTGCTCGCTGCAGTTTAGCAAGCCACGCCTACCGTTCACGCACTAAAGGAATTTGCTGAAGAGGATGTAAATATTCTATAAAATGGCACAATAAAAAGAACGTCAAGTTTTAATGAAGCACATTCAAACAAATAGGACTATCGAACATAATCCATTTTGAACAATTAGGCTAGTGAAAATGTACTTGAATGAAAAGTTATATAGTCTATTAATTATTTACGACAATATAAGGTCGTCAATCATGTCATCCCACTCGCGACTCGACATTGTGGCCATGTGAAACTGAATGATTTCAAATTCAAATTTCCGGCGCAGATCTCGTGCAGATTTTGACAACGTGCAATGTGGGCGTGGTACAAAGCAGTTACTTCATCCAATCACTCGAGGTTGATCCAGTTACACCACACCTGATCGCTGTTTGTTTGACAGCTGAATTTGCGTCTCGGACTACCGTCCTCGACGAATTCAGCTGTCAATCAAACAGCGATCAGGTGTGGTGTAACTGGATCAACCTCTCGTTTAGGGATGAAGTAACTACTACTTATTATGCAAGAAAACCGTTGCAGTATCTACATCTTTAAGAAGTTTTACAAACATATTTTGTTTGAAATATACAGGTATCAGTATTGTTATACCTGATTTGATAAAGAAATACGAAAAATCAAACTGTTACCATTAAAGTATTAACATATAAACAATGTTGATAACACTATCACAAGCGGTATCAACTGGATAAAAATTATACAGATGGTGGATGCAACATGCTTATTTGTATTTAGTAATCATTGGTTATTTTAATTCAATTATTTGGGAAAACAAAATACGTGAGCGATATATTTCTGTGCAAGCACTGTTAAATCTCAGGAAACATTGTGTGTATGCAAATCTGTTTGATATTTGTGTACCTTGCATATGAAAACATTGCCCCTTTACCTTCTTTCTATTAAACATATTCGTGAAACGGACACTTAACAAAATTATTGTGTCATTATCTTTATGAGCGGAGGACATACCATTTCACAATTCTCTCGATTGCCCTGATCATGTATAATCCAACTTTCACAAAGGAGATTTAGAGTTTAACATCTCGGATAGGGATAAAGTAAAATGTTAATGATCCAATTATCCCATACAATATCAGTATCACTAATCAACATTTGGAAAACTGCTTCATATTGATTTTATTGTTCTAGCTTGATTCAACAAACCTTTCCTTATCTCTTGTATGTATTTAGATTAATATGGATTGTTATTGAAATGTCAGATTATCTTTTCTTAAAATATATATGACTGCTGCAGGCTCTAATCATTTAATGTGAATACACAAGAAAAAAGTTTTTCTTTCTTTATAATACAATAATCAAACCCGTATTTTTCGGTTCAAGAAGGTGCTGATTTAGTGTTTTGTAAGTTTTATTGTCATCTTTCGAAGAATTCACTCACTTTTCTAAATACACATGTTGCTATTTCTCAGAGCAAAGTAAATGATTGAATATTTCAGTTTGCAACGATTAATCGTACCCTTTAGATGCTTATATGTAAAAAGCACGTTAATAAAAACTTGAATAGTTAAATAGTTCATACATGTACCCAATACCTTAGTTCTTTTCCTAAAATTTCACATTCCTAAAAATCAGTGATTATCGTTGACGTTTGAACTCTGGTATAAAGAGGTAAAAATTTTACCTAGTTCTTCAACATAATAATCAAATCGAATGCCATCTTACTTTAAAATTGATATTTGACCATTTTCAAATGTCAAATCATACACCAAAACTTACACACAACAACCACTCTGTCCGATAATTTTTTTTTTTCAATTCCATTTCAAGCTACATTATTTCAAATATGGACATATCTGATGACTTACATAACTTCGATAGCTTTAATCAAGACATGTTTCTACAGTTCGGTTATATTTTTGTTCGCTATACGCATATGATTTTAATAATATTATATAAGAACGGGACTTGAAAATTTGTTCGCTATATCCGAGTGTTCGCTATATCCGTGTTCGCTATATCCGTGTTCTACTGTATATCAATATAGCAATACTCTTTTATTACACTGTTTAATGCCTGATGCAAATATAAAGTAACCTTCTTACCTTATTATTACAATTTTGTATCGTTGTGGCTTTATCTCTTTTCTTTGTTCTGGATTTTATGTTTTCAAGACAAACGTCAAGGTTTGCAACTGCTATTCAGTGTTTGATGCTTTCAAAATTTCTTTGACGCTGATTTACGATTCTGAATGGATAAGGATGTAAAAAAATGCTACCAGTGCTTGATGAAAGGAGGAACATGTACAGCTGCATACCATAAGTTTGTTCACTTGCTATGCTAAGAGGCCTGTAAGTCAATTAAGATTATATGATAGTTGCACTACAATACGTAGGTAAGTGAACAAACTTAAGGTATGCAGCTGTACATTCATATCCCTAGCATGTTCTTGTGAGAACACTGTCATATTTAGCTGCTGGTCTTTCCTTTGCATCGTTGAGTTGCCAATTTCATATAGCCTGTCAAAATCATTTTTTGGTAAATATATTAATCATTTTTGAAAATATAACTTTGAATGCTATTATCATCATTGTAAAAAGAACTTCCAAAGAACATACCAAATGGTATACATACGGTTATGGTATTTCTGTCGCTGTTTCTTTCTTATTAATATGGCCGCTAATGGCTGCAATACTGCCCAAGCGGCGCTAAACAATATCTCACTCACTAACTTATTAATATGTTCTGTAAACCTTGTAACTAAAATGGCAGAAAGGCAAATTTTAACATTACTACTATTTCATTTGAAATATTGTTTAATGATACATTTACATGTAGTCAGGTCTGATAAAGGTTTCACTATCATTGGGAAAATGATAATGTGACAGTGTATTTGATATTTTGTAATGATATGTATGTATAAAAGTATTTTTTCAAAGGTCAAAAATGTGTATATAAGGCAGTAGCACGATTTTGAGGTAAGTGAAATGAAATCACGAAAATAAATGTTACCTTTTGAGGCAAAACTTTTTTTAAATCAAGGAAGCATTTCATAAACGTGCAATGTTCAGTAAAGTTATACGAAACCTATTAACATACCTCAATAAAATAAGAGGTGTTAACACAAAAATGGTCCACACTGGTTTTTGCTCGATATTTTCTTGTATGCCTACATGTATCATTATCGGGGTGGGTATGAGATGCTTGGCCCTACGAAGATAATACATCTGTGGCATAAAATAATAATCATACTGAAAACTTTGAAAAACTCTACTGTCCCTTTAATGCATTAGAAGTTTCTAAAAATAAAAAGAATTCTGTATTTCTTGAAATAGTCCTGGTATAATCTGAGATATGGACTCACTAATGTTATGACATACGGTTGTTGTTGTATGAAAAGTGCTATTAATAAAGAGGTAATAAGACGTAAAAGTAAGGTAATGATGTAGGAAATATGTTATTCAGATTCAAAATCTGTCATATAATGGACGTACGAAGATTCAGAAAAATAGGTTATATATTCACAGTGTCTCATAAATTCTTATTAAATGAGAAACATGTTGGTGATGTAGAGGTTACAATGATGAATGAAACACATCAGTTTCTCACCCAATATCAAGGGAAGGTACATTGTGACATTCTCATTTATCACGTTCCCTAAATAAAGATGAAATTGGAAACCCTTGGGTGATATCGATAACTCACGATGTAAGGATGCGTCCTTCATCCCATTAGTTCTGCAGAAATACGTCTCCGTGAAATTTTGCATTTATATATACTCTTCAAGAAAATAAACGCACGAACCGTTTTTCTTAGAATATATTGATTTAAGGTAAGAAAATAAAAATGGTTGAAATATCCTCGTTTTCGCACCGAAGCCGTTAATAATGATGTACCAATTGCGTTTAGGAAAGAAATATGACAGTTGTATTGGTATATTAGATGAAATTGGAAACCTTTGGGTGATATCGATAACTCACAATATAAGGATGCGTCCTTCATCCCATTAGTTCTGCAGAAATACGTCTCCGTGAAATTTTGCATTTATATATACTCTTCAAGAAAATAAACGCACGAACCGTTTTTCTTAGAATATATTGATTTAAGGTAAGAAAATAAAAATGGTTGAAATTTCCTCGTTTTCGCACCGAAGCCGTTAATAATGATGTACCAATTGCGTTTAGGAAAGAAATATGACAGTTGTATTGGTATATTAGATGAAATTGGAAACCTTTGGGTGATATCGATAACTCACAATATAAGGATGCGTCCTTCATCCCATTAGTTCTGCAGAAATACTTCTCCGTAAAATTTTGCATTTATATATACTCTTCAAGAAAATAAACGCAAGAACCGTTTTTCTTAGAATATATTGATTTAAGGTAAGAAATAAAATTGTTGAAATTTCCTCGTTTCTGCACCGAAACTGTTATAATGATGTACCAATTGCGTTCAGGAAAGAAATATGACAGTTGTATTGGTATATTAGCCTTGACAAAAGTTCAATAATTTCAAAATCGCCAATGCGTGCCTTTTTATGAAGGATACGGTATTCCACATTAAGAGTAAACCTTCAAATTGGAATCTTCACAAAGTAAAGGCTATTTTGTAATGAAATATTGTTAAGCATCACAATTATAAAGTTTTATTGTCAATATATTCAGTATATAGTGAAAAATCAAGAGGCTTGTGTTCACGAGTCAAGATTTCTTTAAACTCATATGAGGCTGATACAACGGTTGATCAATCTGTGCAAAATTGTCAATTCATGTTGTTCATTATGTTTTACTCCTAAACGAAATTTCGAATAGGAATGCCAATATTGATTGATATATGTTTATAAATCAATGAATGATATTAAAATAGTGACATTTGTGTTTGAAATATGTTGTTTTGCTCTAAATCGCTAGCCTTATTACCGTAACTACCTTTAGATAGTTGTCGCGATCGACAATTGAACATCGATAAATTTTATGATAATTAAAAGCGATCTTCTGATCTCAAGGTTGATAAAAATCATCTGAGATGTCATGTTTCTTTTATAATGCTCGTGAAAATATCATTCAACCTTAAATGTTATTTCATAGTGAACATACAAGTATTTCTTATTTAAAGCGTAACTCCCGGATAATTTAGAATAATTTATCCAAGCAAAACTGTACATTTATGGTCGTGTTTTCATAATATATAGTTCATATTATGAATTTACGTGAGGTCATTATATTTTTAAACTAATCATAAAAGTGATTAATTGCGATTTTAAAAATGATAGTAAGCTTCCTGCCTCGATCGTGTTGTTCCGTAGATTTTACCGGAAGTTACGTCAACTGTGGAAAACAAGAGTGACGTGGCCGCCATTACTAACGTAAACAACACCACGTTTTATTTCAGTGATCATGTTCTTGTCGATATTGGCCCATCAAACCAAGTTTAAGTGATTACATTTTAATCTGCTGTATGAAAGGATATTCTAAGTGAAGGAAAAGCTATATGATTATTTCGGCAAATTTTACGGAAACAATTGTCAATTAATGCCAATTATCCGGTAATATTGACAATGCCATACTCGGAAAACCTGTGGGCTGCACTGTTTTGCCTCTGGTGAGTTAGTCGTTGTCTTTTTTCCTTATATATTATCATCTGTTTGTGTATGGAATATTTCATTTACCATCCTCGTATTAAAATTCCTTTTGCATGTGTGAAAATATTTCAATATTAAGCCTTGAAAAAAATATCATCTGCCGTCTTTCGAAACGTGGCTCTCCGTGTTTGCAGTATGTTGCCTTTGGTTCGTTTTCGCCGCATGCATTTCTTGATAAACGGCATATAGACTATTAATTAGCCCCATTTACATCAGTGTACGACAATATACGTTGTAAATATGATTTATCAAATTTTAATTTTGTTGTCCAATTTCAAAATCATGATCTGGCATCACTCACTAAAATAAACATTTACTATTTTTTACTTACTTTGAAGCTCATGCAAACAATGAAGGAAGTAAATATTATGGTTTTAATTTTTATAAATACATATAATATGTTTATTGGAAGAGAATGTTCGATCCTTCAAGAATAGTTTTATGTAAAACATAAAATGGAAATATTCATTTGGAAATAAATGTGACTGAACAAAATTTATATTTGTCCAGTGATTTCTGGGACAATGATGATTTATGTTTTATTTATGTTCATATGAATTTTCCCATGATTAACAAATATGAGGCATTTGTTAAATATAATTGAAACTAAAAAAAATCAATGCATGTGGGTTTTTTTCTCAACTATTTTCTTTTTAAAATATTTCATGTTCCATATTAAAAATTGTTTGTTATTTGAATGAACAGCACATTTATTTTCTTTATTTCAAAATAAAATATGTCATTTTTTCTTGAGCAATCACAAAGTAATAATGACAGGTATAAATATTTGGAGTAGCTTTTCTGGAAAACATTTATTCATTTATTTATTTCTGTACTCTGATATCCCCCAAAAAAATTAAAATTAAAAGTATTAATTTGATATACAAAATAACTTCCTTCCATCGGTCAATTATCTTGTTTATGTGAAATTCAAAAACATTTAATTTATTAACAAATATATGTTAGTTTTACCAGGAGGTCGGAAACAATTATCAACATATTTATTGAATATTAGGAATAATTTTATTCTATCAATATCTAGTGTTTGTGCATGTATTAATTCAGAATCCAGAACGATTTTTAATATTAGTTTTACAGGCAATGCTCAATAGAGTCCACAAAACAGCAATAAAATTAAATGGAAATTAAATTGTTTTTGAATGCTATGTGCATATACCCATAAGTTTAGCTATAAGAAGGCGCCAACATATTTACATTTAATATATATTTTATAATAAATAAAATATTTATTGTTAAGTATTTACCTCCATGCATAAACATTTTGTGTCATGGAAGGGACTTGAGGAAAAAAAATCATAATCAAAACTTCCTGCGGAGGAATTTCGAATTTATTTTTTGCAAAAATGTTGATATTAAATATAATTCTAATATTGTAATTATTCTATAATAATATTAAATATGATATTCATTTAATAAACAAATCTGAATAATTTTTGTTTTATATTTCCCAGCTTACAGCAGAGAAGCATATTATTAACATAGAGATCGTAACATGATCGGTAAGTAATATGATATTTACTGTATAGATATTTAGTGAAATTGTAAAATTATTGAAGGATATTCTGGACGATTTTACGTCCACCTGTTACGACATTGCAATGCAATTCATAACATATTGTTTTGATAACTTTTCTTTATTTATACGTATAATGTAAAAAAAACCTAAACATTTCTTATAATTTGGTATTTCATGTCGGTGTTCTGTGAAAGTAGTCCTTCTAACCCGGACTTTGGTATCGTGCTGTATTTTGCAAAATCAAACTACAAAAAGACAGAAACAAAAGACGCAATTTCACTGATAAACAAACCCACATACATTAGAAATTATTTATATAAAAAAAACCGATGTTTTCCTAGATGTATTTGAACTGAAAATCGCATTGTTTCGCTGTACAATTCCATTGAAGGGATTCATTTCCGGGTTGGTTAATAGATAGTTATCAAATTTTATGGTCAATGTTGGGGTTATTCCTTTCAACCGTTGCTTCAGAGAGTTATTTACAGACATTTTGCAAGTTTTTACATGGATTTGTCGAGTGGTATGGCCGCTACAACCCTCGGCGTTTATTTGTCTGTCAGTGCTAATAATACGACAGACGCCATTTTGCGAGCCGTGTTTTCCACAGTTGACGTCACACATTCCATCGGCAACAATCGAGATTTTTCCGGTCTTTTCCGTAAAACAAAATGGCCGACACGTCAAAAAGCGACGTAAACAGTACAGTTTTTCGCCTTCATTTACGATTTTCATGAAAATATACTTGATTTGATTCGAAATGTACATGCTAAGCATTGTGAAGATATATGAACGAAGTTGGAGCAAAATCACCCGGGAGTTGCGCTTTAAGATTATTGCATATACAATGTACACTATCTTCCTTTGTTCTAATTCTATTTTTCCAATGTTTGAATACATTACATAAACATCACCGCTGTGGAATATCACTTTTCTAAACGCTGTTAAATATTATCAAGAAATAAGGTAGTTTATTATATTCAGCAAAGGTTGAAAGAATCAATTCACAACCAATAAAAAAAATATAGAAGTAAAGATACAAAGTTTGAATTCCATGTCGACCCCGTTTTGACTAGAGCATAAAGGCGATGTTCTTTATCTCATTGTCCGGAGTATAAGTTACGAAAAGCAGTCTTAAGCTCTCCGCCGGAGGGATCATTGTACAACAGCAAGCTATTAGAAATTTATGTAATCCAAGAAGTTTGCATACATCAGCCTCTTCAAGGAGGGTTAAAATCTAGACGAGGTCATTGAATTCAGTTGTACTTGACAATAATTTTTGCTTAATTGATAAGTAGATATATATGAATTTTAAAATAAAGTTAAACCATTAATTATGCCTCTGAAATGAACTCCCAATTTAGTCTGTGATCAATTAACGTGCCTTTAACAATATTTCATCTTTAAAATGTGTAGGTGAAATGCTTACCACTTTCCTAGCTTACAAATGCAAGATTCCGATTGGTCATGTGTAAAGCCAATCAAAGAAACTTAGATTGACAGTGGATTACCGTCTTCGTTCACAGTTGATGGCTCTCACCTGATCTATTTCCTGTTTGAATACAACAACTTTTACTTCGATTTATATGGAGATGATGCAAAATTGTCCATTCAATTGGAATTTGCAATCTTATTCACTGTTGTCTGTGACCTCTCTCTTTTATAGTGGTCAGCCATTTTGGAATCTTGGGGAATCCATTTAAGATATTTGTATTGTATATATTTGTACAATATGATTAAAATAAACTATATGTTGTAATGGGATATAAAAATTTAATATGTTGAATGACAAGATACAATTCAATGTAATGCTGTAGCTGGGGTTTTCGCACTTGTGCCTCCAATCAGTGGCCTTAATTTTCACAATCTAGTTAAAACTAGCTGTAATGTTTACGCCCCTAAGTCCTCACGTTACATCTAGCTACTAACCCACCTGGTCTGTGTCACGCATGCGCGGAAACCAGCCAATGAAAAAAGAACTGCCTGATCTCTTTAAATCGGGCGATCTAGTTAAAACTAGCTGTAATGATTATGTCCAATAAGTCATACATTAAAGTATTGATATCTATGCTCATAATGTGTAAAATGCAATATCAATTCAAAGAGATCAGCCATTTCTTTTTCCATTAGCTGATTTCCACGCATGCTCGATACGGCTAGTTTTGACTAGATTGTACTTTTAGATTGTTGTTTTAGTTACAGAGAGTACGCTCTTCTTTAACAAATTGTCAAATCTAAACCGAGAAAAGTGCATATGTTACCCTAAGTGACATTATTCAACAGTGTTATGATAATATACTTATAGAATATATGTTTAATTTGGAATGTCCCAATGAATGTCGTAACCACAAAATAATCCCCGATAGGACTGTCCCTTTTAACCTTAAGGGCAGCGTAATTGGTAAGTTTGTCCTAGTCTTGATGGATTATAACAAATATCGTAAAATATCTAAGGTGGATTTTGATGACGTTTTACCTTCTTGAAAGTGTATAGTTCTCAGTCTTTTTTTATCATAATTTTAGATATTATATCATTATTCATTTTGAAAATAACTTTTTGTTTTTATTGGACTATTCTCCGGTTTAATGATTAAATGGATTTAAAAAAGTATGTTTTGTGCTTCTTAGATCGTACATTGGTCAAACTGGATTTATTTTTATTTAATTAATGCAAAATATTATGAATGGACTAGAATGAGAAAAAAGGGAAGTTAGTACTCTTTCAACAGAGAAATAAAGCGAATTACAACGTACTTAAAATACAAAGAATGAGTAATGTTGATGAAAGGCTCATGTTTTTAAAAAAAATGTAGTTTCATACATCAGTATGATGCTTTTATATTATGTATGTTCCTATAATCGCTTTTCAAACATATGTTTTAAACAGAATGTTGTGCATGTTATTTTAAAAATATTCTTGACATTAAAAAACTCATTGAACATGAATTTGTTTAGGTGTCTTAACTAGAAGACCTCATTTATCAAGCAATACAACCCCGTTTGGCCCTCTTATTTTGTATAGATGAGGAAGTTTGAAAAAGGAGGACTTCCGGAAAGGCAACATGAACAGATATTGATCTATTATTTAAAAGTTAAGTCGACCTCTGAAGTCATGATATAAATGTGTTGGAGTCTGAGTTTTTACTAAATAAATGATAATGGATAGCTTTAATATAGCGTCAAATCTCTCTGGACTGAAAGCGCTCTTCGCTTAATGACACCGTGTCTAATCCGAGCTGACATATAGTCGCTTAATGGTCACATCCAACACACCTTTTACCAGGTACCCATTTGCACCGATCGGTGAACAGGGGCTTATTTTAAATAGTCGCTCGCCCTGGGTGACACCTCAAGTCTTTCAACTCATGTCTCGTTATAGCAGAGACTCATCCTACAAACTTTCAGTTCATACAGACTTGGGGTCACCCACCCATTCGGCGAACCATGCCTGATGTTGCTGAACTACTCTGATAGCGGTCGAACTGAGCTATGCACAGGACCACGTGTCACCACTTGTGGTGTAAATATCTTGTATGTTTTATTGTGACGGTACCTCTGCTACCAACATTATATATCTGAAATGTTAAGGATTCAAAAGTTACTGGAAAATCTCCGAGATGTAATATAGATAAGGTTTTGAGTAATTGTCGATCGGCGTTGATTAGCGGATGATATTTAGATTGCGAAACTAAAATTTGATTAAATATTTAATCTTATATCTACAGGAGAATGGCATAATGCTTAATGATATTGTTGATGTAATTTGCCATCCGAATTTCAAATTATAAGATAATGTCTTTCAATTTCAATCCTAGATTACATTGAACACTTTATCATTTGTAAATTGATATAGATAATTAGTTCGCTTCGTCGCTCCACTCTCTGACAAATACAAAGTAAACGTCAGAATGAGATTTCAGGGACTTTATCAAAATAAACAAAAGTAAAATTTTATAATCAGAAAAGAGTTATTTGATTTTGAATTATGATTATAGTTAGACATATTAGTGTATATCATAGATAGATGTAAGGCATGCATGTCTGTGCAACAATTGGTTTCTGAAACCTTGTCTTAATTCTTCCCTTAATGTGTTCAAATACAACAAAGAAAATCTTGGTCCAAGAATTGTTATTGGTGTTATTGAAACGTGTGTACAGGGGAGAAAAGTCTTTGAAATGTGAGGCCGATAAACAATCGTATTACGACATTTAAAAATATTGAAGATTGGAACTTGGGTCCAAATCGAATATTGCATTAGTCGATGTTCATGTAATTTGGCACATGGGACTCATGTAATCTCGTAGAACTGATATAACGCTAATTAATGTCACATGAGATAACGAGGCACCTCTCTCCTAGCTTTTGAAACATCATATGTTAGTGAGTTATCTGCAAGTGCTTGTTGAATTATTAACAATATCATTCGGGTATGTTTTTTACTTTATTTCCCTGTTCAATCTTTGAATACCAAGTGTATTTCACATGTGCAGGAACCCGCTTCAATAGATTAATGTTCATATTGATAACAGAGAACAAAATATTCATGACTTCGTTTAATTATTTCGTTTCCGGGCTAATCCTTGACCGTTAGTCAAGTGAATGATGACAGTTTATTTTCTACATATCGGAACATTGCAATCAGAAAATAACATCATCGGCGATGGTAAAACCTTCAAGTGTTATTTAAACTAGTTACATACTAGTTATTTATTTTATCATCATAACAAGATATATTACAAATTATCAACCATACACTCCTTACAGTATATTTTCAACATATTTAATAAACCAAAACCCAGCTATATGCACTTTATTTTAAGAATAGTAGCAACTTTTAATGAGTTTATAATATAAAGAGGCCAAAATAGCCATGACCTCATCGGCTTGGTTTGTCTTATAAGTAACAAGAGCATGAAACAAAGAGTGTTTGATTATCGGAACATATCTCGAACAGAAAATTGCAGTTGTTGGTGCGTGCACATTATTGGTCACAAAGGATTCATCTTAGTAAGGGAAGAAGAGCGTTGTTGATGGCGTTTTTTGTGACTGACAACACGTTCCGATGTCATTTCCACGAGTAACTGATATAATGGTTCATTTTCAAATAATAACATTATATATTCACAAGTAGGTGACCATACAATCCTAACAGTTACTTACAAGCTTGCAAGCTACGCCATTTATGCAAAAGCATAACTTACGAGTTCAATTAGGTTAAAAGCGTTCAATTAGGTTGAAAGCGTGTGGAAACCCATTATGAATTAATGTTTAAATGTTCATCAATGTTCAACATTTTCATCTTTTGCTGTCATCGTTCCTGTTTGAATATGACAATTAGTTTACACTGTCTGAATTAAAATCCCTTTCATTGACATTCATTTCCTTCAAGTTTACATAATTCTGATGATAAAACCCTTTCTCTGCAATTGTTCTGGCATTTCAATCGACAACTTCATAAAATCGTGTAAGAGTACCAACTATATCTTTCCTAAGATAAACACATGCAAACATGCGGTTTTTGTTATTAGTTTAATAAAGTAACAATGTGGTTTTAAACGTTCGACTTCTTAACTTGAAAGCTGCCTGATACTAAGTACTGTTATGCTTCCACGTACTTTGTTCTTTAAACCAAAAGGAGTATTGTAACGGAACATTTCAAACGTTACTGAACACATTGCAATGTTGTGTTCTATATGATATGAAGTTTGATGCCATTTTGACAAAATGTTTTCAAATTATCTCAAGTTACATTTCAAAGAAGGAATAATGGAAAAGTTAATGTTCTTGAATTAGGAATTGACAAACTGGCTGTGTGAGGAATTCATGTGAATATGACATATCGAAATGAAATGAAACAAATTGTTGGAAATGTCAGATCAAACTGAACTGAAAAAGCATGCACAACACATGTATCATTGAATCTGTCAGTTTGAATTTATTACACTTCAGCGCTTTTTGAGTCGTTTTCGAATCATAAAGATATTTATGTGATACATGTTCTTGAAAGAATTGAAAGTTGACAAGTATTCTGGCAAACTTGTTTATAATAATGTTTATGATTAGAAGAAGGATAAGATTTTCCTGAACCATACAAAGACGGAATAACACTTTTGTTCAGATCCTCGGTAGATTGGCAAACAAACTCTGTCATTGGCATACAAACTCTGTCATTGGCATACAAACTATCTCATTTACATACAAAATCTGTCATTGTCATTGGCATACAAACTCTGTCATTGTCATTGGCATACAAACTCTGTCATTGGCATTGGCATACAAACTATGTCATTGACATTGACATACAAACTCTGTCATTGTCATTGACATACAAACTCTGTCATTGGCATACGAACTATCTCAATGACATACAAAATCTGTCATTGGCATTGGCATACAAACTATGTCATTGTCATTGGCATACAAACTCTGTCATCGGAATACAAACTATTTCATCTACATACAACCTCTGTCAATGACATTGACATACAAACTACGTCATTGTCATTGGCATAAAAACTCTGTCATCGGAATACAAACTATCTCATTTACATACAAACTCTGTCAATGACATTGACATACAAACTACGTCATTGTCATTTCCCCAACCGACTTTAAATTGCTAAAGGTAAACTCTATTCCAGGAGTGAAAAAGGGGTATTCAGCGTTTTAAGTAATAACATTTTATTTTAGACTCCGACTAGAAGCTAGTTTTGCAGTTTTATTAAATTAATTTCAATTTTGGTATAAGTTTGTGTGTCCAACGTATAGACAATGGCATTTTTTGATTTGTGAGTATTCAAAGTTGTTGTTAAAGAATACTATAGTTATTATTTTGGTTTCGTTGTTTGTGAATGACTTGTTTTATGTATTTAATATATGTGTATATAAATTGCTTAAAGAAAACCCAAAAGCTTTTGAAATTTAATACTATATTGTAGAAGATCAGCAAAGTTTCCTTTGCATCTGCCATGTTTATGGAATGTATGAACCATACTTTTAGAGAACCTAACCTGTCTGAACAAAGAAAAATGTTGAATTATTTCAGAAACTTTAGATTCAAATTTGTAATTTGATGATTTCAAAAAGAAAATAATTGTTTTATATTTTATATATTATATTATGTACCAAATGTCTTTGGCTCTTGAAGTAGAGAAAACAATATTTATTTCATTGACATGCATGTTCTACTCTTTGGTCACGATTATTTATTATTTGTTAAATGAATCGCAAAGGTTTTACGGCAAATGTGATTTAAGGTAAATCAAACTAAGAAAAATCGAAATTGTGGCTGTTTTAATATGGCTTTCTCTATGTGATTTACTTGTTATATGAACAAAGTTGATATGTCATTTACACTAACCTGTAAAACCTCTTTTTATTTTACTTTGCAAGTACAAATTTCGTGAAAATAGAATGAAGTGTCATGCTCAACACTTCTAGGTAAAGAATGGATTATATTAAGCTCCATAGAATATAACAAAGATACTAAAAGGACTAACGACATTCATCAAAACATCAATTATTTTTATACTGTAATAGAATCAGCAAGTTTGCCAAGTGAAGGTAAACCTTTGTTAAATGTTGTTGTTAGATAGTCATTATCCATGATATTTCAAAGGAAAATCTTCATGATCATACCAAATGATATTCATATTTGCCAGGGTTTAAGCATTCATAATTTCAATCATCATTATTCTATCATGGATTTCTTTGTTGTTAATCATTTACGAAATATCAAAAGTTTTCTTATTAAGAGTTATTCTGTGTAAATTGTGAAATTAAGAATAATAATTGACAGATTGGGATGACTGAAGTATTTATATCCTCATTGAGTAGCATCATCTAGCAGGAAGTCATTCCAACTATTTGAATCGAGTCCAATTCATATTTAATTGTTACAAATCGATAATTTTTTCACAAAACTGTAGCTTCCGTAATTGTATATAATACATGCAAGGGACGCGCCATGACAGGCGCAATCTTTGACAGTGTGACACTTGATACGTGTGAGAGATATACCCACACTTCCCGCGGTGTATCGCTCAAAACACATCCACGATTCAAACAGGGGGTGTATTGAGTGATGCACCAAGGGAAGTGTGGGTATATCTGACTTATACCCCACTACGGTCGAGTTATATTTGACGAAACAATGCTTTCCGTCCTGCTCTATGTATATACATCTTGACCTAACTAGATCAATAGAATATTAACAACACTCTTCTAATTGCGGTTTAAAGATCATAAAGTAACTTCATTTTATCAAAAATTAGTACAAATTAGTACCTATACAAAGGCTTATATTGGAAGAAATAACAACATATACACAGCAAAGCAGAAAGTACCTCTGTTTGTATCAACCCTCAGTAGCTCAGTCGACAGAGTCGCTGCTCTGCAACATAAAGGTCCCGTGTTCGATTCCCGACATCGTTGTTTATATTCCCAAAAAATATAATTCTCAATTTTACAAGTCCGTTTATTTGCAAAAGTTGAAGATCTCTTCACTTGACTAAGTTAAATTGCACAAAAAAGAGTAGGTTTATTGGAAAAGTAGAGGTGTATCGTCAATACACCTACAGTATGGACATAGAAAGTAGAGGTGTATCGGTCAATATACCTACAGTTCGAACAAAGGAGACCATAGCAACGAGACCGGAAGTGGGGTATAAGTTGTTTTGCTAAAACAGGCAAACATATAAGCAAAGATTAACATCTCTATTTCAAACAGCTTCATTCTCATATATTTGCTTTATGAAAATAGTAAAGTTTCGGAAGTATTCGATGAACAAACATATCTTCGATATCATTGATACCTTATTTTCTTTTTATGTGAAAATGATACATTAAAAAAATTTAATCACCCCTCATTTTGATATTGCAACTCCCCATTATACAATATTCTTACTTTTGTCCTCCCTATTCTTTACTTGATTTCTTTGCTAAGTTGAGGTATATAAGTGTGTATCCCGTTTTGGTATTTCCAGCATCAAACCTGATGAATGAGTAAGCATTTAATCCAAAATGTACAAATTATACAATTTTGAAATCTTGCTGTTCTTACTTTGAAAAAGAACCATATCATCTATTAATTTAAAATTCATCATTGACTGTGTATATCTGTACAAGGCAGTAGCACGTTTTTAGGGGGAATATAAGGTGATGTCAGGAAAATAAAAGTAAATGGTACCAATTAAAAGACAATGTGTTTAAACTATATGGAGCAGTAATAATTAAAATATATGACGTAAAGTTGAGCCATGCGAGTCCTTTTTCATAACGGTGTTCACAAAAAATGGCCGCCAACGGATTATATGTGAATCTTCAAACTTTGACCTCTGACTATGGATGATTTGCTTGTGTAATGAGATTTTTTTAACTGGAATAACATTAAAGCCCCTGTCACAACCCATCGTGCGTGCAATTCGTTCGTACGTTTTTTGGGGAGGCCACGGTCGCTACGTTTTTCTGAAAACGTAGGGTGGATTTATCAAGAACAGAGCGGGAGTTTGCCAACGCACGTCACACGCAAGTCGTACGTACGTGGCCCGTCGACACGTCTGGCAGTGTGGAGCTGCGTGCATCGTACGATGCGCACGTGATATGTGCGTGTGGCGTGCGTACAACGTGCGTACAACGTACGTGTGATGTGCGATTGTCACATTGTCGTACGGGGGCCGTGCGTCTCACTTACAGTGTCCTTACACCACGCACGTTGTAAGTGCGTGCGAGTGCAATGAGGTTTTTCCCGCCCGATTGACAGGTGCTTGGTACACATTGTCACATGTGCTGGCGCCACAAGATGCCGCCCATTCCACCGCTCCGGGTCCTGATGCTGCAAGAGCAACTTCAGATGGCAGCACAGGAGTTCGACGTGGCATTACTTGCTTTGATACGGGAGAGGGAGAGAAAGCAGCAGATACGCCAACAAAGGAGATACTGGATTCGTCCGTCGGCTCGGCTTATATCCTAAAAAAGGTGCCAAAAACGTGCGTTGTACGTGCTAACTCGGTACGTTGTACGTGCTTACTCGGTACGATCGACGTGAGTTTTCTTTAATTATTTGATAGTTAAACTTTGGACGTGCCGAGTAAGCACGAACTACGCACGTACAACGCACGTTGTACGCACGTGCAACGTGCGTCTTTCGTAGAGAAAGTGTGAGTGGGTAAGCTTGAAAAAAACGCACGATGTCGGTGCGTTGTGCGTGCGGTTGTCGTACAGGGCACGCACGTCGATCGTACGGAGGAAAATTCGCAGCACGCAGCGAAAGTTCTGCATGCACTAAAAGTTCTACGACGAGTCTGCGTGCTCCAAATTTGTCCAAAATCTGTACGGCGTCGGTACAGAGGACGCACGAATTCACCAATTTACCCCACGTTTTTGTCGGTAGACAGCACGCAGCTGCACGTACGACGGGTTGTGACAGGGGCTTAACTTACAGTTGTAAGTGAAAATTTTAAAATATAAAATTATCAAAAAACGTGCTACTGCTCCTTTAAAGGTCCCTGACGCAAATGTTCAGCTTAACAATTTAAAGAAAACCTTCATCAAGCCCCGATGTGCATATGTTTGGAAAAAACTCTGTGGCATCACTTGCACGATGATGTATAGTATAAGTTACTGCCTGTTGACACTAATGACATAGTGTATGGTACTGTTGAGTTTAACAGGAATCGGGTAATCAATTCAAATCACGATAAATAGGGACACTAAGGAATAAATTGTATGTTGTATCTAACAGCGAGGCTTAGATATATGCATCATGAGTTAAAAGTTTAGTTAGCGAGTTCTGATGGATGGAGTCAAGTGTATGTTGTCTTCATCACATAATGTGTTGAACTGTTGACTTAAACAAAGACAACAAACTCAATTAAAGTCACTGTAAGTATTGGTACTGAGGAATTAAGTATACTCTGTATCCGTCAGTGATTGAAATCTAGGGAAACAAAGATAATGTGTTGGCAATGTGTGAAGCAAATTAGAAGGAACAAAGAGAGACAATGTAGGATTGTCTTAGGCTGAGATAGATTTTCATGACAAAGATCATTCATCGGTCAAATATATAGGTGTATATCAGCGATACAGAAATATTTTTAAGAACCCCAATTAGGCCATTCCCTTTAACTACAGGTGTTCATTAATGTAAGCTGTAATCCTAGCAACATTGTAACTTACTTTATTACACATAGGATGGGAAAACAATAGTGACATATTTTCAATATGAGCATACATGTATGTGCACAAATCACTTTTGCCTAACAACTATTGTTGTAACACCAAACCCCGTATATTACCATCATAAAACCATTGTTTCAACGGCACTGTAGCCGGCTGTCGCAAGTGAAGCAGGCTTTTTTCTGCTTATTTCTAGGAGAATAAAATGGAATAGAAACTCAAATAAGGTAATTATTATCCTTTGAAGTGTGTCATATGACTTTATGAAAGTCGTGCAAATTTGTGTATAAATCTCGCTCTTGCTCGTGTGATACAAAAATTCACACTCGTTTCATAAAAGTCATATGATACACTTATCGGATAATAATCTCTATATATTTCTTCATGTTCAGTCACTTATTTAATCATCTTATGAAATCATTCAAGTCTTACATTCAGAACAAATGAATGAAGAAACCCCAACATGTGTAGAACCAATACTTGGAAAACAAATGAAAAGATGTGACAGATCTGAAGTTCTATTGCAATAAATCATTTTTACATGAACATCTAAGTATCAAATTTGATTTCAAGATGTTATGTTTTAAGGTATAGTAATCGCTTTTGCGTATTAAATCTAACATGTGTTTTGTAAGAAAATAGGAAATTACTTAATCCCTATAATGAAATGATTTTCCAGTGAAGCATTGAACGTACTTATGATCTTTTGATCTTTCACAATTCAAATGCAATTCATCTCAATCTGGTATAACATGACAGGAAATACGATCCATGTCTTGATACATTTCATAACATAAATCATCATCCATGCAGTCATGTGACATAATAAATAATGTCAACATAAAGCCAAATAAAAAGAGAACAGTAAAAAAGCATGCCAGTTAAGTAAAGCCTTTGACATTCGGATTGATAGTTTCTTTTTTTTTTTTAAGATATAAACTATTCATTTAATATTTAAAACTATTATTTCCATTTGTTTAAGTATTTCAATACTTATCACTATAGTCTTTTTAGATTCCTTTATTATTATATACACGTATTTTCTCTTTCTTTCTATTATACAGTTACTCATTACTTTCGAACCATGTGCCAATATATTTATCATGAAATGTTGTGTTAAGTTCCATTCAATATTCTACCACAGGCAGTGAGAATAGAGAATTTTATATGAGTGTCATACTACAACACGAGTGCCTAAATATTAGTATTCCCGAGCGAGAGCGAGGGATATACTGATATTTAGGTACATGTACGTATGTCATAAACATAGTTTGACATTGTCACGAATATAATATTCTGTTTATTCCCATAGTCCAAAATTTAAGAAACAATACTCAAATGATACTTCTCCGCATAGGCGCACTAACCACCGCCAATCCGTATAGATGACGCAATAGGTGAACAGTGACGTCAAAGCATTATTCATAACGTGACGTCACAGGTAATCAATATAATTTCGTTGTTTTGCTGTTTAAATGTAAGGATGTAAAAGATTATTTTGACTGCATATTTGTCAAACATGTTTAAAGAAATCAATCACATGAATTAACGAAGAACAAAAAATCAGATGTTTGTAAGTTTTACCCTCAAGTCTCATTTTTCTGACATAAAACAAAACTATTCCTCTGAATATGACCTGTTTACATACTAATCAATTTAATGCGACAATTGAGTTCAAAATACACAAACCTTGGTTATCTCACAGAAATATCATCTCAGTATTTTGCTTAAAAGGTTAGGCTATATCAAAATGTTAATGATGGTGACTTATTTGACTTATTTTTGCCAAAAGTGTTTCAAGAAATCAATTAGCTTTGAAACAAAATAGATTTAAAATTTTGACCACATAGCTCATATTTTACGAATCTATGACTGTAAATATGACCCATTACAAATTGATCCAAACGTTTACAGTTCGGTAGATTTTTTTAAAGGATTATAATTTTTCATACGACTTCTATATAAGCATACCTTTGTTTTGCAGCTGTACATTTCTTTTTTACCTATTATTTCATAGTTTTCCTCTTCAAATAATGAGGTGTTATCAATAACGAATTTAACGCTGAGGTTTTTTATTTGAAAGAAACATTATTTGTACAATTGTATTTATTGGAACTGTCTGATGTGTGTCACTGCGTTTGGCATCAAAGACTTTAAAAATAATATGAAACACGATGACAAATGTAATGTACAATTAAAAGCTTTGAAAAATGAGCTGACAGGAGGATAATTTCTTTTCACAGTTTACAGAGGTTTTTATTTGCATAGTTGATGTAATTTTCTTTTTCGGTCAGGTGATATATCTTATCAATTCGAGTAGTTCAATAGAATATAATGGACATCCCTTGTAAACTGCATGAAAAGCTTAAAAATAATGTTTTGGTCTTTATCTTTGTTTATTCCAAAAAATATCAAAACATAATCCCTCATTCAAATGTTTAATCGACTGAACCATATGTTGTAAACATGATGATCATTAAGCTTAATGACTAATAATTGTATTTCCTGTGTATTAATATGATAAACTTTATGCGTTATATTACGAAAAAATAAAAATTCAATAATTTTATGCATCAACCAAAACTCACAAAGTGAACTATTTGCTAAACTGTCAAATGTAATGACAGTTTGGATTATTTCATTACCATATTGCTATGTTTATGATTCTTAATAATTATTTTTTTAAATGGTAAAGTTAACAATGTTCCGTCTTTATTCCGATATTAATTCAACATCTCTAGTTAAAGATTGTACAAATCTAAGGTTATGATGAGTGATGTATATTATTTTCGACAGCTGACGTTGATAGCAAAATATCACAATTATGTCTTAAAGATGTTATGTGATTAAGTAAGGATATACAATATCCCTGAGATTGAATCCTTGTACAGACCTTATTAGTAAGTACATCAGAAGATCAAATTGGTACATTTTGGTCATTATAGTTTAAAGGGGCAGTAGCACGTTTTTTGATAATTTTCTATTTTAAATATTTCACTGAAAGTAAGGTAATGCTAAATGTATTATTATGACAGTTTAAAAAATCTCATTACACAGGCCAATCATCCAAAGTCAGAGGACAAAGTATGAAGATTCACATAAAATCCATTGGCGGCCATTTTGTGTGAACACCTTTAATTCATTTTGTGTAAGAAAAAGGAATCGCATGGCTAAACTTTACATTATATATTTGAATTATTACTGCTCCATTTGGTTTAAATACATTGTCTTTCAATTTGAACCATTAATTTTCATTTTCCTGACATCACCTCATATTCCCACTAAATCGTGCTCCTGTCCCTTTAAAAGTGTTCAGAAATCATAGTTTAACTTGGAAACGTGTACCATCGTGACTTGCATATGAAATGGTTTAGTCAGGATTTAATTCAAGATAAAGTTTGATTTCTAGATTTCTGAACTCGTGTTGCAACTGTTATTGTTCAAATGGTTCTAAAAGACTTTAAAGGGGCAGAAGCACATGTATAGGGGTAATATTAGGTGATGTCAAGAACATAAAAATAAATGGTTCCAATTTAAAATGTATAATGTAAAGTTTAGCCATGCGATTCCTTTTTCATATACAAAATGAATTAAAGTTGTTCACACAAAAATGGCTGTCAATTGACTTAATGTGAATCTTTATAATTTGTTCTTTGATTATTGATGATGGCTTTTTGTAAGCAGATTTTTGACACTATCAAATTAATACAGTAAGCATTAACACAAAATTATCAGTACACAATTGAAAATAAAAAAATTATAATAAACGAATATAATTGACATAATATTTATAAAAACCGGGAATGTCCACACACCAGAATCAAATGTGTGACTAAATATGCCCTGTGATATGACAAACTAATACCATGTACAGTTATAAATAAAATGTGTTTTTCAAGTCATTAAGTGACTCAAAATAAGTGTTTTAATTTGTCTAAACAATGAAATGTGAAAGAAAGAATCATGTGTGTATATAAACAGAATCGAATCTGATTAAAAATCTGGTCAAACTTTCACTACAGATCATAAAACAAAAAAAGTCTAACAATAAAAAAATGTTTGAATTTGTCTAAACAATGCAATGTGAAAGAAAGAAAAAATCCTGTGTATACAATTTATGTTAACAGAATATTAACAGAATCACATCTGATTAAACATCTGGTCACTTTCACTAGAGATCATAAAACAAAATAGGTCTAACATTCAAAATGGTATAAAAAAACACACACAAAAACACAGATGCCAATTGTTTTCTAACATCTTAACAAAAAAAGTGTTATCTAGATAGTTGAAATATCTCGTTAATACTTTTCTTAATTAATTAATAATTTAATCGTTTTATTAAAAACAAGTATAAGGTTAATAAGAATAAGTTGTACAGAGAACATATTTTTTTTTATCCTGATAGTTGAAATATCATGGTAATAGTTGTCTTAATTAATTAATAATTTATCGTTCTATTTAAAAAGAGCATAAGGTTAATAATGTCTATAAAGAACAAAACAGTATCCCCAAGTTTGATACTTCCGTAATTCAAACCTGTAGAAGACTGCTGACAACGAGTTCTACATGAATGAACAATTCACAGCATCTCCATACATATTAAAGGGACAGTGCTGTCTATCAGGGCACATGAGCAGGTACTAGCTTGAAATGGAGATGTAAATCAACTGTCAGTCTGAGTTTCTCTTCACGTTGTCAACTCGGAACCCATTTAATCATCTACCATATTTTTATAAGTAAGACTTTGAAATCATATTACAACTACAACATTTTTTAAAGGGGCAGTGGCACGTGTTTTGATAATTTTATATTTCACTGATAATTGTAAAGTAATGCTAAATGTATTACATTGACAGTGTCAACAATCTCATTACACAAACCAATCATCGATAGTCAGAGGACAAAGTATGAAGATTCACATAAAATCCATTGGCGGCCATTTTTTTTGAACACCTTTAATTCATTTTCTGTATGAAAAATGAATCGCATGGCTATACTTTATGTAATATATTTGAATTATCCTGCTCATTTTAGTTTAAATACAATGGAACCATTAATTTTCATTTTCCTGAAATCACCTGCTATCCCCCCTAAAAACGTGCTACTGCCCCTTTAAAGTCCTCTAGTCTGTTTTGATCGGTTATTCATCTCTCTCTACACGTCAACTTTGAACCCATTTAATCATCTAGCATATTTTTATAGAAAGAATTTGAACTCATATTACAACTACAGCATGTTTTCAAGTCCTCTAGCCTGTTTTGACCCGTTATTCATCTTTTCAATCATACTAACAGTGAACAATTTTATACAGTTTTTTTTAAATGTCTGCATTTGATAAGTAAAAGATGTTTAAGAGACACAGAGTATTTTAATAAGATCACATATGTCAAATTTTGAAATCGATGTTATTACATCGGGAACCACTAACTGTTACTGAAAATAACAAGTAAAAGGTCAATCAGTACATAAGAGCGAAAATACGGCCACTCAATGTCGGGATTTTGATCGAAAACCGGACAATGTGGATCGGTTAGCGCGCGCAAATTCGCCAACCGTAATTTTGAAATCTTGTCATAAGCTGACAGGAAGATATATTCGATTTGATAGTGTTTATTAGGTATTGTTACTAATAGGTAGATTAATTGGATGCATATTTTCGAATATTAAACGTATTTGAGATGTTTTCTTGATTTTTCCATAAAATCAAGCATTTTAGAGATATTATACATAATGGATATATTTGCAAGTCCAGTGATGAGATATGAACTTCAATCAGCATATTAGATATTTTGTAGCTTATCAAAACTCAATAAAATGTTAAGAAAGATACTCTGTGTCACTTTAAACATGTGATCGCCAGTCAGGAATCTGATAGAGAGATAATTGATAAATAAATTCATGATTACTCTAGAATGTGTTACCATTTGTCATTATAGTAAAGAACAAAAGGTACGGTTTACATGTAGAAATTGTGGGGAAGTTTACTTTTGAGTAGTATTTAAATTGTTATCAAATGAAATTCTTATATATTAAAAATCAGAGTGACAACTTTAACTGACAAATGTGTTTTGGCGCTCATGTCATAAGAGCGTTTTTTTTATATGATTAAATAGTTTTTAAATAATGGCTTTTTGTTTTTGTATCGAAAGATCTATTAAAGTTGTGAAATTTACATTAAAAACATTAAAATTCTTTTTTTTTGCAGTTAAAATGACTTAACCAATTTTCATTTAGTTATGTTAATAATATAGTTATTGTAGAATGTCCAGATGACACTGATATTAGCTGGAGAATTTATCTGTTCTGTTAAACTGTTCACATGATAGAAGCTGCTGAAAAGTAAATGTAACATTCTTCTCTTTGATCAAGTGTTGTCTTTTCCATATGAAGAACATTCTCTCCCCACAGAGGCAACTCAGTGCGAGCAAGCCTCTGTTGTATTAGAAGGTAAAAAGCGATGTTTTGTAGAAGGAAGACTTATTTGTCCTAGATGTTAATTTTCAACGATAGCTTTTCCGAACCACACGCAAATAGCCGAAGTTTTGCGAATGACCACTTTTGAAACGGCGTCGCTGATTGCACAACTAACTTCGATTGCCTCCAATCAGATTTCTACCTTTCTATCCCATGTATTAGCCGTAATAGAACAAGGCTAACTCGGGTATGACTGAGTTGCCTCTGTGGGGAGGGAATGTAGGAAGAATTGTTCTACTTCTACTAAGTCTTGATGTATACATGGTAGCTCGGCACAACTAACACATGAGGTATGCTATTGTTGGCACTCGTCATTGTACTGTTGAGTTTAACAGAAATCGGGTAATCAATTGAAATCACAATAAATAGGGACACTAAGGAATAAATTGTATGTTGTATCTAACAGCAAGGCGTTCATATATGCATCATTTTAAGTTTAGTTAACTAGTCCTGATGAATGGTGTGTTATTAAGTCAAGTGTATCTTGTCCTGATCAGATAGTGTGTTGAACTGTTGACTTCAAGGGAGACAGCATACCTAATTAAAGTAACTGTAAGTAGGGTTCTGAGAAATTAAGTATAAGGTGTAGCTGTCAGCAATGGAAATCTAGGTGGAAAGTATGTGTTTGGATGTGTATAAACTACAAAGGAGCAGCAAGATAGATAATGAAGGCGTTTCTTTTTTTTTATTAATTTTTTGTTATCAAGATAATGTTGGTCTTTAGTCAAATGCTTTATACATGTAATATTTGACTAGTTATACTTACGCTTTAATACTTGGAACCTGATAATAGTTTTATCTTTAATAGTTCTCAATCTATTTCCCAGTAATTCCATAATTGTACAGGTATAGATAAATAAATCTTCAGAATGTTCTTACTTCAGCAAGTCTTTATCAAGTCTTAATTAAGTGTGATTGAAAAATGATGATTATAATGTATATACATGTATCTGAAGTAAACGGTAAAACTTTGATGTTGTCAATAAACATCATGGTTTTTTGCCAACAATTAAACAACATTTGTCCAAAGTATTTAATCTAAGAGTCAATAAACTACTGGCGAGACAGAAGTGTTATCGCTCATGTAATGGTATATCTCTTACTGGTGTCAAGACTTTATTTTAAATGACACAACAACAAAGTGAATTGTGATACTCAAACATTTTGAGAATCTACTGGATTGTATAAAGAAAACTGTGTTGCCCAAATTGATGCCATTGTGAAAACTGTGATGAAAAGAGTTCTTTATTAATTCATTGATTTTATATAAATATCTAACAATTTTGACACACATGTAATGAAAAAATGATCAGAGTTGGAAACCTCTGTTATAATCATTGAACGGATGTGTTTATATGGAATGGTAGATAGAATAAAATGTTGGGGTTACAAAGAGTAACTGTAGTATCATGATGATAATAGTTAAGCAAATTTACTTAAGTTAACAATTGCAACATTTAAATCTATCTAAAATTGTCCAAAATTTGTATTTTCATAATTTGTTTAAGCAAAAAAAAAAAACATTACCGGCACATGTAATCAAAGGATAATGTTTCCTTTATTTGAGACGTTTGACGTTATTACCATCAATGATGATGTTCAATAGTTTTCATTCTTCTCTTATACATATTTATTTATCTCTTATTATCTTATTCTTTTAACATATATTAGGCTCAAACTAAACGTTGACGAATCACATCCCACAGGGGCATACCTACATGAATAACATCTTGTGAATAAGTTCCTTTATCACAATGTTTTTCATCCTAGATATAAGCTGCAAATTGATGTGAATTGAAGGTTAATCTTATTTTCTAATCAGACAAGGATGTGTATTTATCAAAATAATGGACAACGAATGATGTCTATCAAGAAATTAACAGACGGTGTATATACAACACTGTCTATAAGAACATAACAATAACATTAATGGCAACACTTAGGCAACATCGACATGATTACATTTTCTAAAATACATAAGTAAAATAGTGACAAAGTTTGATAGATATCACAGATTTTTTTAATTGTTTATTTATTTACAATGACGTAATTCTTGTGAAAATATACATACACACTAGAAAAAACTCTTAACTCTTGCAATTGCAGAGAAAAAATGATAAACTTGACATTAATAGTTGAAGTGACATCATATCATACATATAAAGTTAGACAAAAAAGAATTTAAGATGAAAATAAAACATCGTCTATTGTTATTGTGATATTGTTCTAATGTATTGTAAATATAATCATCACAAAAATAACGGCTTAAAATTTGAATATGGATTTGGTCCAATAGTTTTATCACTCTTTGATTATTTGTCGTCTTTGCAACCATTATTTAACGAAACATCATGTTCTATTGTTTATGATAATGTATTGTCGTTTGGTGTGGGAATATGTTACAAACATGTAAATTGATGTCGAGTTTCCTAATTGTTAACCTTACTAAAATACATTCCATGCTGTTAATTACCTTTAACAATTCAGTCTCGACTGTTGTTTGTGTGTTGTGTAGCATAAAGCAACAGTGTTATGTCATTAAACAGTTGGATATCTCTGTAATATGGCTGGTTTCTGATTGTTGCCTTTGATGCATTGTTTGGTGCCAATAGTTTGCGATTTCTTTAAGCACTTCATATTCATTCTCCTTTGCGATCTTTATGAGATGGGATGGTGTCGAAGGACGAAATAATTTTTTTTTAAACCAACATGGTCATATTTTACTGATGAAATGAAAGACGTAAAGACAGAATATGTTTAAGGTCTCTTGTGCAACTATTAGCAAATAAACGAAGCTTTAAAGGGGCAGTTGCACGATTTTAGGGGAATGTAAGGAGATGAAAATGAAAAATAATAGTCCCAATTGAAAGACAACGTATTTAAACTAAATGGAGCAGTAATAATTCAAATATATAATGTAAAGTTTACACAAAATATATTAAAGGTGTTCACACAAAATGGCCGCCAGTGAATTTTATGTGAATCTTCATAATTTGTCCTCTGACTATTGATGGTTGGCTAGTGAAATCAGATTTTTGAGACTTTAGTACATTCAGCATTAACTTACAATAATCAGTGAACATTTTGAAATATAAAATTATCCAAAAACGTGCTAATGCCCCTTTAATGCTTTAGTTTACGGATAGCATTAGTTTTCCAGACCCTAACGCAAAAGTATTCAATTGATGACCAACCAAGTCTACCAAAGTATAGCAAGTCTAGATCACTTTTAGTCTGAAGTTAAAGCATCTTCTGGGCTCTATTTTGTTATGAAACATGGATCGTTTAGAAATATTGTCAATATTGAAAAAATACATCTGAGACTTAATGTTAGTCTAAAACAATGCAAAAAGTAAAAGACCTACAACTTCGTTTTACTTTATGTCATGAATTGTTATTGAGTATCTGATGATGCATTGTTGAAAATTCTGCCCATGTTAAATTTTGGAAATTTCGGTCGTTTTGTAGCTTTCAAAAATGTTGCATGTCAAGGCCATCTGCTTTTTCTTAAAAATTTCATGTTGAAATGTGGCGAAAAATGTTAAGACAAACTAGATAGGACAACGTTTCTGGGATTTTACTTCGTAGATCCTTCTGATAATGCAATTTTTATATTCACGTAGGCATATTTCATAGAATTATCAGTGTTAAGGTTGATGAGAAGATTAGGGTTCCTTTAATGGAATAGACAAATAAATGTGAAAGCATTGACACAACACATTTGTAGTGAAGTGAAGAATCAGAATTTGCCCCTCAGATGGTTGTCAGTAAAGGGACTTATAGCTGTGTAATAAAAGTGTATATTGCCCGCCTCATCGAATGCAAATAGACCGAGCATGAACATTATACCAGATCTAGACTATTCAAATAAGTTATTTAAAAGAAATGTGTCATAATCATAGAAGATTGGTACTGTTTTATTCGAAGTGAATTCAGATGAAGTTACCATCGATGTGAAAGCTTGCTGATAAAATCAGTCCAAACACTCAACCCTTAAAATACGTCCTCATAGGACACAGTTCTGATACTTTAAAAGTTTGGAAACAGCTTTCGAATCTCAGTAATTTCGTTCAAAAATACAAAGATACTAAT
The DNA here is from genome assembly GCA_916613615.1 of Steromphala cineraria. Taxonomy (NCBI): domain Eukaryota; kingdom Metazoa; phylum Mollusca; class Gastropoda; order Trochida; family Trochidae; genus Steromphala; species Steromphala cineraria. The sequence continues at coordinate 42,170,708 of OU744734.1, read as the reverse complement.
TTTTAAACGATGGTGATTGAGGTTGGAATCGGATTTGGTTAACACAGATAAAAAATAGAAATACTTATATTTGTATATTTGTCAAATATTTGGTTTGAAATCTTGGTCTAATCCTTCTTTTCAACTTGAACTGATTTAAATTTTGAGTAAATAATAAACAGTAGGGTATTCAGAGTTTATGCGATTATCTGTTAACATATAAATCTTGTATACTATTTTGCATAAAGTTTATATTCTGATGTGAGGTTGATTTTCACTGTCGGAACATTTCATTTATCTGGTTTGATAAAATGCCAGTCGTAATATTATTTTACATTTACTAACAACGGGTCTATACATCAAATCTCCCTGTACAGTTCTCAATAGTCCGGGGATTTGAATTTAAAATTTCATTCTAAAAATTATTAAATTGACGACCAACTCAGTCTAGAAAAGTATAGAAAGTCTAGATCACTCAGCCCTAGGATAGAAAAGCGTAGAATAAGAATATGTAAATGTTGAAAACAATACTTCTGAGACTAAATTTTGGTTTAGGGGGTGGGATAGTGCAGTGATGAGCGCATTCTGCTTGGGTTAAGATCGAGTTCCATGGTTCGATACCCTCAGGGGCTTGGCAACTTTGTCTGCAGTAGAGAACTGTTCTACACATATTGTTTATGTGTGTAATGCAATGCAATGCAGTACTACCGATGGTTCGCTAAATCCCGGTTTCACCAAATTGCATAGCCAAAAGGGCTTTTAACCGGCAATAATACTTGCAGCCCCGATATTTGTTATTGATTGCTATTATTTTTTCTATAATATCACATTGTTTAGAACAGTTAGATATTTTGTAAATGACTTTTTACAGAGCATGCGCCAATGTAGTCATATGTCAGTTTCGAATATATATTACGGTAAGTTAATATCAAAGAGATACATATTTCATATTCAAAATGTCACGTCCGACATATACAAAAACGTTTTGCTAAATCATTTATAAATGACAATTGATCATATTTCATTATACATCATCTTCATTCTCGTACATTTTCATTATAGATTACAATGCAATATCGTATTGGTCAGTGTGTATAGCAGATGTTTTTCATTGTTTATTCATTTGTTTGTTATGTCATAATTCTACATTTAGAACAGAAACGACACCAACCACATCATAAATTAGAAATATCAAGCGAGGTATACGCGTTGCCTGCGTTCAGTTATAGATTTCATTGACGTGCTTTTTGCAAATATCTTTCAACTAAGCTCTGGAAAAGCATACTGTAAAACTATATCCGAATATTTCTGTAGCGCAAGCTTGCTGGAACAGCTAAATGTACAGAGAGCCTTTACTGTTATCCACTGTATCATTATAACCTATGTATATTAGCTAGTTTAAAATATTTAAAACAAGTGTGGACAATGTTACTGTTAAAGCTCTATTTAATGTAGGGAAATAAAAGAACTGTTTCTTTTTTTCGTGTTTGAATTAATAATGCTTTGTTACATGATAGTATATATATATATATATATAGTTCATTTTTACAGATTCATAACGATTGATGATATATACAAGAATATAAATGACAATCCTTGATTGAAGTTGTAGATGATTTAAACGACATTTCCCATGGGTTATGAACGTTCTTAACATTAAACTCAAATGAGTTTTGTTCTTCAATTTGATTTTTTTTCTCAAAGACAATAAAATACTCTTTTCGCTATCAAAGGCTAATGCTGATGACAGTGGCATATATTGGCGACTCGCTTGATGATTATTTGCTGTGGAATGAAAAAAGGGAATGGCTTCAATTGTAGGCCCCGTGTTGCCCACCTATATGCACTGAATGGATAATGTTTGTCTATAAATCTGACTTGATGTATGGCCCAGTGTTTATTAGTAACATTAGCACCATGATGTATTAGCTTGTCAAAGGTCAATGTTGAAAGATGTTGATTGATTGAATATAAATAACAATCTACATCTGCTGAACAAAGTTTATCAATCACTCAAAATTAACTAAATTGTATGTAAATTCATCATTCATCTTTTACCAGAAAACTTTACAGACAAAACAAAAATGAAACTATATACATACAAGTTAGATATATGTCATATGCTTGAGATAATTCTGACACTAAGAGGCATGGGGTCAAAATTGATATTATCAGATTTTATATTTCTGCAAATAAACGTTAATAGAACACATTTTGAGAAAAAGAACAATCGATATTAATCAAAGTTATGACACATATGACAATATTTAACATGAGATATTTTGAAATGAACAACTAAACAAATATTTTTTAAATTTTGACCCCAAAATGTCTCACTTATCCATGCCAACTGTGTTCCAGTATTCAAATTGTCACAACCGCGAGGAAACAATAAGATCAAATGGATGAAAAGAATAAAACAATAACGAAGAGTTCAGCCAATAAAAGTTACATTTTTTTTATTCCACGATCAGAAAAATATATTATTGAGAAAATAACCAAATGCGTCAGGTGACTTTATTACTATTATATAATTAAGCGGGTGATGAATATAAAATGTATAAAAATATGATAATTAAAAATGATGGGTCAGGCTGAGAAGTCGCATTGCTAAATACCTAGGTAAATGTAAAGTCAATTCGGAAAAAATAAAAGATTTAGCCCGAAATTTTGTGATCAAGTTTATCAGTGAGAGTCTGAATAAGAAGAACAGCCGATGGAATGAAGACGTTTGCTTCTATAGGCTTTCATAGTGATCATCATCAAAAGACAGCAAAAACGGCGACTGACGTTCACGTTAAAGTCCAATTATTATAATATAGATTTTCAAAATGTACAATGTTGTGGAATTTCCTTTAAAAATATGAATGTTTCGATGTTCAATACAGGAAAATCATAGGGACAGTGACAGTGAAGTCAATGTCAGATTTTGACAGGCAATGTCAAATGCAGTTGAGAAGAAAGTCAGAAGCCATAAATAAGTGATACCTGAAAAACAATCGCAAATCACTTTCTTAGTCATCCTTAGTCATCCTTACATTGATCATACTTACTTAAATAATCATAACAGGCAAAATATGAGATTCTTAACGAGTGGTGAAATTACGACAGCGGTGAAATAACAACACAAGAGAAAGGAAATGAAGAAATAAATAAATGTTATTGATGATTAAGTATTTACATGTTAACGAAATAATGGACAATTCAATAAATAATATTACATCCGTGTACAAAATATTCAAGTACGGCTATTTGATAACAACCCACCGCAAGTACAAAGTGCGTTCTTCGTCATTGAAACATGAAAGTTACTACACAGCAAGCCGAGTAATATACACATGGTATAAGATACAAAACATTAAAATAATGAGACCTGGGATCATTCACCGGAAAATTATGTCATTCTGTCAAGAAAACGAATAAGTTTATTTCAAAGATGTTTTGTTTACAAAAAACGACAATGTACTGTTTTTCCCGGGTTTTTTTTCCCCTTGTACTTAAGAAATAAAGTTCGCCCCACCTCAATGTGTTTTGTAACAAAGTATAGTTTTGCCCTGAACTATTATAGTTAAAGCACGAGGACGGTTCCGAATATCTCTTACTGTTAAAAACGTTCACATTAACATGAGACATAAATGCTTTGCATTCAAAAAGAAATAAAACAATATTTTTTCAATATAAATTAAATCTCGCTTACACAAATACAGTTTATATGCTGTGTGTAACGTTAGGAAAATGTTCAAAAATAAAACATCGCTTTAAGTTACTGTGGGTAATAATTTGGCTTTATATCTTTTTGCATTAAGTGAACAAACTCCATGATATCAGACTTTAGTTGTTAACATAAGCAGTGATTATCTACAATTATAGACTGGTGATGAGGATCATACCTGGTTTTATAGACCCGAGGAAAACAATATGGACCGAGGACGAAGTCCGAGGTCGATAATGTTTTCCTCAGGTCTATAAAAACAGGTATTGACCGAATTCACCACTCTATAATTGTTTTATTATGTCTCGGTTAAACAACCGAAAGGGAAATAGAAAACTACAGGTATGAGCGGCATTTGGGCTCGATTGTCGGCAACGGCAAGGACGGGTCAATGACGACATGATTATAATAGCATGACGTCATGAAACACCGGTTTGACGTCATCGGCTTTATTTTTAGTAACTCAAGTCAATATCCCTTTTGGTCGGACTCGGGATCACCGGGGTCAGGTCAATATCACTTTCTGTCGACTTTCACGTGACCGGTTCTCGACCAATCGGATCGCCGGAAAATCATGCTCACATAATATATAATAAGTTATATTAACATGCTTAGTCACGAAAGTCCTATGGACGTAGTTGATGAGTTAACAGGAGGGCAATTAAAGTTACTATATTGGAAATCAATTGCAATTCTATTGTTGATGTTCAAATTGTAAACTGCAAAACAGCGTCAACATCATTCAAACCTTGTGTTAGTTGGAAACAATACGTTTCTAATGAAGCTGTAAATCATCTTTATCTTGGCAGTGTTTCCGTGTCCTGCTTATAACTGGCACTCTACCACGCTGATCAAAGAATCTACGATTCAGGACTTGACATTTTAACAAATGTTCCAAATCTTTTGAAGTTGCAATAAAAGGAGATTCAAAGGAACGGATTGTAAGAAAACAATCGCATATGGCATATATTGCAATCTCCTTGTAGATGTTTAGGTGATATTTTCTAGCGCTGATTAGAAATGTTTCATAGATGTGAAAATTTATTGCGATGAAAAGATTGTACAAACTGTTCATGTAGAAAGAATATTTATTTAACCTATTTGTGCATGTGAGATAAAATTGTGAACTTTTTTCTATTTGACTTTAAACTAAATATCATACTGTTAAAAGAAGTCAATATAAAATCAATTAAAATCATGTTTTATGATGAAATATTCGTTTTGGTAGTCGTTTCATTTAAGTGCATTACAATTGCAAATTACACAATAACCCAAATACTGAATAACACATCCTTTTCACTTTGTAGCATAAGTGTGATATCTTTTGGCATAAATATTACCTCGCACAATAAGACAATACTTGAAGGGGCAGTAGCACGTTTTTAGGGGGAATATAAGGTGATGTCAGAAAAATTAAAATTAATGGTTTTAATTGAAAGACAATGTATTTAAACTAAATGGAGCAGTAATAATTCAAATATATAACGTAAAGTTTAGCCATGCGATTACTTTTTCTTCCACAAAATGAATTAAAGGTGTTCACATAAAATGGCCGCCAATGGATTTTATGTGAATCTCCATACTTTGTCCTCTGACTATGGATGATTGGCTTGTGTAATGAGATTTTTTTAACACTGTCAAGATGATACATTTGGCATTAACTTACAATTATCAGTGAAATTTTTAAAATATAAAATTATCAAAAAACGTGCTACTGCCCCTTTAAAGGCTTGGATATATTTAAAGTGAATTCGATATCTTTACACATCTTAACACAAAGAGTTCTGTCATTGCATTTGAGGCACTTTAAATGGGCCACACTTTCAGATGGTTCAGATAAGTTAATTGAGTCGTTTTAAATACTGTAAGTATGCCACTCGAATATCAGAACATCACTTGCAGTTTATTTATGGAAATGATTTTATTTGACGTTTTTTAATTTCAGATTTAATCATAAACGATATAATTGATACATGTCTCTGCAAAAGAATGTTATCACTATGTTAATTTAACCATGAAACATACTTTGAATATACACCTTAAATATCAGGTGTCTATTTCCTAGATTTTTAATCTTTAATCAAATAACGTTTGGAGGATTGCAAAAGACTAAAAGAATTGTCATGTATTATAGTATCAATGCATAATTAATCTCTTTATCTTGCTGTCAATGTGAACCGTTCAATATGTGCAATATAAATCACCTCTCCATGGTTCTATGTCATCTTTCGTTACATATTGATACTGGTACCTATGACATTGTTGGCCCATGATTCATGGTCATTGTGTATTCATTGGTTCTTTATACCCTTGATACACATTTGTCCCTGACACGAAAGATCTTTTGGATATTTAACATTTATCATGCTCATAATGTCCCCAATTTAAGGTTCTTTATTAAGTTCTTGACTATCTAAATCATTCTATATATGGTCATCTTATATTGACTTTTCTTGGATTGCTTTGTTTAACCTTCTTGTAATTGAACTATAGAATTATTCCGAAGACTCTGGCCAACTCGGAGCTGGAAAGTCACCTGACCTATTCCGCCACTTGTTCTTTTTTGAAGTAGCTATTCATACACAAATTGGCATAAGATCTCTCAAATAATCAATTTGCTCAAATAAAAAAAATATTGATTATTGATGTTTGGGCTTTTTACGATGTTAATTATTATATAAAACCAAGTAGAAAAGTATCAGCCAAAAGGCTTTTGCAAAGAACGAAGCCTATGATTTGTAACAAAAGTATTGCATTAAATTAAAGAACTTTTATACGTTTAAAAATTTTGCTTCATATTAATTTAGCAACAGGTCCCCAGTTTTGAAATTTTTTGACAGAAAACAATATGTAATGCAACACAGAGATCTGAAAACTACGCTTCTACAAGTATGCTTGTTACTGTACAGCTGCCCCTTGTTTCCTGTTTCTTAATTCAGACCCTTTCAACTTTAAAGTAACACTGACCGTCTTTCAAAATGTTTTAAAAAATCTTGGTAAATCCTTAAGAACTAAAACTGTGCTACAATGCGTTGTTCTTCAGGTCATAAGATACACATCTGAGAAATCTATTGATCATCATGAATAACGTGCTTTTCACAAACAGAGGATTTCTTTATTGTGATGCTGAAGAGACACATTTGGACGTGTTACTATTTTCACAGGTCTGATTAACCTGTTTATATCGAGTCAGCAAGGACAATGGCATCATATTTAGTTCACAGATGTAGGCTTGTTAGGAGATTTCAACTCAAGTAATGAATGAACCTAATAGACATAAACCTGAATGTCTTATGTGGTAAGTATCCATGAATTTGACGTTGGGAAAGAGCAATAGCCTTTGGCTGGCGAAGATAACATGTTTTCATGAATTTAAAAGTCGGAATGGTTTTTAATTTCAATTTATCTTTATAAACCAAAACTAATTTATCCATTTTGTATTGCTTGACGAAAGGTAAAAAGCGGACATGTCCATAGGCCTTAAGTTGGCAAATGTCATTTGTCAGTTACGCGATCATTTGTTAAATATCAATCTACGTCTGATCTTACAAAAGAGAATATAGTTTACAGCAACCTTAAGCTTTTTCAATTCATATGTATTTTAATATGTATTGTCATAAATGTCCTTTGGAAAAGCAAATGGTAAGAATCATATTAAAGGAAAACCATCTGAATCTGTAAATTAAGTAATGAAAACTCGATGTTCATATAGCCTACATTTAGATACTCTCTTTCTCTTCTGTTAGTAGAACTCGAATGATAGTGTTTTCTAAACAATATATTCACTGGTCGCTTTTGAAGCAAGGTGACATTTCATCAGGGAAACAAACGTCTCATTACACGATTACTTCCATATATTTGCAACATTTTACTTGGTACCATTTTATTAACTTAAGTAATATCACCACTTTGAAAATGGTTTCCTCTTTAACATATGATAGAATTTACAAGAATATTATTCTTTCGCTATAAAACAGAACAAATTTGTGCTGCTCTTCTAATGAAAAGAAAATATGAAGCATTATTAAGACTAATACAGTTAATAAGTATTGTAATTGCTAAATAAACTATTCCTCTCCTCTCGATCTGACGGTTTGACACTGACTTACATGGTCTGCAATAGGTTTCAATCCGATTCGTTTCAGATTGAATCACAGTACGTCGATTCGTTTATCATCTGAAACCAGTTAAGTAAGGTTCAAGTTAAAGGAGGATTAGCACGTTAGGTTAAACAAATTGATTTTAAAATGTTCTCAATTTCAAGATAATGTTACTGAATCGAAGAATGCAGTTCTCAAAGAAACTGGTGATGTTAGCTTAACTATGTGTGTGTGAAAAGTGTTCATACTGAAATGGTCGCACTGGAGTTTACCTCATGCTTGAAAACTTCTTCCACAACTAAGCATAATGGGGTTGATTATTCGGATTAAAGACCCTCTGAATATAAAACATTTGGCATCAATTAGAATTTGTAGAAAAGATATGTCTTCTTTTAAGAAATGAATTTCGTAATGTTTGTCTATGCGGTTTTAATTTGTTTGATAATAGTAAGTTAAACTTGTATAACTGGCGAAGCCCAAAACCCCGTCCACATTAGTGCTGCTAAAGTTTGTGGAGTATATACTTCTTTAAGATTTTCATCATTAAACGTTTATAACATGTATTAAATAAACCTCACATTTAAGGTCAAATTGCTGCTTGGCCGCTTATGTTTGTAATAGCATTATATAAAATTTCACTATGATAATTTAACTACAACCCGATAGTTGATACTAACAAAATAAGGGGACCCTGTTGTGGAAAAAGAACTGTTGTATCAAAATAAAGATATATTGTGGAAAATGTTCAAAATCACTTTCAGAGCCTTGTCAATATTGTTTGCACACCTAACCAAATAATGGTTTCGATTACGATGAATTGAAAACAACGATAAAATCATTACATGGAAATCCCATCAGAAGCAAATGAAGGTTTTGTTTTGTACATCAGTTTTCTGTCATTCCAAAAAGTATTTTATGTGATGAATACTTTTATAGATAGATGAAAGGGTATTCGTAGCCCTTATGTTGATATTTCTAGTCCCGAACGGAAACTAACACTTTTCTCTGCAATAAAACGATGTTGATTGAGTGAGTTCCTAATTACTTCCTATTTGTATATGATGAAAGAAAATGTCTGGTTTTTGTGGTTTTTGGTGTTGCGCTAAATTACACGTTTATCAATAAATCAGTTAATATGAAAGCTGTAAAATTGAATTGTGTTTGTGTTTGTGTTAAGGTTTACAGTTTTATCCAATTACAAATTAGATTTGAATAAAAGCAAAAGTACTAAATAGGAAATGGATTGATATGCCAATAAACTTTGAACTATATATATATTTTTTTATTTAAAACTATGTTTAGGTGTGAATACAATACATCCATAAAGTAAATTTTTTTAGAATCAACTTTAAGTTTAGATTTTATTTTGTGTATGGGGCATGTGATTCCCGCAACTGTGCAGACATATCATTGATTTTTTTTTCATTGAAAAATATTTATTTAAAGTATTTCCCTGAAAATTGTTTTTCTCAACCATTGTTTCAGACAGTTTTGGTAAAATCCCATGAGTTATACGAGTTTATGCGAGTGACAGACGTGTCATTTTCAAGCCTAGAAATTATTCAAAAGTCCAAAATATATGTTTCTGATGCAAACTATAGTGTCTAAATGAGCAGTAATCTCAGTGCGGTCCGGTAAGTTTTGTGTAATGTATGCTATTAATTAATCTGAATAATGATTGAAACATATTCGTCTTATTTTTTTCAAATCCGCCAACAACAAAACCTTCTACGGACCGATCTACGAACTAATTGCATTACAAGCTGATACTATCAGCCTGTTTTGTATTAGATTTGATCTTTGTACATTCGTAAATAAAATAGTTTCACCACTGTCCATTTTCGTTGTTCGTGCGAAATACTCTATTCAAAGCTCTGGAACACTGTTAAATGCTTGGTCAATTTTCGTTCTTCTTGCTAAATTCTTACAGGATTAAGGTCCACATCCGTTCAACAGAATAAACTTTGAAAGTTCATGTCTGGTTTACTGCTCAAGCATCGTTCATTTGCATTCATTCGATGAGACTGGTAATTTACACTTTTATTACAGAGCTACGAGTTTCCAGTACTTGCATCCATCTAATAGGCACACCATGATCACTCATTTCACTACAAATGTATATGTTAATGCTTTCAAATTAACTGGCCCACACTCTGTGAGCTAATGAATACTGATGAGTTGTATGGTTAAACCCTTGATCACACATTGCACATAAAGTTACATTCTTGATAGAAGGTGCATCTGTCCACACATTCCAATTCAATTCATCTTCAAATTCTTGTTTTAATCAACACAAACTGACGCGATCAACAAGGTAAAGCAACATGTAAGTAATATTTGTACGGCAAATATTGCTAAATTTACATTCTTATCACAAGGTGAATCTTTCTTAAAACGTCATTCCATCAAGAAATTCCTGTTATTTTCAAAACGTTTTAATTAACGAAAACATTTGGTATCCAGAAACTTGAAACAAAGTAATATCACATACTTTGTAATTTATATCTTCATTTTGACTTGTGCCTACAAAACCTTATTTAACGAAATTAATATCTATTTTCTTAATAATTGTGTTGAAAGAAGAAGAGCAGTGAACAGTGTTTTAGCTCTACCTCTGTTGAAATTCAATGTCCTCTAGAGTGACTAGATAAATAACCAAACCCACTTCCTTAACACGGAAACTACATTAGCATTTAAACGTTTTCATCCCCTCTATTTATATTAGATTGATTGAAAGTTCTTCAAATTGAGTGTGACATTTCAGAGACTTAACAACGAACATGCTACTGAAGATCACATCAAATAGTTCTCAAACAAATGGAGAATCGGTGTAGAATTCATTCAGGAATCTTTTTACAATTTAAATGCAAAAGTCCAAATCAAGCAGAGGTAAACGAAAATCATGTATTTATTAGATCAGTCATTGGGTAGTTTGAAATAGTAACCTCAAATAGAATCGAGAAGTTGGGATAAGTTTGTGTGATTTCTGATTAAGGTAACAGGCTTGAATCTGCTTTAGAATGGCATATTTGTCTGATGTTAAGTAGATGCATTATCATTTAGTTTAGAATTTTATATGGTCGCTGAATGTCGTTTTTATGACCCTGGTTTAACAAAACATACAAATGACATTTTGGGATGGGAGAAGTGATCAACATGAAAGAAACTCCACCTATAAATATTTATATAATAAAAGATACATTACGTGGAATTCTTTACAGATGTGTACCTTTACAAATATGCTTACCTTTGTATCCTTGCGCCAATGTCAGAGTTATAACTAGGGCAGTTCTATCAAGGTATACATGTTAATTGTGAATTTTAATGGAAGTAAACAGTTTGTACATACTTTGCAACAGCAGGAAACTATCTTAACTTGATGTATTTGTTTTCAATCATTCTCATAGCACTTACAAAAGTTAATGCTTGAATTCTATGACCCTTCTGAAAAATTAATTGATAATATTTCATTCTGACTGTGTTACATTTACGTCCATATATATTTCGTTGCCATAAATCTTTTGACATCGGTTTCCCTGTTAATGATAGTATTGTAACTACCATTAGAATGGATCACGTATTAACATAATAGTATTACGCATTGTAAGATATGTGGTAATCATGATCATTCGTTACACTAGACATGGGCATCATGAAAAATAGCTGACTTCAAAATTAAAATACCATGACAATACAAAAACAATAATTGCTTGAAGGTTTATATCACCAAAAATCCATTGATCTTCAAGACAATAACTTGCTTCAGTCTTCAACGCAGACGTATATACTTTTGCCATATTAATGCGATACACATCTGTATATTCAATAACACATTGCTAAATACAATAAGATATATACAGATGTCCCGCCATTGGACTTATGAGATACCTTATTAATTTTTCTAAAAAAACTTTACACATCATATAACACTGAAATTGAAATTGATTTGTGCCTTATATTCAATGGCTAATTGTTTTGATTGTGGACATCGCAATTGATTTGGAAAAGAAAAACTCCTACATTGTAGATGGAAGAAAATACCTCTTAAAGATTTAGGTATAAATATTAGTTAAATTATATACGAACACTTTCAAATCCTGGTCTTTTTCTTCCTGATAATACGGTGTGCATAAAAGGTTTTCGGTTAATTGCAGGTTTCATTTCTTTATTGTTTTTCTTTTATTCCGCAATTTGAACAAAGGCTAACGATATTGAGAGAGCTTATGTTTCTGAGTATTCTCTCTACTTGAGAGCCTGTCCCAGAATTTTAATTTGAGCATGCTGATTCTTGGAGCTCTATTCACTTAATATTGATGTTAAAAACTACAGTAGTTTTATTTCTGAAATAACAAACTATACATGTATGAAGTGACATTCAAAATTTTATTAATCATTTTCAATAATGTTTACCAGCTGAAGCAAAACTCGATTCTAACTAACATAAATATAACAATCGCGTAAATATGTAACAGAGCCGATATATGAAATAGAGTGCCGTGTTGTAATATGATGTTTAATATACAGAATGAAACCCATATCAAAAAGCCTTTATCAAAGAATTGGTGAACTATATCTCTATGACTAGTTTGTTTGGATGACTTGTGTATTGTGTAACTCGACAGTTATCTAAAAGAGTATCATCTTTATGAAGTTTAGTTTCTGTAGTGCAAAGAAGGATATTTGGTGTTCTTTCACTACTGTACAATAAACTTTCGACTCCGCATAGTTTGTGATCTGTATTATTCCATGGGAGCATGATAAAATGTGAACAAAACTAGTTTATTTCCCCATCAATGTCCTGAGTAATGGGTACCTCATGCAGTGTTATTGCTGTAATACTACACCCCCGTCCCTTGAGCAAGATTAAATATCGATGCAATCATAAAATAAAACAAAACGTAGCACTGCATCTTGACAGGTTTTCGTGACATTGGGAACAGACCCGATCAAATGCAGGAGAAGGTATTGTCTCCAAGTTTATCTCTTTTTATTTAAATAAGTTTTAGAAGTCTTTCTTCAAGAGCCACTCTGTGAGCTGGAAGGGGTGAAATATGCCAAACTTGATCAATAGCGATATCTGTTCATAAAGTATCGACTGGAGCGGGAAAGTATCATATAACAGCATGTTGACGTTGACTTGTGATTAAAGAAAGGTTTTAATCGCAATTATGATCGAAAACCAGAGAATGAAGCGTGTCAATTAGTCAAAGCAATTTTGGAAACAGAATAGAAAGCAGTCATAATGACTGTTGCGAGTTGATAATGTTTGGTTATATAACTGGTATCCATGTAAATTGGAGCTATGAATTATGTTTCCCCAAATATTTTTTTTTTTTTTAATTTTTTTATTGAAAACTAGTATCTATTATTTAATTGCCATTTTGGGGTTGATATGTGAAATGTGTATTAACTTTCTATTATAATGAATGATTCCATTTACGTTTTTATCAAAGCAAATCAATATATGAAGAATATCACGGTGTTGCTCTTTAATCAAACGTACTCAGAACTAAATTGAGAGTTAACATTGGTTAAATCATATATAGATCATGTTAATATTTCACAGAAGAACTGGCCTAGAACTAGAGCTAAAACCAACTACTCAACAAAGAAATAAGAATGATTCTGTCAAATCAAAATGGCAAACATAGGAGTTTAGGTACCTGAAAGGGTATTTAAGACATGTAACAGGTAATACTATCCATCAAGGCGTTTACAGCGAAACACAAGCGTGATATACCTCTGTGATATAACTCCGTGACCTTACTTGTATTCTTCTGCCATCAGCGGGTATATAAGTAGAAAGTCTGTAACACCGCGACTGCGTGTAACACCAGCATAGTTTTATTCTTTAGTAACGATGAACCTTTCTTTGGTATTCATTTGGCAAATTGAAAAGTTGCTCTGTATTCAATTAGGAGATAAATCTACTGTGATTTTTAATTTTCGTGGTCTAATGAAGATTCGATACCTGTTGATGTCATTCGGAGCCGAACGTGTCTGTAACACAGTGACTGCGTGTAACACCAGCATACAAAGTACACACTCTGAGCTAGAAGGATTCACATTGCAACTCCGAGAAACAACACAAGCAAAACTTCTGCAAGCCAATATTGTTGTGATTGTTTTTGAGAGTTTCTTTTACATTATTAAAACATATAACATTTGTCAATCATTTACCTATTTCCGTAAACATACATTTCAAACTATTAACATGAAATTTTTGTCATATTCATAACCAAACGTTTATAGTATACATCTACTCTCGAAACTGTTTATTTGTATGTAAACTAAGCAAATGGTTCAGTTTTAAATGTTTCCATGACGTGTCATTTTGATTGATTTCCTCATGTTCATTGACTGACGGCAGTGCAACTACAGAAGGTGTACTGGATTGGAAGCTTGAAACTTGGAGATTTAATCAATGGATATCATAAAACAACCTTCAAGTTTTATTCTTTATTAACGATTAACCTTTCTTTGGTATTCATTTTGCTCTGTATTCAATTAGGAGATAAACCTACTGTGTTTGTTAATTTTCGTGGTCTAACGTAGATTCGATACCTGTTGATGTCATTCGGTGCCGAATGCGTCATCCATTCGCTTAAAATTACACTATTTCCTGGACATAAACATGCATCATATTGATGCGAACCAAATCTACTTATATAAAAGTACGGTAAGAACAATGATAAAAGACTTCTAGTAAGTAGCCTACATGTATTCAGACAAAGCAACTCCCGAAGAGTACGAAGAGTTTGTTTCTATGGCAGTGTGTATCAAACCGCGGTGAATCGCCCGTCATTAAATTCGTGTTCGAACATAGGTTCGACCATAGAAATAAACCAATGAAAATCGAGGATTTTGAAATGTCATGGTAGAATAATTCATATACCAATGCGACTAACGTAGCAGGTACCATTCTTACTACACTTCCACCAATATTCGGTAATAAAAGTATTTCAATACATTCAATTCATCTACAACATCTCCAAGAAAACCTTTCCTGAAAACTACAAAAACAAACATATGTGAAACTACGACTTTTGATGATTTCATTAATTAGAGGAGTGCTAGGTGCATTCAAATTAAACTATGACCGGAACACTTCATAAGGTGATAAACCTGATCATTACTTATACAGAACTTTATTGTCTCTCTTAATGTAACCATTAATATATAATTAAAAGGATATCATGCCATTCAATCATATTTATGCACCCATGTATTGTTTTTACATCTTATAATAATGCATTCGATATTTAGATACAAATTCATAACAACTGTAGTGTATAATGATGTAGTGTCCGTGTGATTAACAGGACTCTTTACGAATACAGTTTCTATATAATGACAAACGAAGTAATGTTAAAGCAAAATGATATATTTTGAATAGGAACGGAAACCTACTATCGTGAGAACAAAAAAGAAATACAGAAGTAATTATAACCCTGCATGTCAACCAATTGGTTATTCCTTCAATGCAATATAACAAATATATAATTTGCTTACAGCAATTGGGATTTTGTTCTTGATTATTTTGTCACCTTGGTTTAAAATTGATGTTGGTCAATTGACAAATGATCACTTAAAATATCAACAATAGATTCAAATCTGAGATTGTTCTCTCAAATCTATCTTTACATACATAGTAGGACAAACAAATTTATGTCAACGGACCGCGGGCATTCTCTCACCACAGCATATTCCTCACAAAGTTTAAAATGTTAGTTCTAATCTTTGCTGGGGGAGATGTCTAGGGACATTCCCTGTATATTAATTAACTGTTCCCGGGATAATTTTACTAATTAGGCCTTGACTCAATTGCTTTTCAAAGTTACCTAAAAAAATCCTTTCGACTACAAGTTCAAAATTTTCATTTAATAATCCGATGATTATTGAAATAATATACAGCTATATTCGTCATATATACAGCAAGTTACATAAAAGTTATCAGTTTCAATATGGCGGTCTATGAGACAGTTGCTAAACAAGTAAACATGTTGTATGTGTTGCTTAATATGTTGTCATTTAAAAAGTAGTGAACGGAGAGATAAAATGTAATTACATATGCGTAGCCACGATGATTTCCTGGCTTTGTTCAAAACTTGAAAATAAAACGATTTCATCTCAAATAATTGTTGCAACAGTTACTTAACATGTAAGTCTATGCGGTTTCCTCTGGTGATGATTCACTTTTTGCCTGGTACTGAAAGATCAAGTCTTGTCTTGTGCTAACATCTGTTTGAATTCGAACAACTTGTTGGCTAGAAACGGAGTCTCCCTATTGGATGCAATTAAAGTTAGTTTTGCATCGCACGACCCGTTCACAATCTCAGTCAGTTCCGAAGGATTGGAGACAAGGCGGATTGGAGACAAGGCGAAAGAAACTACACAATTCAGTTCAGTTTATCATATGTAAGATTTTCATTTACAACTATTTCGAGTTTTTGATGTCGTATTCTCAAACTGATAAGAACAAGAATTAAATCATCTTTCAAAGAAAACAAAGAGTGTTTTTTAAATCCTCAAAAAATAATGTTGATGTAACAAATGTTTTCACCAACAAAGAAAACATATTCTTTGTAAAAATCAATAAACAACATATTGACATTTTAAACATGGTAGGGATCATGATTTGCAAATTCTATCGCCTACCCCTGTCTACAAAGATATTTTAAAAAACATTCATCAGACACCAATCGTTTTAATTTGTTCAAACTACTGCAAATATTTGTAATAGTAAACATGCCATAACACAATCCATCACATGACTCTTAGTAAGTAAATTTAGACAAACTGTGGCGTGTACTTCCTTTTCCTAGCGGTAATTCACCATGGTAGTGGTAAGTGAAAGTAGGAAAGCTCTTAATGTACGTGTTTTAATCCTGGAGGTCATCTGTTTTACAAGGCGTATATACAAATGTATAGATCTCGCGCCTAAATCGAGAGCACCAAAATGAAGAACCTGAAATACGATAAAAATCACATCTAATCGAATAACAGATAGTCAAACCGCTAGCCCTACGATTATCAAGCATTAAGTGGAATGAGGAACATAGGAGACGGCCAGACATATAAATGACCTGCCGAACAATGAATTGGAAAATTTACAGTTGGATGAAAGAGAACCACTCGATTGTTGTGAACTATCGTTTGCTCTGAACCTTTAACAAAGATTGGTGACTGAATGACCTTTCTACTGATTTTTTGTAACAAAAACTACAGGAAAAACACCGACAGAAATGTTCTGGGCGTCAATTTATCAATCAATAAATCAATCTTTATTCAATAAAAAATAAAACATTTAAATCAATTCGGTACAGTTTAATAAGTACGAGTTACCAACTAACAAGAAAAAATCTGTAAGACTTGTACATTGGATACATACATTGCATACTGTTGTATCATACATTTCTATATATACATATTTATACATATCTATATACGCTCATATCATTTCTACTTGGCAATAGTCATGTGGGTTCATTTTCATCGTTTGTGACGTCATCAAAGAAACTAATCATGATATAAAAAGCATATATAAACCCTACCAAGAAAAAACTCTTTCTGTCTTCAGTTAGAAACATTAGCAATAGAATAAGTATTAATAAATTAAATTTATTTTAATCAAAACAAAATCCTAAAAGATAAACAAAGATTTTCTTAACAAGAACATGTCACAACAGACAGATATCCTATGCAATAAAACTAAAATGTTTGCCTTTTATTGAAACTAACGAAAGTATACATAACGACATCCAAAACGATAAAATATTAACAAACACGTAGAGTGCTATAATAGACTATAGATAGACCCCACTCAATCACCTCCATCTGAATAGCATTGTTCTTATAGTTAACCAATGAACTCCAGGACCCAATGATGTGACCAATCGCTGTGGAAGCTGATTCGGTCTGACAACATGATGATGTCTAATGCTACATATTACGGTTATATTTCAAGAACGTAGCTTAAAGCTTCGAAGCAGAAAATTACATTGGTCTGACCGATATTGGTATGGATATATGATATTTCGATTTGAATTGACATTGACGTTTCATGTTAATATTATTATTGACGTGGATGAATGATGTTTACATTTGAATTGACATTGACGTTTAATGGACTTGTTATTGACTTGGATATGTGATATGTGATGTTAGATAGGTATCGATTCGAATACAGGAGAACACGGATAAAACAAAATCGGATATAGTGAACAATCGGATATAGTGAACAAACCTTCTAGTCCCGTCCCTATATAATATCATTAAAATTATATGTGTATTGCGATCACCTGATATAGCGAACTAAATTCTTTGGTCCCTTGGAGTTCGTTTTATCCGTGCTCTACTGTATTTTTATAATACAATATTACATTACATAGTATAATGTAGTATGATTGGTATGGTTATGATATAATTTAATATGATATGATATGATATGATATGATATGATATGATATTATCACCACTATGAATATATCTGTCCATCATAAGTTCAGTTCAAACGTTTTTCAATCATATTAATTTTATTTTTCAAATAAATTATGAAATTGTTTTGAAGCAAAATGAGGTGGTCGCGTGTTACGAAATACTTAGACTTTTAACATTATTACTAGCATTATTTTGTGATGGCTTTCAAAAAGAGCTACTGTAAAAGGGGGGTATCATTTGAGTTGGTTTTTCGGATAGTAAATATCCTGCATAAGGAATCAACATATATTTTCCAAGTCTTGATAATCTAAATACATAGTGTTTATAACAAAATATTTACCATTCCACATCATACGTACAAGCATGATAACATCTTTACCATACAGTGTCATTTTACAGTTCTTACTCAAAAAGATGCCTAGCAAAAAAATGATAATGGTTGACGTTGTATTTTATACTGCTCTCATTGATGTATGCAAATGAACAGCATAATGACTTTGACGATGTATTGTCATAGTGTAGTTCTTCCCTAAAAGTGCGGAAAATTAACGTTTAGTTATTTTGGCATGACTTAAACTTATTATATGTCTAGTGAAATTTAATTCACCCTATCTAATAAAGTTGTCAGTGGAATAACATAAGCGGATGTGAACGTTCATGCAGCCAGGAGACTATTATAATTTCCTTCTCTTGGCTTTATGTTCCGTATTATGAAAACACTTTTATAAACAAAATACAGAAACTAGGGCGATTGTTCTAACCTTGAGTTTCTGTATACTAAAACACTTTTACGTCGAAAATGCAAACACTCAGGCGATTGTTCTAACGAAGAAATACATTATCAAGTATTTCAGTGTGTATAGATGCTTTTTTGTGTATATTTCTATCAAGGTGATAGCTGATTGCCGATAGGGTTCAGGTTTTGGATGACATGCCTCTGTGGCTGATCAATTGATTTCTTCACATTCTTCCTAAAGGCGTGAATGTTTGTACACCTAACACACATCATCCTTACTATCTAGGTTTCAGAATGTCAGTTTTAAAAGTTTTTGCTATCAGGCCGGTGTATATCGGTCATAAAACGTTTACCTTAGTCCTACAGCGTGAACAGTGTACTCTTCAGATGGCATGGAAGAACTACAAGTGATTCTCATTTGGTGTAACCTAGTTTAAGAGTACCATCTTCTACTTTAAAAGATCGTCTCAGTTAAGTGGGGACACTAATGCTATTCCAGTATCTCAAACTTCCAGGAAGTATATTGCGTGCCCCATGGGGTAGCAACCATAACAACATTACCAGTGTACTCAGACAATTTGCAAACTTTATTGGGGACCTTTTTTGTCCAATGAAGTCAATGTTTTGCTCACTTTGGTTGGAAGTGCCTTAGAGCGACTATGGTCATATCTAAAGGGAATGCAACTTAGGTGATTGACATCCTGTCATTTTGAAAATGTTCTCGGTTTTGATGAGCTATGGCATGGGTTAGTTCATCTTCACCAAGTCACGATTTGAATTTCTCGTCTCTACGCCTTTGACATCAAGGGCCACATTTTATATTAGCCCACTGCGAGGATGTCAAATAAGCCAATCAGAAGAAAGGTTGTAAAATGAATTTTTGCTGTCACTTTGTCGTGCACCGTACGTAACCAGTCAATAATCGAAGACAGACATTTAAAAAATATATATTTTGGCGTATTGGGTAAACTGCCTCAGATGAACATCATAATGGCCTCCTATCTCTTTTTTCACAGCTTGTATAACTAGCTCGATATTAATTGTTGGAAGGAGAGTCGATCTGTGCTCAACAGTTTCTTAACATTGAACCAAATCTTTTAAAGATATATTTGAGATTTGTAAAATGAAGACTACTATAAAAGTATCATGACTTGTGTATTTTTCTATTAACACTGTATTTCAAATCGAAATAGCCTAAATTTAAAATAATTATAGAACTGAAAACTATGACAACAATTTGATTAATATAAGCTACTCAAACAAGAAATTGTTTATTTATTGCAAAGGAAAGAATTCTTTATTGAGAAAATCGCAATTGTAATTTCCTTTTATTAATGTGCTCTCAGTGAAAGTATGAAAACGAACCAGCAGACCATCAGTTTGATATTAAAGCTTCCATCGCATATTCTTATTTAGCTTGTCTGTTACTACATGTATATTGAATTTCTTCAATATGTTAATTGCGATTTCATTAGATTTTTTTCCCTTGCTCAATCATATTGAAAAAGATTTTCCCACAAAAAACTTTACAACATATCTCCATTTACATTCATTTAAACTGAAATGATTACCTGAGGCACACCTGGTCCTTGTTGAGTCTGTCACATTCCTCTTCAATAACTATCATCAATGTAAAAAATGAACTAAAGTAGAAAACTGATTAAGTTGAAATGTATTTGTATATAATCTTCTATTATTGAGATATAATGGACATTTTGATAGGAATGTTTATGCTGTCTTCAATATCATTTTGACGCATTGAACATTTATGACAATATTTATGTGATGATGACGCAACAATGGTAATAATTATGATAAAATGATAATTCTGATATTTCTTGTAAAAAGATAGGCTACATGTATATAAACTAGTGTCCAAAAGAAACGTTACCATACAAATGGCAAGATAACTCAACCCACTGCAGATTGATACGACTAAAACATAGTTTTATCATTTCTTCAGTAGTCAACTCACCTCTATGCAAAATTTCAAAACATTATCTTTTCATGTTTGCGAGAAACACGCATTTAAAATAAACATCGATTCGGAATCTCCTTAACTAGACGAGATAGCAGAGATAAATTTTACACTTTTGCTTGTTTTAAAACGTTCTAGAGCAGTGACGCGTCAACGAATTTATGTCAAATAAAGTGTTTTGTATCAACAAGATTGTATTCTTATCTAAATTCAATACTTTATCAATTTTATAGTGAAATGACATAAAACAACTTGAAATTTCGATTTATGCACCCCATGTGCGTTTGAAGAGACACAAAATCAAAAGTATCTTTTCCTGAAGAATGACAATGTGCATACTTCTTTACAAGACATATGCCTGTTAGGCACACTTAAATTCTACTCTGTCAGGTAATAGAATTTTGTTTCGGAGGACGTTGAAAACTTGGTATCGTTTCTTTTGGACATGAGTTTATTATAACATAAATTTGACCATTATAAATTACCTTGACTAGACCAATGCCCAAAAAGTGTTTAAGTTAAAGCATATTACAGAAGGATGAAAGTAAGAAGTTTCAAATTTTGACCCATGCCTCCTATGGAGAATGTCTGAATTGTATCTGACATATCACATATCACAAATTAATCTTAATTAAAGTTTTTATTTGAATATTCTGTTTAAAAATTAAAATTGCATTAACTGACTTACAAGCGTCATTGTCCGGCTTTCGATTATAATAGCAGTTTCAAACCTTCCTATTATCACAATTCAAAGTCAACATACTCTAAACTTATGCTTTACCGCTACAGTTAACACTTTTTGAACAAATGACGCTATTGATTAAAGTTTCAAAGCTCATGGAGTGGCTGTTTGAGACTCCTAAAACTTATTTATATAAAAAGATACCAAACTTGGAGACAATACCTTCTCCCTCAATAGACCAAGTGTTTTCAGAATGTCATGAAAACCTGTCAAGATGCAGTGCTACGTTTTTGTTTTATTTTATGATTGCATCGATATTTAATCTTGCTCAAGGGACGGGGATGTAGTATTACAGCAATAACAATGCATGAGGTACCCATTATGCAGGACATTGATGGGTAAATCAACTAGTTTTGTTCATATTTTACCATGCTCCAAAGGAATATTACAGATCTCAAACTATGAGGATTCGAAATCTTATTGTTAAGTAGTTAAAGAGTGTCCAAATATCAATATTTGCAATTTAAAAAAAAACCACATTTATTTTTAACTAGATAAGGAGGGTAATCTTTAAGATTACTTCGGAGTGGTACGATACAAAATTCATCAAAATTAGTTATTCAAAGAGATTTTAATTCTTTGATTAGGGCTTTTTGATGTAGGTTTCGTTCTGTATCTTATACATCATATCATTACACAGTGCTGTATTTGATATATCTGCTCCGTTACATGCTAACACGACTGTTAAAGTTTTGTCAGTTAGAATCGAATTGTGCTTCAGGTTGCAAACTTTCAATGATATTTTATAGAGGAAACTACAACAATAAACTAAATTAAGGAGGCTTAACAAATGTTTTTAAAATTTTTGAGTGTTACTTCATATAGTTTGTTATTCATAAAAATAAATTATTGTAGTTTTTAACAGCTCGCTCAAATTTTTAAAAAAAGGGACAGGCTCTTAAGTAGAAAAAACAACCTAGAAACATCATATGCTATCTCAATATCCTTTGTTAGCCTTTATTCAAATTGCGGAATAAAAGAAAAACAATACGGAAATGAGAACTGCAATAAACTGGAAATCGTTTTAGTATATGCACACCGTATTATCAGGAGTAAGAGAACCCACGATTGGAAAGTGTTCATTAAACGTAAATCTATATTAAGTTTTATTTCTTTCGGTCTACAATGTAGGAGGATTTTTTTTCAAATCAAATTTGATGTCCACAGTGTGTAAAACTTATAATGAAAACATTTGTTAACCATTGAAAATAAGGCACAAAACAATTTCAATATCAATGTTATGCGATTTGTGAATTTTTTTTAGAAAAAATGTATTAGGTATCTCATAAGTCCAATTGCGGGACATCTGTATACATCTTATTGTAGTTAACAATGTTTTTTTTTTATGAACAGATGTGTGACACCGAAAATAAAAATGTCTCGCATTATAAGTATATACAGGCTGCGTTGAAGACTAAAGCAAGTGATTGTCTTGAATATCAATGGATTGTTGGTGATAAAAACCTTACTTCAAGCAATTATTGTTTTTGTATTGTCATGGTATTTTTATTTTGAAGTCAGCTATTTTTCATGATGCCCATGTCTAGTGTCACGAATGATCATGATTGACACATTTCTTATAATTTGTAATACAATTATGCTTATGCTTGATTTGTTCTTATGGTAGTTAAAATACTATCATTAACAGGGAAACCGACGTGAAAAGATTTATGGCAACGAAATGTAAATGGACGTAAATGTAACACAGTCAGAAATTAGATATCATCAATTAACTTTTCAGAAGGGTCATAGAATTCAAGGATAAACTTTTGTAAGTGCTATGAGAATGATTAAAAACAAATACAAAAAGTTTGGACGTTTTCCTGCTGTTGCGAAGTATGTTATACTTTAAACAAATCACAATTAACATTTAAACTTTGGAAGAACAGCCCAAGTTATAACTTTGATGTTAGCGCAAGGATTCAAAAGTAAATGAATTAGTAAAGATGCAAATCTGTAAACAATTCCAACGTAATGTATCTTCTATGATGTGTTTGGATTTAAATCATAATAAATTGAGTCTCTTTCATGTTTATCACTACTTACATCAAAAAATGTCATTTGTATGTTTTGTTAAGCCAGTGTCATAAAAAAACACATTCAACGTCCATATAAAATTTGAATGATAATGCATATGACAAATGTGTCAATCTCAAGCAGATTCGAAGCCGTTCCGTTAATCAGAAATCACACAAATTGTTTACAACTTCTCCATTCCATTTGAGGTTACTACTTCAAACTTCCCAATGACTGATCTAATAAATACATGATTTTCGTTTACCTCTGCTTGATTTGTACTTTTACATTTAAGTGGTTAAAAGATTCCTGAATGAATTCTACACCGATTCTCCATTTGTTTGAGAACTATTTGACGTGATCTCTCGTTGCTAAGTCCCTAAAATGTCCCACTCCATTTGAAGAAATTTCAATTTATCTAATATAAATAGAGGGGATGAAAACGTTTAAATGCTAATGTAGTTTCCGTGTTAAGGAAGTGGGTTTTGGTTATTTATCTTGTCAATCTAGAGGACATTGAATTTCAACAGAGGTAGAGGTCCTCCTGATAATGCATTGTGCATAAAACAGTCTTTGGTTAATTGCAGGTTTAATTTCTTTATTGTTTTTCTTTTATTCCGCAATTTGAACAAAGGCTAACCATATTGAGAGAGCTTATGTTTCTGAGTATTCTCTCTACTTGAGAGCCTGTCCCAAATTTTTAATTTGAGCAAGCTGATTCTTGGAGCTCTATTCACTTAATATTGATGTTAAAAACTACAATAGTTTTATTTCTGAAATAACAAACTATACAGGCATGAATTAACATTCAAAATTGTATTAATGTTTTTCAATAATGTTTACCAGCAGAAGCAAAACTCGATTCTAACTAACATAAATATAACAATCGCGTAAATATGTAACAGAGCCGATATATGAAATAGAGTGCCGTGTTGTAATATGATGTTTAATATACAGAACGAAACCCATATCAAAAAGCCTTTATCAAAGAATTGGTGAACTATATCTCTATGACTAGTTTGTTTGGATGACTTGTGTCTTGTGTAACTCGACAGTTATCTAAAAGAGTATCATCTTTATGAAGTTTAGTTTCTGTAGTGCAAAGAAGGATATTTTGTGTTCTTTCACTACTGTACAATAAACTTTCGACTCCGCATAGTTTGTGGTCTGTATTAATGATAAAATGTGAACAAAACTAGTTTATTTCCCCATCAATGTCCTGAGTAATGGGTACCTCATGCAGTGTTATTGCTGTAATACTACACTCCCGTCCCTTGAGCAAGATTAAATATCGATGCAATCATAAAATAAAACAAAACGTAGCACTGCATCTTGACAGGTTTTCTTGACATTGGGAATAGACATGATCTAATGCAGGAGAAGGAATTGTCTCCAAGTTTTATCTCTTTTTATTTTTTATTTATTTATAGGAGTTTTTCTTAAAGAGCCACTCTGTGAGTTATAATGAAATTAAAGTGAAATATGCCAAACTTGATCAATAGCGATATCTGTTCAAAAAGTATTGACTGCAGCAGGAAAGTATCATATAACAGCATGTTGACGTTGACTTGTTATTAAAGGAAGGTTTTAAGCCGCGATTATGATCGAAAATCGGACAATGAAGTTTGTCAATCAGTAAAAGCACATTTTGAAATAGAATGACAGTTGCGAGTTGATAATGCTTTGGTTATATAACTGGTATCCATGTAAATTTGAGATATGAATTATGTTTCTGTGATTTTTTATGGTTGTTTTAAGATGTTCATTGAAAACTAGTATTTATTACTTAATTGCCATTTTGGGGTTGATATGTGAGATGTGTATTAACTTTCTATTATAATGAATGATTCCATTTAAGTTTTTATCAAAGCATATCAATAAATGATGAAATAAATTTAATTAAAGGTGGTTGCACATGGTCTTCATCTAAACGTACTCAAGACTAGATATAGTGTAAATATTTCACAGAAGAACTGGCCAAGCGTAGTAGAGCTCAAACCAACTACTCTACAAGGAAATAAGAATGAAAGTATTAAATAAAAATGGCAAACATAGAGTTTAGGTACCTGAAAAGGTATTTATGACATGTAACAGGTATCCATCAGGGCGTTTAGAGTGAAACCCGAGCATGTTATAACTCAGTGATATAACTCTGTGACGTCACTTGTATCAGCCGTTTTTAAGTAGAAAGTCTGTAACACCGCGAGTGCTGTAACACCAGCATACAAAGTACACACTCTAAGCTAGAAGGATTCACATTGCAACTCCGAGAAACAACACAAAAAAACCGTCTGCAAGCCAATATTGTTGTGATTGTTTTTGTGAGTTTCTTTTGCATTATTTAAACACATAACATTTGTCAATCATTTTCCGATTTCCTCACACATATATTTCAAACTATTAACATCAATTTTGGGTCATATTCATAACCTAACGTTTATAGTATACTCTCGAAACTATTTATTTGTATGTAAACTAAGCAAATGGTTCATGTTTAAATGTTTCCATGACGTCATTTCGATTGACTTCCTCATTCTCATTGACTGACAGAAGATGTACTCGATGAAAAGCTTGAAACTTGGAGGTTGAACCAATGCATATCATTAAACAACCTTCAAGTTCTATGCTTAAGTAACGATTAACCATTCTTTGCCCAAACATGGCCGAACTTGGCTTCTCAGTCAACACTGGTATTCATTTGGCATTCATACCGCTCTGTATTCAATAACTCATATACCAATGCCATTTATGTAGTAGGTACAATTCTTACCACACTTCCACCAATATTCGGTAATGAAAATATTTCAATATATTTAATTCATCCACAACATCGCCAGGAAAACCATTCCGGAAAACTACAAAAACAAAAATATGTGAAACTACGACTTTTGATGATTTCATTAATAAGATAAGTGCTAGGTGCATTCCAATTAAACCATGTCCGGAACACTTAATAAGGTGATTAACCTGATCATTACTTATAAAGAACTTTATTGTCACTAGTAATGTAACCATTAATATAATAATTAAAAGGATATGATGCCATTCAATCATATTTAAGCATACACGGATTGTTTTTACATCTTCTAATAATGCATTGGATACTTAGACATAAATTCATAACAACTGTAGTGTATAATGATGTAGCGTCCATGTGATAATCGGGAATCTTTACGAATACAGATTCTTTATAATGACAAACGAAATAATGTTAAAGCAAACCAATATATTTTGAATAGGAATGGAAACCTACTATCGTGAGAATAAAAAATAAATACAGTAGTAATCCTGAATGTCATTCAATTGGTTATTCCTCCAATGCAATATAATAAATATATAATTTGCTTACAGCCATTGGTATTTTGTTCTTGATGTATTTTGGAAAGTAATGAAGAGATGAATTGTAATTACCAATGCGTAGCCACGATGATGTCCTGTTTTTTTTCAAAATTTGAAAGTAAAAAGACTTCATCTCAAATAATTAAAATTATTCTTGCAACAGATACTTAACATGTAAGTCTATGTGATTTCCCCTGGTGATGACTAATTTTTTGCCTGGTACTGTCTGTAAGTTCAAGTCTTGTACTCCTATGCTAACATCTGTTTGAATTCTTACATGCGGAGTCTCCCTATTTGATGCAATTAAAGTTAGTTTTGCATCGCACGATCCCTTCAAAATGTAAAACAATCTCAGTCAGTTTTCAATGATTGGGGATAAGGCGAAATAAAGTACACACTTCAGTTCAATATCATATGTAAGATTTTCAATTAGAAATATTTGGAGTTTTTGATGTCGTATTCTCAATCTGATCAGGACAAGATTTAAATCATCGTTCAAAGAATACTAAAAGTGTTTTTTAAATTCCTCACAAAATAATTTTGATGTAACAAAAATTTTCACCAAAAAAAACCAACATATTCTTTGTAAAAATCAAGAAACAACATATTGACATTTTAAACATGGTAGGGATCATGATGGTGCAAATTCTACCGCTTACCCCTGTTTACATTAAACAAAGATATTTTAAGAAAACATTCACCAGACATCAATCATTTTAATTTGTTCCAACTACTGCAGATATTTGTTATAGTTAACATGCCATAACTCAATACATCACATGACTCTTAATAGGTATATTAAGACAAACTGTGCCGTGTACTTACTTTTGCCTAGCGATAGTTCACCATGGTATTGGTAAGTGAAGGTAGGAAAGCCCTTAATGTACGACGTGTTTTAATTCAGCAGATCATATACAAGGCGTATATACAGATGTATGGATCTCGTGCCTAAATCGAGAGCACCAACATGAAGAACCTGAAATACGATAAAAATCACATCTAATCGAATAACAGATAGTCAAACAGATAGTCAAACCGCTAGCCCTATGATTATCAAGCATTAAGTGGAATGAGGAACATAGGAGACGGCCAGACATATAAATGACCTGCCGAACAATGAATTGGAAAATTCAACAGTTGGATGAAAGAGAACCACTCGATTGTTGTGAACTACAGGTTGCTCTGAACCTTTAACAAAGATTGGTGACTGAATGACCTTTCTACAGATTCTGTGTATCAAAAACTACAGGACAAAAACCGGCATAAATATGTTGTTCTGGGCGTCAATTTATCAATCAATAAATCAATCTTTATTCAATAAAAAATAAAACATTTAAATCAATTCGGTACAGTTTAATAAGGACGACTTACTGACTAACAAGAAAAAATCTGTAAGCCTCGTACATTGCATACAGACATTGAACTGTTGTATCATACATTTCTATATATACATATCTATATACGCTCATATCATTTCTACTTGGCAATAGTCATGTGGTTTCATTTTCATCGTTTTTGACGTCATCAAAGAAACTAATCATGATAAAGCATATATAAACCCTACCAAGAAAAAACTCTTTCTGTCTTCAGTTAGAAACATTAGCAATAGAATATGTAATAGAAATTTTAATTGATCTTAATCAAAACAAAATCCTAAAAGATGAACAAAGATTTTCTTAACACGAACATGTCACAACGGATATATATTCTATGCAATAAAACATCTTTCTCAGAACGTTTGCCTTTTAATGGAACTAAAATGTTACATAACGACAGGCAAACAAAATCCAAAACGTTAAAATATTAACAAACACGTAAAGTGCTATAATAGACTATAGATAGGCCCCACTCAATCACCTTCTTCTGAATATCATTGTCCTTATAGTTAACCAATGAACTCCAGGACCCAATGATGTGACGAATCGCTGTGGAAGCTGATTCGGTCTGACAACATGATGATGTCTAATGCTACACATTACGCTTATGTTTCAAGAACATAGCTTAAAGCTTCAGAGCAGAAAATTACATTGGTCTGACCGATATTGGTATGGATATATGATATTTCGATTTGAATTGACATTGACGTTTCATGTTAATATTATTATTGACGTGGATGGATGATGTTTACATTTGAATTGACATTGACGTTTAATGGACTTGTTATTGACTTGGATATGTGATATGTGACGTAGATAGGTATCGATTCGAATACAGTAGAACACGGATATAACGAAATCGGATTTAGCGAACAATCGGATATAGTGAACAAACTTTCAAGTCCCGTCCCTATATAAAATCATTTAAATTATATGCGTATAGCGATCACCGGATATAGCGAAATAAATTCTTTGGTCCCTTGGAGTTCGTTTTATCCGTGTTCTACTGTATTTTTATAATACAATATTACATTACATAGTATAATGTAGTATGATTGGTATGGTTATGATATAATTTAATATGATATGATATGATATGATATGATATGATATTATCACCACTATGAATATATCTGTCCATCATAAGTTCAGTTCAAATGTTTTTCAATTATATTAATTTTATATTTTAAATAAATTATGAAATTGTTTTGAAGGAAAATGTGGTGGTCGCATGTTACGAAATACTTAGACTTTTAACATTATTACTAGTATTATTTTGTGATGGCTTTCAAAAAGAGCTACTGTAAAAGGGGGGTATCATTTGAGTTGGTTTTTTGGATAGTAAATATCCTGCATAAGGAATCAACATATATTTTCCAATCCTTGATAATCTAAATACATAGTGTTTATAACAAGATATTTACCATTCCACATCATACGTACAAGCATGATAACGTACAAGCATGATAACGTCTTTACCATACAGTGTCATTTTACAGTTCTTACTCAAAAAGATGCCTAGCAAAAAAATGATAATGGTTGACTAGTGTAGTTCTTCCCTAAAAGTGCGGAAAATTAACGTTTATTTTTTTTGGCATAACTTAAACTTGTTATATGTCTAGTGAAATGCAATTCACCTTATCTAATAAAGTTGTCAGTGAATAACATAAGCGGATGTGAACCTTCATGCAGCCAGGAGACTATTATGTTTTCCTTCTCTTGGCTTTATGTTCCGTATTATGAAAACACTTTTATAAGCAAAATACAGAAACTAGGGCGATTGTTCTAACCTTGAGTTTCTGTATACTGAAACACTTTTACGTAGAAAATGCAAACACTCAGGCGATTGTTCTAGCGAAGAAATACATTATCAAGTATAACTTAATTTCCATTGGGTATAGGCGTCTTTTTGGTGTGTATATTTCTATCAAAGTGATAACTGATTGCCGATAGGGTATAGGTTTTGGATGACATGCCTCTGTGGCTGATCAATTGAAAAGTCATGGATGAATGTTTTTATACGTAACACACATCATCCTTACTATCTAGGTTTACTATTGTCAGTTTTAAAAGTTTTTGAGATCAGGGCGTGTATATTGATCATAAAATGTTAACCTCAGCGTGGACAGTGTACTGTTCAGTTGGCATGGAAGAACTACAAATGATTCTCCTTTGGTGTAACCTAGTTTAAGAGTGCCATCTTCTACTTTAAAAGATCGTCTCAGTTATGTGGGGACACTAATGCTATTCCAGTATCTCAAACTTCCAGGAAGTATATTGCGTGCCCCATGGGGTAGCAACCATAACAACATTACCAGTGTACTCAGACAATTTGCAAACTTTATTGGGGACCTTTTTTGTCCAATGAAGTCAATGTTTTGCTCACTTTGGTTGGAAGTGCCTTAGAGCGTCTATGGTCATATCTAAAGGGAATGCAACTAAGGTGATCGACATCCTGTCATGTTGAAAATGTTCTCGGTTTTGATGAGCTAGGGCATTGCTTTGTTCATTGTCAAAACGTCACGGCCGAAACGAGACGATTTGAATTTCTCCTCGCTACACCTTTGACATCAATTAATACATTAGCCCACTGCGAGGATGTCGAATAGGCCAATCAGAAGAAAGCTTGTAAAATGAATTTTTGTAGTGACGTTATCGTGCAACGTTCGTTACCAGTCACTAAACGAAGACAGACCTTTAAGAAATATATATATTGGCGTATTGGGTAAACTGCCTCAGATGAACATCATAATGGCCTCCTATCTCTTTTTTCACAGCTTGTATACATGTAACTAGCTCGATATTAATTGTTGGAAGGAGAGTCCATCTTTGCTCAACAGTTTCTTAACATTGAACCACATTTTTTAAAGATATATTTGAGATTTGTAAAATGTAGGCTACTATAAAATATCATGCCCTATGTATTTTCTATTAACACTGTATTTCAAATCAAAATAGCCTAAATTAAAAAAAATATAGAACTGAAAAATATGACAACAATTTGATTAATATAAGCTAATCAAACAAGAAATTGTTAATGTATTGCAAAGGAAAATAATCTTTATTGAGATAATCGCAATTGTAATTTTCTTTTTATTAATGATGCTCTCAGTGAAAGTCTGAAAACGAACCAGCAAACCATTAGTTTGATAATAAAGCTTCCATGGGATATTCTTATTTAGCTTGTCTGTTACTACAATGTATTTTGAATTTCTTCAATATGTTAATTCGATTTCATTAGATATTTCCTTTTTCTTGGTCAATCATATTGAAAAAAATGTTCCCCAAAAAACTTTACAACATACATGTATCTCCATTTACGTTCATTTAAACTGAAATGACTACCTGAGGCAACGGTTTCTTGTTGAGTTCGTCTGTCACATTCCTCTTCAATAACTATCATCAATGTACAAAATGAACTGAAGTAGAAAACCCGATTTAGGTGAAATGTATTTTCCTTGTTACTAAAATGTAATTTTCATGTCAAGGTTATTTATTCCATTAAGGGAAAAGGATAAATTCATTTTTTATTTCACATTTCTCAATTATAACAACTTATAAAAATGGCCGTTACAGATTAACATCTATGATAGTATGGTTTTGTATATTATCTTCTATTATTGAGATATGATGGACATTTTGATAGGAATGTTAACGTTGTATATATCATTTTTACGCATTAAAAATTTATGACAATATTTATGTTATTATGGTACCATGGTAATAATTATGATAAAATAATAATTTTGATATTTCTTGTAAAAAGTTAAGCTACATTTGTATATTTATATATATATATATATATATATATAACCATGAACAGCCAGCTGTTTCGGTCTTTCGGACCTCGTCAGCATGGTGTGTGTGGAACATGGTTGAACTTATATATATATATATTTATATAAATTACCTTGACTAGACCAATTCCCAACAAGTATTTAAGTAAGAAGTTTCAAATTTTGACCAATGCCTCTCTTGGAGAATGTCAGAATTGTATCTGTCATATCACATATCACATATTAATCTTAATTAAAGTTTTTAATTAAGATATTCTGTAAAAAAAAAAATTACGACCAGTTCAAAAAATTCCAAAAATGATGTTATTAGATAGGAACTATTTTACAGTTAAACAGACTTTTAGAATTAAATTAATTTAATCGAATTAAATGTTTACATCTTAACCCCTAACCTTGTACAACAATCTTTCTGCTTCCTTTCAATATTTAATCAAATATCAATGAAAATCTTACAACAACCATTCATATTCGCAGAAACATAATTCATATCTCCAATATATCTCCAATTTACATCGATACCAGTTATATAACCTATCAAACATTATCAGCTCGTAACTGTCATCATAACTGCTTTCTGTTAGTTTCCAAAATTGCGTTGACTGACTGACAAGCGTCATTGTCCCTTTTTTTATCACAATCGCGGCTTCAAACCTTCCTTTAATCACAATTCAAAGTCAATATGCTCTAAAATGACACTTTTCGAACAGATCACGCTATTGATTAAAGTTTGGCATATTTCAGCATTGACGGAGTGGCTCTTTAAGACTCCTAAAACTTATTTGAATAAAAAGATACCAAACTTGGAGACAAAACCTTCTCCCAATAGACCAAGTGTTTTCCGAATGTCATGGAAACCTGTCAAGATGCAGTGCTACGTTTTTGTTGCATTTTATGATTGCATCGATATTTAATCTTGCTCAAGGGACGGGGGTGTAGTATTACAGCAATAACACTGCATGAGGTACCCATTGCTCAGGACATTGATGGGGAAATCAAATAGTTTTGTTTGTATTTTATCATGCTCCCATGGAATAATACAGATCTCAAACTATGAGGATTCGAAATCTCATTGTAAAATCTACTTCTTTCGATCTACGATGTAGGAAGGTTTTTTTAAAATCAAGTTTGATGCCCACAGGGTGTAATACGTATAATCAAAACATTTGTTAACCATTGAATATAAGGCACAAAACAATTTCAATTTCAATGTTATGTGATTTGTGAATGTGTTTTAGAAAAATGTATTAGGTATCTCATAAGTCCAATGGCCGGACATCTGTATATATATTATTGTATCTAGCAATGTGTTATTGAATGAACAGATTTATGACACCGAAAATAAAATTTTCTCGCGTTAATATGGCAAAAATATTGTCTTTGATATCAATGGACTTTTGGTGATACAAACCTTAATTAAAGACATCATTGTTTTTTTTATTGTCATGGTGTTTTCATTTTGAATTCAGCTATTTTTCATGATGCCCATGTCTAGTGTCACGAATGATCATGATTGCCACATATCTTATAATGTGTAGTACTATTATGCTGAAATACTACCATTGACAGGGAAACTGACGTGAAAAGATTTATGGCAACGAAATGTATATGGACGTTAATGTAAAACAGTCATAAATTAAATTTTATCAATTAATTTTTCAGAAGGGTCATAAAATTTCAGGATATAATTTTTTAATAGCTTTGAGAATAATCAATAACAAATACATATAGTTTGGACGTTTTCCTGCTGTTGCGAAGTATGTACAAACTTTTTTACTTCCAATAAAATTCACAATTAACATTTAAACTTTTTTAAAGTGCAGTGAGAAATACATAAATACAAGTTTGGACGTTTTCCTGCTGTTGCAAAGTATGTACACACTGTTATACTTTAAAACAATCACAATTTACATTTAAACCTTGGAAGTTCTGCCCAAGTTACAACTTTGATATAAGCGGAATAATTTAACCGTAAGTGAATTTGTAAAGGTACAAATCTGTAAAGAATTCTAACATAAAGTATCTGTTACGATGTGTTTGATGTAAATGTTTAAATAAGTTGAGTCTCTTTCATGTTTTTCATTACTCACATCCAAAAGTGTCATTTGTATGTTTTGTTAAACCGGTGTCATAAAAAAACATATTCAACGTCCATATAAAGTTCGAATGATAATGCATGTGACAACTGTGTCACTCTCAAGCAGATTCGAAGCCGTTCCGTTAATCAGAAATCACACAATATTCATCCCAACTTCTCCATTCCATTTGAAGTTACTATTTCAAACTAACCAATAACTGATAAATACCTGATTTTTCGTTTACCTCTGCTTGATTTGCATTTTTACATTTAACTGATAAAAAGGTTCCTAAATGAATTCTACACCGATTCTCCATTTATTTGAGAACTATTTGATGTGATCTTCAGTAGCATGTTCGTTGTTAAGTCCCTCAAATGTCACACTCCATTTGAAGAACTTTCAATTAATCTAATATAAATAGAGGGGATGAAAAATTTAAATGCTAATGTAGTTTCCGTGTTAAGGAAGTGGGTTTTGGTTATTTATCTTGTCACTTTAAGAGGACATTGAATTTCAACAGAGGTAGAGCTAAAAACACTGTTCACTGCTCTACTTTTATCAACACATTTCTAATTTTTTGGGTTTTTTGGTAGCCACACGTCATAGTTAAGATATTAATCCCCAAAGTATATGTGTTAATACTTTGTAACAAGTTTCTTGATACCTAAAGTTTTCGTTAATTGAAAGTTTTTGAAAATAACAGGAATTTCTTGATGGAATGATTTTTTAGAAAGATGCACCTTGTGATTAGAACGTCATTACAACAATATTCATACAAATATTACTTACATGGTGCTTTACATTGTTGATCCCGTCAGTTTGTGTTGATTAAAACAAGAATTTGTAAATGAATTAAAGTGGAATGTGTGGACAGATGCACCTTCTATCAAGAATGTAACTTTATGTGCAATGTGTGATCAAGGGTTTAACCATTCAACTCATCAGTATTCATTAGCTCACAGAGTGTGGGCCAGTTAATTTGAAAGCATTAACATATACATTTGTAGTGGAATGAGTGATCATGGTTTGCCTATAAGATGGATGCAAGTACTGGAAACTCGTAGCACTGTAATAAAAGTGTAAATTTCCAGTCTCATCGAATGAATGCAAATCAACGATGCTTGAGCAGTAAACCAGACATGAACTTTCAAAGTTTATTCTGTTGAACGGATGTGGACCTTAATCCTGCAAGAATTTACCAAGAAGAACGAAAATTGATGTTGAAACACTTTAATAATATTACCAGCCTACAGAATATTTGGCAAGAACAACGGAAATTGACAGTGGTGAAACTATTTTATATCATTTATGCGTGTTCAAGAGGTTTGTATAAAGATCACAACGAATACATAACAGGCTGATAGTATTAGCTTGCAATGCAATGATTTCGTAGGCTAAATGGGTCCGTAGACGGTGGACTGATGGCGGATTTAAAATAATGAAATGAATATATTTCAATCATTGTTAATGCATCAATTAATCAAAAGTAGAAATAGCAAATCGCAAATTCGCTATCTCGATGTTTAGAAATCAGTAACTACCGGGTAACCAGGTGTCATCCCCACCATTGGACCAGGTGCTTTCTTATTAAAAAACACTGATTACATTGAATACCCTTAATTGTCACCCAAACAGCAGATTTATTCTTTCGATCATCGCTGATAGATGTACAGTCCGTTTGAGACAAAATCTCCCATAAGAATTGTGCTCTAACTTCAAAACAGATAAATAAAAAAGAAAATATAGTTGAACATCAGTATTTGCATCCAAGTGACTGATGACTTTTGATTAAATCCCTGTCAATTGAAATCAACACTGCACGTGCTTACGCTCACCTGGCTGTTTTCTCTGGTGTGGCTACACCCTTGTAACAAGTTGTAAACTGTCTCATGAAAACAATGACAGTTAAACAACTTTTTTATTCTGAGACCAAAAAATAAAGCAATAATATGCAGAGTTGGTGTGCTTATTCTAGAAACTTTTGCGTTGCATTCAGTCACTTAGAGCTATCTGTTTTGATGTTAGAGCATAATTCATAGGGGAGATTTTGTCTCAAAAGGACTGTATGTTGTATTCGTACACATGCTAAAGGCGCAGTAGCACGTTTTTTGAAAATTTCATATTTTCAATTTTTCAATGATTATAGTACGTAAATGCTAAATGTATAATTTGATACTGTCAAAACATCAATTACGCAACCAATCATCTGAGTCAGAGAACAAATTATAAACGTTCACAGAAATTTCATTGCGGCCATTTGTGTGTGAACACCTTTAATTCATTTTGTGTAAGGAAAAAGGAATCGCATGGTTGAACTTTACATTATGTATTTCATTTATTACTGCTTCATTTAGTTTAGATACATCGTCTTTCAATTGTAGCCATTCATTTTCATTTTCCAGACATCAGCTTATATTCCCCGTAAAACATGCTACTGGCCCTTTAATGTGCTTCATGTCAAGTAGAAAATGATTATACTTGCCTGATTCATATATTGATAAGTAAGTAGCAACAATCCTGACTTATTACAAGTTATTTCAATATTGCATTGCATATCTATGTATTGTTGCTTTATGTGTATTTTGGGAAATTTCCTACCCTTTCATATTTCAATAAATTGTTGCAATCTTGTAGATGCCTCTTAGTTTTATTTTATTTTGTCACTTTGTCACAATATGGACTATTTTTATGTTACATACGGGAATAACATTAATTGTCATTAAAAAAACCCGAAAACGTTTCAGACTTTATATTTGTAGATAATTACAAATTTCAATCAGGAAGAAACACTGTTATTCAGTTCATGATAGTTTGAATTTTTATAGCCTTGCAAAATTTATGCTTTTATAGCCTCGGCTATATTTCATTTCTGTTTGCTTTGATACCGACAGAGATAGTTGGAGTCGAGGTGAAGTACTTAAGGAAATACAATTAAAATGTTTTTTGGAGTTTATTTTTGTATTACTCGAAAAATGTATGAAATTTACATGTATAAAGATGATGTTAAGAAAGTTGTTCCCAACTCGGACTTATGAAAGCATTGCAAATGTATAATTTATATCGCCTTTTTTCACTATTCCGTCCGTCCGAGGACATTTTTTGTCCGACCTATTTCGGAATAACTATTCATCAGATGTCTTCTACCCTACTAGGAGGGATGCAGTGCGAAATTACAACAAATTTCGTTAATATTTGATATTTTTTTTTAAATTCCATGTTTTGAACTGAGTCATTTTTCAATATCAGAATTCATCAGACCTAATAAGGAAAAACTATTTATCAGTTTATTGTCAAATTTTGCACATGTCTTCTATCCTACTAGGAGGGGTGCAGTGCAAAATTACAACAAATTTTATTTATATTTGATTTTTAAAAAATTTTCTATCATCAGAATTTATCCGACCTACAGAAAAACTATTCTTGCGATTGGTATTAAATTTTGCACATGTCTTCTACCCTACTAGGAAGAGTGCAGTGCCAAATGACAAACTCGTATATTTTGTGGGATTTTACTAAATCTGTCTGAAACAAAAGTTTGGAAAAATAATTTTGAGTGGA
Source organism: Steromphala cineraria (assembly GCA_916613615.1). Taxonomy (NCBI): domain Eukaryota; kingdom Metazoa; phylum Mollusca; class Gastropoda; order Trochida; family Trochidae; genus Steromphala; species Steromphala cineraria. Next base: position 42,132,860 of record OU744734.1, on the reverse strand, counting down.
TATTTGGAATATAATTTTCAAGTTTCTTCATAATAAAGAAATAATTTATAGTACTTTAGGAGTGAGTATTAAAAGAGACATTCATTGTTATAACATATTATAAAATTATATATCTCTCCCACTTAACATAGGAAAATACTTTTAATAATTATTTTTCAATGAAATCGATAATCTGTGTTATGTCTGCGCAATTGCGGGCATCACATGTCCCATACACATTAACATCTAAACTTAAAGTTGATTCTACAAAACATAACTTATTAACTTTATGGATGTATTGTTTATACACACGTAAAGATAGTTTCAAATAAAAGAAAACTATAGTTAACAGTATCAATCCATATCCTATTTTTTCAGTATTTTCGCATTAACAGCAAACTCTTTATTCAAAACATTTGGATAAATATAAACCGTAGCCACATACTTAATACAAATTAATTTGTTACTGCTTTTATATTCACTATTTTATTGGTAAACGTGTAATTCAGCGCAACACCAAAAACTACAATTTCCTTTCATCAAATACAGATCAAGATGACAATGCAAGTATTTAGGAACTCACTCAATCAACATCGTTTTCTTGCAGAGAAAAGGGTTAGTTGCCTCTCGGGACTAGAAATATCAACAGAAGGGCTGCGCATACCCTGTTTTCATCATCTATAACATTATTATGAGATTTTGTCACATAAAATACATTTTTGAATGACATGAAACTGATCTACACAACAAAACCCTCATTTGCTTCTGATGGGATTTCCATGTAATGATTTTATCTTTGTTTTCAATTCATCGTACTCGAAACCATTATTTGGATAGGTGTGCAAACAATATTGACATGGCTCTGTAAGTGATTTTGAACATTTTCCACAACATATCGTGATTTTGATACAATAGTTCTTTTTCCACAACAGGGTCCGCTATTTTGTTAGTATCACAACTATCGGGTTGTATTTCAAATTATCATAGTGAAATTTTATATTATTTTATTAAAAAAATAAGCGACCAAGTAGCAATTTGACCTTAAATGTGAGGTGTAACTTTAGACTATTATATAAATATTTCATTTCATACATATTATAAAAATGAAAATCTTAAAGAAGTATATACTGCCCAACCTAAAATTTGACAGAGATAAAATGATTTTAATTTTTTTATCACGTTCCAGTGAACTCCAACAATTCGGATGGATTGAGACGTGGATATATCTTCTTTGACAGAAGTGAAAGTAAAACTAAGAATAACTTTATAACCTTACGAACAATCTACACATGCTACCATTCAAAATGAACCTGCACTCAAATAACATCTAAATATTTAGACACAGTGATGGGTATGAGATTATAGCCTTGACATAACTTCTCTATGCAAAGGGACTCGGCCACAATCTATTTCACATTACAAAGCACTGCAAAAATGCACAATACGCAAAGAAACAAATCTACAAACTTCAATATAACAGCTGACAATTATTTGAAAAAGTTTAGTTTCATATGTCAACTAGTATCAAAGGTTCAAAGATCTACAGAGAATGATGATCCATTCGTTAACACGACAATACTTTTATCGGTGTTTGATTTGTAAATGAGGAGAAAAACATTTCTTCTTTTGGATGCTGACTTTATCTGAAATATCATCCAAGTTTTATGTGTGTGTTGTGTTGAATCAAATTACAGAGTGTAACATTTAAGTACTTGGTTTTATAATTGTGTTTATTCTTTTTGCTTACTTTTAGTTGAGAGTGAAAGTATTAAGAGATTGGTTGAAGTAAGAAAAATAATTAAAAGACAAGTTTAGCCTGGATGCCTTACTTAGTACAAAACATAAAGTTAAGGTATTTGAGGACTCTGAAAATGTCAGGAAAATGTTAAACTAATCATTCGGTATGTGTGTAACGGTTTGTTATCTCGTAAATATCAACATTTATGAATTTATTTAATAAACAAATTGCATGAAAGGCATGCCACAAAAGCAAATGTAGCTATTAATAAGACTTTGATTTGATTAATTTTAATTTTAATCACTTTTATGTCAATCAGTATTTCAAAAGTACATTTGCTCTTTCTTTAAGACATCAGGTAATGTGTAATTAACTTTACCAAATGTTATTTTCTAGTTTCAATATTTGATAGTCATTTTCAAGATAGAGTATTCAACACTTTTACACCTACTTCAATTATACCATCAAACTAATGCCTTAAATGGAGGCTGATTTTCTGCTTACGACTTTCTTGTTTCAAGTGTAATTTTCATGATAAGAGGATGAGATGTGCTGGATTCTACATCGTATTGATATTGACATATTTCTTCAGGCTTGATCACCTCGATCCCAGTAGACCAATAATTCATCTTCTAACAATGGTTGCAGCAAATAATGGCCAAATAGGGACAGCGTGTTGATGACATCCTGTTTTTTTAAGAGATGGAGTATGCTCTTTAGTTCACTAACAGTGAAATAAATCACGCATCATGATGTACATTGACAAACATAGTGCAGTTTGTGTGTTCCATTGATATCCTAATTTTTCTAGATTTTGGACGTTGTCCTGTTTATAGCTTAGTTGATTGTTATAAGTGAATCTAAACAAAAGGGAGAGTTGTTTCTCGAATGAATAGCGCAGTATAAATTGGTACTTGGTGCAGCTTAAATCAAGATATGTGCACTTTTAGCACGGGTGAGAAGAGAAATACTTGCGGCATGTTGATACTCACATTATCATAACAATATATTTAAAACGGTACATTGTTTTCTATCAATGCAAGATTAGTAACAAACATAGGGTATATGTAAAGTAAAGTCTTCAGTGCAAGGATTCATCTTTAGATATTAATTTAAAATCAAACGCGTAGCATGAGGCTTTAAATGGATAATTTAGAGCTATAATAATTCCGTCATATGCCGCTGATTTCCAAACACAGTATGTTTATCTTCCAGAATATCAATTTAAAACCGAACTCTATTCTTTCTCATTGACTCGGGTTTGCTGTGTCATGTACCCGTGCACGATTTCCATAGCGGGACATTCACTGAGTGTTGAGGTATTTTGGAATCTCGAATCACATTACTTAAAGTAGGACTCAGAGATAAACGACAAATATCCAAATGCTCCAAAAGGGAGCTAATTCTATTCAGTACAGGTTCTATTTTTTTGTGACAGTCGTTGGCATTAAACATATGTTCATATATTCACCGACAGTTGAAACTTGACGTCGGTATTATTGCATTGGTGTAAATTTATTAAATAAATTTTAGGTAAGTGTATGCTTCAATTCGATTTATATTTGTAGGATATTCTGGATGGTTTAACATTGTCGGGCCTGGTCTAAATCTATATGTTACTTAATGACAGACCATGCCAACAGGAAATCTGAACTGTTGTCAGACTGTGTGCATTTGCCGGTTTTGGTAGCATGCAAGCTTTAATCTTGAGGAAAGTTTTAATTAGTTTTATAATTTGTTTTACCTAAAACCAAATGTTATATATCTTATATATATTTTTAAATTTTGTGCAAATTTCGCCACAGCAGCAATATTTGAGATCTTCTTGTTGCTAGGCAATAACTGAATTCTTGCGCATTAGACGAAGTAAAGCACTGTATAACCAAATTATTCACAGCAGCCAACCAGAAACGAGTACTATCAACTTTTTAACTATACAATACGTGAATGTTGCCATCCAAAAAAGAATAGACAGATCAGAGAGAAAGGGATCGAAAGGATGTAGGAAAACATGGAAGAAAGGCATAGTGAGAGATAGAAAACTGGTTTTAGAAGTGATCCCATTGTTTGTTAGAAAGCAAGCGTTTAGCCGAGTCATTGCAAAGGGAGGTAATTGGGTTTGAGGTAAAACCCCGTTACGTTTTCCAGGGCTTGCAGTGTAGATTTATCGGAAGGAAAGCGCTGGGTTATCGAGCATGATCCACATGAAGCAAGCGGCACTTATTTGGGCGCTGCTTAGGGCTTCGCCAGTTTTACAAGTTAACTTACGATTTTCAAACAGGTCATAACCGTGTAGACAAACACATTATGAAAGGAAACATGCCATTTGAAATTAAATATCCTTCAATTATTTACAATTTCTTATTTATGCCGAATGGTTTTATTCCGAGGACCATCAATCTGAATACTTAACCCCATTATGCTTAGTAGCAGTAACAATTCAAGCATAAAGCAAACTCCACTAGCAGCCATTAGTATGAACACTTTTCATTTATTTTAGGTAGGGACGTGGGTTCACGTAGTTAACCAAATCATCAGTTTGTTTGAAAACTGCATTCTTCAGTAACATTCAGTAACATTATCTTGAAATCTGGAACATTTATTTTGTGAGATCAATTCGTTTACCTAGACGTGCTAAATTGCTAATGCTCCTTTTGTTTAACTTGAACCCTATGAACAGTTCTTCAGTAATAAACGAACCGACGTACGTGATATATAATGTAAATCAAATGAGACCCCTATAACAGATCATGTGACTTAGTGCCGCAACGTCAGATGAAGTGGATGGGGATAATTCATTTAGCATTTATATACAATTTTGACTTATTTTATTTGTCTTGGATATTGTTTCATATTTTCATTTCAACGGGCAAGAAGAACTCATTTGTTATATTTGAAATGGAAAAACTTATATTCTTATACATTCTGTTATATGTTAAACATGATACCCTTATGAATGAAGAGATATTACATAAGTTGAATGAAATGTTACCAAGTACAATGTTGCAAATATCCAATAACGGCGTTGAAGGAAACATTGATGTGCCCTTTGTTTCCAAGATAAAATGCCAATTTCCTTAAACAGGGACAGGTGAATAAATCATAAAGAAAACACAATCGTGCGAGTTCCACTGTCAGAAGAGGTCATTCTTTCGAACGATGTCCCTCGGAATAGGATTTATCAATTGAAAAGAAGAAACATCATTCCAATGACAAAGGGTATTGAAGAAAATACTATCATGTACTTAAAATGGAAAGCGTTGATAATGCATATAAAGATGCTTACTAATGAAAAAAGTAAAGGTCTCTTTGGTAAGATCAGATACATTGTACAGAACAATATTGAATAAAATATTATCGCTTTGCTTGCACAAAACCAATAACATTCTCCAACTAAATGCCTATGGACATGTCTGCTATTAAGCTTTGTCAAACAATATGTAATGGATAAATGGCTTTTGTTGTATAAATATCAATGAATTTAACACCATTCCAACTTTCATATTCATGAAAAACATATTATTTACGTCAGTCAAATGCTATTGCCTTACATTCAGCTATAGGTCTATTCATTTATTTCTTGAGTTGAAATCTCCTTACAAGACTACATCTGTGAACTAAATATGATGCCACTGTCCTTGCTGACTCGATATAAACAGGTTAATTGGCCCTGAGAATATAGCAAGTGTGTCTCTTCAGTATCACAATAAAGAAGTCCTCTGTTTGTGAAAAGCACATTATGCATTATGATCAATAGATTTCTCAGATGTGTATCTTATGGCCTGAAAACACATTGTAACACAGTTTTAGTTCTTTAGGCTTAACCGAGATTAATTTCCAAAGACGGTCAGTGTTACGTTAGAGTGGAAAGGGTTCAAATTATTGTCTGAATTAAGAAACAGGAAACAAGGGGCACCTGTACAGTAGCAAGCATAATTTCTGTGTTGCATAAAGTTGTTTTCTGTCAAACACATATCAAAACTAAATTGATAAATTAATATGTAAGGCAAAGTTCTCTAAAATACTTAATTCAATGCAATGCTTTTAATATAAATCGTAGGCATTCTTCTTTGCAAAAGCCTTTTGCTGATACTTCATTACTTGGTTTTATATAATAATTAACATCGTATAAAGGCCAATTTACGCAAACTTCTTTATTCTTGTTGTGTGAGATCGTTTGTCAGGTTGGGTTAGAATAGCTACTTGGACAATCGGAATGACCAAGTGGCGGATTTAGTCAGGTGACATCAGAGTTGGTCAGAGTATTCGAAAAATTTCTATAGTACAATTACCTGAAGGTATAATAAACCCTTCCAACCAAAATCAATAAACGATGACCAAACATAAATATGATTAAGAAAGTCAAAACGATACAATCAGCATATAAATGTAAAATTTAGGATCTTAATACAAGAACCTGCAGATAGAGACAATATGTAAAATATCATATCCAGGAGATCCTTCGTGTCAGGAACAAATGTGTATCAAGGGTATAAAGAGCCAATTAATACACAATAACCATGAATAATAGGGCAATAATGTCATAGGTACCGGTATCAATATGTAACGAAAGATAACATAGAACCATGGAGAGGTGATAAATATTGTACATATTGCATGGTTCACATTGAAAGCAAGATAAGGAGGAAAGTTATGCCTGTGGTACTTTAAAGGGGCAGTAGCACGTTTTTAGTGGGAATATATGGTGATGTCAAGAAAATGAAAATTAATGGCTCCAATTGAATGACAATGTATTTTTACTAAATGGAATTGTAATAATTCAAATATAAAACGTAAACTTTAGCCATGCGATTCCTTTTTCTAACACAAAATGAATTAAAGGTGTTCACACAAATTGGCCGCCAATGGATTTTATGTGAATCTTCATACTTTGGCCTCTGACTATGGATGATTTGCTTGTGTAATGAGATTTTTGATACTGTGAAGATAATACATTTAGCACTAACATACAATTATCAGTGAACATTTTTAATTATAAATTATCTAAAAACGTGCTACTGCCCCTTTCATGCATAACAATCTATAATTCTTCTTGTGTTTTGCATTATTCTTTCCAATTGTTATTTAAAGAAAGAAGACAAGTAGGAAGTTGGCACTTATAATAATGTTTATTGTAAATAATCAAATGTTTTTTTACATGGTTTTAATTAAGATAGTGAAATAGAAATAAAAAACTTATATTATTTGTATCAAATATGATTGAATCTGAAAATCGAACATTCCCGGCCAAAACGTCAATCTCCATAAATGTAGCTTAATTAATTATATATATTATTGTTCTGATAGGCGAAGGGCATTCTTATTCTAACGACTTAATTAATTGATTTCAACCACCTGAAATTGCGGCCATTTTGAAGTGCCACGAATGCAATGACAGAACTCTTTGTGTTAAGATGTGTAAAGATATCGAATTCACTTTAAATATATCTAAGCCTTTAAGTAGTGCCTGAAATGTGTTAAGAGGTAATAATTATGCCAAACAATATCACACTCATAAACTAGAAAGGAGGTGTTATTTGCCCTTGATTATTACGTACTTTTATTCAGTATTTGGTTAATGTGTAATTTCCAATTGGAATCAACTTAAATCAAATGACGAAAAAAATCAAATATATCAACATAAAACATGATATTTAGTTCATTTTATTTTGACTTTTCTTACCATGATATCAAGTTTAAAATCAAATAGAAGAAAGTTCACAGTTTTTCTAACATTCATAGATAGAAACAAACTAGCATACAACGCATCATATATTTTACCCTTGCTTCATGAGAAAATTTGTACAATATTTGCATCGCAATTAATTTTCAAATCAATGAAATATTTCCAATCAGTGCTAGAAAATATCACCTCAACATCTACAAGGAGATTGCAATGTATGCCATATGCGGTTGTTTTTAACAACCCGTTCCTTTGAATTCCTTTTTATTGCAACTTCAAAAGATTTGAAACATTTGTTAAAATGTCAAGTCCTAAATCGTAGATTCTTTGATCAGCGTGGTAGAGTGCCAGTTATAAGCAGGAAACGGAAACACTGTCAAGAGAAAGATGATTCACAGGTTCAACAAAAACGTATTGCTTCCAACGTTTCAAGGTTTGAATGATGTTGACACTGTTTTGCAGTGTACAGTTGTACATCAACAACGATAGTAGTGCAATTGATTCCAAGGGACCGTTCGAGCGGGGTATTTTTTGTGGAAACGAAATTCAGGAGGACTTTCCTGTTGACAATAATTATATATGATTTTTACATGATAATTTCACACTTAATTTCATATATGTTTGTGAGATAAGCATTTTAGTTTTTAAAGATTTGACAATTTAACAAAAAATAAATTGTATCGCTCGAACAATAAAACCATTGTGAAATGAAGCCAATCATCGAAGCTACGATCGTGAAATGGATTACTACGACAAAATGCTGTCGCAACAGATAACTTTTATTATGAATTATTTGTAAATATGCTTCTCTTTTAAGTAGTTATTACTTATTTTTGTTAATGAATAAGAATATTACAGCACATTTGTTTTCTCCCTTTCAAAATGGCGGATGAAAGCTGCTCGAGTGGTGCCTTTAATAGTCCTACTGTTAAAACATCAACTCTGTCGATAGGACTCTCTGAATAACCATGTTTATAAAATACATAATCATTACCTAATTTTAGCAATTCAAGTCTGCTATCAGGGAGTTTGTTCAAAGGAAAAAAGTCGAAATTTTTACTTTCAGTAATTTAAAGCGTTGTTTTCATTTGTGATTATTTTCCTAACGTTACACATAGCATATAAACTATTTTTATATTGTATAAACGATATTGATGTTGCAAAAGTTATATTTGTTTATTTCTATTTGAATGCAAATAATTTATGATTTCATGTTTTACTGTTGATCGTTGAGCTGAAACAGATATTTGGAACTGACACCTAGATCAACAGTTAAAAGGGACAAATACCAATCTAATGAAAGCTTTTTCAGAAAGAAATCAACTGATTTATGAAAATCCTAAAACTTTATTAAATAGTGTTCAAAGTGATTGTTCTCAAAATTTAAATCGACTGCTGTGTACTTTGTCCTCACTCCAATGAGAAGAAAATGATCCGAATATCAAAGTGAAACAAAGAAAAAACGAGTTATCAAAGAGGAGCATATTTTACTTAAAAGTTCAGATGTGCCACTGTGTTATCTAGCTTTGCAATTTAAGATGGGACTTGTATACATCGGCTGAACAAAGGTTTGTTACATAACAAGAACAATAACTGTTGATATCAGAGAATTAGGTTGTCACTTAACTTCCTCGCGATTGTGACAATATGAATATGGAACACTGACACTGAGGTCTCAAATGGAAGAACACATTTTGTTTAAATTTTCTGTTAAGTTGTTCATTTCCAAATATCTTTTGGTGAGTGTTGTCGTATGTGTTATAGGAAATCATTATTGATTTTTGTTTTTCTCAATAATTTGCCGAAAATATTTTCTATTTACATTTTATTATTGAAATGATGATTTGAATATTGACTCCATGCCTCTAAATCAAGAACTGTTTCATGGATCTCACATATATGTAACTTGAATTTTATACAGTATGTTAATCGACCCTGAACATATTTATCTTAAAGTTTTGTCTGTAAAGTTTTATGTTAAGAAATGGTGCCAATTTCAAAAATCCCAAATGAGTATTTCACATAGTTAATTATGAGAATTTTGACTTATTTTGTTCAGCAGATGTAGATTGTCATATATATTCAATCAAACCATCAACACTAACCTTTGACTCGTTGATACATCATGGTGCTAATGTTACTAATAAACACTGGGCCATACATCAAGTCAGTTTTATGTACGAATGTTATCCATTTAGTGCCCATATGTGGGCAACACGGGGCCTACAATTGAAGTTATTACCTTTTCTATTCGACAGCAAATAATCATGTAGCGAGTCGCCAATATATTCCACTGTCATCAGCATAAACCAGTGGTAGAGATAAGAGCATTTTATTGGCTTTAAGCAAATAGTCATATAGAATGTTGGCAACGTGGACCTTTAGAACGTTCATAGTCTATGGGAAATGTCGTTAAAATCTTCCACATCTTCAATCAAGGATTGTCATTTATCTTTTAACATTAACATGTTATTAATCGTTATGAATATGTATAAATGAACATATATGTATATCTCAAAACTATTCTATCATGAAACAAGTATAATTATTTCGAACACAGAAAATGAATACAGTCATTTTATTTTCCTACATAACAAATAGCTTTAACAAAACCCACAACTTTTTTAATGGTTTTAAAATAGCTAATTCATAAATTTATTAAAAAGATACAGTGGATAATAGTTATGATTCCCTGTACCTTTTCTTTTCACGCAAGCCAGTACATGTTCTACAGAAATGTTCAGACATATTTGACAGTATGATTTTCGAGTGCTCAATTGAAAGATATGTGCAAAAAGGACGTCAAAGTAAAAAACATCAAAAGCATATTATTTATAAATGAACGCATTCAACTTGCTTACCTCTCTTGATATTTCTAATTTATGATATTGTTGGTGTTGTTTCTGTTCTAAATGTAGAATAATGACTTTACTTAAGAATTGAATGTCAGTTTGTGTGTTTGCACTGGAAAATGAACGATGTAAAAGCTACATTCAAACTTGTGTGAACCCAGCGAGCTTGCGAGTTATCTGCCTTACATTTATGCATTAGACGTCGTGTCATGCTGGCCGCCATTTGCAGGGGTATCTTCGTCAAAATATGTAAACAACAGTAATTAGTGACATGTAACTGCTCTATCGATAATTGTCATCTCTTGTGTATACATCGTGAGTATGAAGACTGTCTTTGTTACGCTTTACAGTACTCAATACTGACCGTAATGGAAATATTCATCTCGTTCCGTTCGATCAGATTTACTATTTTGCAATAAATGATTAGCCTATCAAATGATCTAAAACAAATGATAAAAGTGAATGTTTTCAAATCAAAATAATCTACTTGGAAAATAAAGCTATAATTACAATTCCATTGGTAATTTTTACTAACAAATTCTTGAATAACATTTGGTTAGATGTTGGACGGAGAATCAAAGTAGTTCCGGTCAACGTTCACACAAGTATGAACACTGTTTTTGTGAGTTCATGGGAAATGAATCGATGAATCTTCGATCACATGACCATGCTCTAGACCAATCAACGTTCGAGGATATGTGTAAACTTCAGAGTGTGAAATTACATACAATTTAAGAAAATGAATGAACAATGACAAACACAACATCTTTATAACATCTGCTATACACACTGACCATGGCCAATACGACATTGCTTTGTAATCTATAAAAAAAACAAAGACGAAAAATGGAGATGATGTAAAATGAAAATTGATCACGAGTTGTCATTTATATATGATTTAGCAAAACGTTTTGTTAACGTGTCAGAACTGACATTTTGAATATGAAATGTGTATCTCTTTGATATTAACTTACCCTAATATTAATGGGAAACTGATCAGTAAATCAATTAATGAAGTAATCGAAACTGATATATGACTACATCGGCCCATGCTCTAAAAAAGTCATTTCCATTTCATTTTCAACTCTACTTAATGTGACATTATAGAAAAAATTACTACTTATCAATAACATGCTCAAACATTTTACTCTTGTTTGAATTTTGTCAGTATCGATTTAGATACCACACTTAAATAATTATCAACAGTGAAACTATGACATTGGAAAAGCATATGACGATGATTGATGTCAAATTATCTCACAATCAACTTTTCATGAGCAATGTGTTCCTGTTATCCTCATAAGCAATACAAATGACAATGCAGTTTCGATATTGACAAACAATAAATAAGTATAGTCAGTTTTAATACAATCAATTAATAAAGTCAGTGCTGATATTAAAACCCATGCTTATAACATGAGGTGAGCTTATATGGGATTTCATTTATATGACGGCTGCTATTATTGCAGGTAAAAAAAACTCAACACTATTGTTGCATTTTGGGGAAACCAACACTGGATCTAGCCAGTTATTCGTGGTACTGAGCTAAAATTCAGTGAAGTATTGCACCCAAACCTTACTACGTGTAGAACAGTTCTCTTCTGCAAACAAAGTTGCCAAGCCATAGGCGAGGTTCGAACCCTGCAACTCTTGATCCGAAACAGAATACGCTTACCAGTGCACTATCTTACTCCCTAGACAAACCTTGATCTCAGAAGTATTTTTCAACAGTGACATATTTGTAAAGAATTTACGCTATTCTTTCCTTATGATCTAGCCTTGCTATACCTTTCTAGATTGGGTTGGTCGTCAATTGAATATTTTTCCTCTAGGGTATGGATGACAGACTATCCCGCACCCTTATGAAATGAACACAATGTGCTGCAACGTTTTGTACGTTTGAGAATGAAATTCTAGATTCAAATCCCCCTACTGTTGACAACTTGCAGAAAGCTTTGATGTATAAACCCGTTTTTAGTTATGAAAAGTTAATTGGGTTTGAAATAACATCTGTCAGGCTATCAAACCAGATAATTGAAATGTTCAAAAAGTGAAAATCAACCTCACATCGGAATATATACTTTATGCAAGGTAGAATATCAGATTTATTTGTGAAAGGATAATCTGTCTCATAAACTCCGAAAACCATTTTGGTTGTTATCATTTACTCAAGATTTAAAAGCGTTAAAGTTTAAAAGAAGGACTAGGCCTACATTTCAAACCAAATCTTTTACAAATATACAAATATCATTATTATTAAAAATTGTCCTATGTGTTAACCAAATCCGATTGGACACTGAACAAATCACCATCATTCTAAAATTATTCGCATCGTATTTTTGTGAGAAATCGTTTCATACTGCCCTTTGAAAAACAACAAAAAGTGGCATCGATTTCGGTAAATGTTTCAAAACTTTCAAAAGCATCAGAACTGTGTACGTGTTATGAGGCTAAAAACGTGCGTTCAGGTTGAGTGTTTGGACTGATTTTATCAGCCAGCTTTTACATCGATGGTAACTTCATCTGAATTCACTTCGAACCTAGTAAAGTCAATAAAACAGTCCCATCTTTGTCAATCTTCTATGATAATGACACAATTCTTTCAAATAACTCACTTGAAAAGCCCAAGTCTGGTTTAGTGTTCAAACATGGTCCATTTGCATGTGACGATACGGGCAGTTTGCACTTGTATTATATAGCTACAAGTTTCCTCTACTGAAAGCCATCTCAGAGGCAAACCATGAACCTTCACTTCACTGCAAATGTATTGTGTCAATTCCTGTATAGTAATCCTTAACCCCTCATCAACCTAAACACTGAATTCGATTACTAACATCAATTGGACAACGTGAATTTTCAAATTTGCATTATCAGAGGGATCTATGAAGTACAACCGCTGAAACTTACTACTGTCTAATTTGTCTTAACATATTGTCTTGAAATTTCACGATGAATTTTTTTAAAAAGCAGATGGCCCTTGTGTACTACTGTACTACGTAGCTAAAGAAATTAAAAAAAATTAACATGGGCAGTACTTTCAATAATGCATTTCCAAATAACGGTTAACTCATTCACCGTTTCACAAATTACAAATCACGACTTGAACAATTGATTTCATAAGAAACCAAAAGGCAAAGCAATGGAACTTTCAGAAAAGTCAGTACTGTTAGATAGAATAACCACCTTTACAATGTTTATTTTATTTTATCTTAACAAGGTGCTACACATATTTTTCGTACCTTTTTATAATTAAAATCGGTTCTTCAACTAATTTGGTTGCTTACACTTATATGCATATAAAATAGAAACGAGGAATAACATTTAAAATGATGGTCATTGCTTTGATATTGACACACGATATGCTGCGATACCTCAAATCCCTGCCAAACAATTACTGCCATTTATCGACATGCTTTGTGCATAATGATACACAGTATGCTGAGAAACCTACTACCCCTGCTGATCAATTTTTGCTTTTCCAACATGCTCTCTGCATAATGTCAACTTAAGAAATGTTCTTTGAACATCTGCATTTTTGATGTGATGTATTTCTCAAATATCATTACCTATCACTTTGAGGAGAATAATACTTAATATGGTATATATTAAAATATATCATATATGAAATATTGTTCTTTTTAGATTTGATTGGGAACTTTTTGATTCTCAAAACGCTGATGTGTTTTTTGATAGAATATTAGTTTCATTTGTCACTTGACCGTGTGCATCTTGAAAACGTTCGAATTGAAGCGGCCCTAGAATCTCCGTTACAATCATGGTAGACTGTCGAATAGGGGCGAATGAGTTTGATAGTGTCGGAGTTATAGATAAGACAGGCATCACATCAGAGAGTAAGCGATGGCCATTACTTAACTGATGTTCATAGATCGGTCTTCTGTTTTCATAATTTGAAGCTGAAGTTATCATATATAGATGACTTTAGCATATACAGGTAAATTCGCAAAGCAAATGACGTTTCAGCTTCGTGTTGCTTAGCCTTTGTTTACAGAACAATGGGCAAGGGGAATAACTCTTATAAACATGTCGTTGCTTGTTACTAGGGTAACACGTGACTCAGTTTCACATAGCAGAATCTAGTTACCACGTGACCTGTTTTTACCAACACAGCCGACATTGTTGTGCAGGACGAGATAATGTGAAATATGATAAATAGTAAAATTTTTATCATATATGAAATGATAAACTTTACAATATGAAACAATGAACAATTTGATTCTTAAAACGTTGACGTGTCATCCGATAAAATGTTTGTTTCGTTATTCTCCTTTGTGAAGGAATAACTGTTAAAGATGATTAATAGCTAAGAAAAGTTCGTATTGGTATCAAAGAACTTTGAATATCATCAAATACTCATAGCATGTTTTGTAAAACTATTGATGTTCTATATTTGCTCCTTTCATTTCAACAGTCACATATTACCATTTTTTTTTTTTAAATTTATTTCTTCGTTCGACACCATCCTATCTCATAAAGATCGGAAACGAGAATAAATATGAAGTGCTTTAGGAAATTGCAAACTATAGGCACCAAACAATGCATCAAAGGCAAGAAAACCAGCCATATTGCAGAGACATCCATCTGTTTAATGACTTAACACTGTTGCTTCATGTAACACAAAACACACACAACAGTCGAAACTGAATTGTTAAAGGTAAATAACAACATGGATTGTCGTTAAATACGGTTATTTATTGGGAAATACAGCATAAATTCACATGTTTGTAGCATATTTCCACACCAGACGACAACACAGTTTCATACACAATAATATAAGTTATAACATTGCTTAGCGGGTTCCTTAGGTATTTATTATTCCCGTGAAAGGTTTTATGCAACGAGCGGAACGAACGTTTAAACACAACGCATATCTAAAAAGGTTAAAAATTGCTTAGGCACATGACAAAGGTCAGGGTCACAAACCGGAAGTGTTGTTTAGAAAACTACATCATCAATCGTGTCAGTGCCTCGCTTAGTCAGAGACATTCCTTTTTATGAACACAGTTCCTGAAGCATACTTTCGATGTTAAACGACTTTCCTTGCAAGACACACAACGAAACAGTGAGTGAATACTGATATTTCGAATAAATGTGAACCGATTTTCATATGAAATGATGAAGAAAGCCACGACACAATATTTACTTTTTTTTGACGAGAAACATTTTAAACACCAAATCTTAGATTAATAAGCTAATTATGGCAATAAACATGTATGTTTTTTGCATTTATATAGCTTGCAATTACTTTGACTTTAGTTTGCATAAAGCTACATATTATTTGAGCAAAGGTAACATCAATGTATTCAACGAAACATACTTTTCAAGGAGCTCAATTTGCACGCTTTTTTCATGGCGGGGTATACATAAGTTCAATTTGCACGCTTTTTGCGTGATTGGTTCATGGCGGGTTATAAATAATTTATCATCCCGCTCAAGAGGGTGATATCAGTAGTTATCCAGGGTCATGTGAACCAATCAGAGATCGAGATTCTTACATGAGGTAGGATAAAAAATGATATTTCATTAAATAATGGTTGCAAAGATGACAACTAAAAAATTATAAAACTATTGGACAAAAGAGTCCATATTCAAAACCTTTTAGCCGTTATTTTTGTGAAAATTATACTTACAAGACATTACAATAATACCTCAACAGTTTTCTACGATGTTGTATTTTCATTTTAAAATATATTTTGTGTAACTTTATATCTAGAATATGATATCTTTTTAACTATAAATGTTAAGTTAAGAGTTAAGAGTTTTATTCTAGTGTGTATGTATTTTTACAATAAGTACGTCAAAGTAAATGAAAAAAAAAATCTGAAACATTCATCACACTTTGTCACAATTTTACTTATGTATTTTAGAAATAATAATGTCGATGTTGCCTATGTGTCGTCATTGTTATTGTTGTTATGTTCTTATAAACATCATTCCTCGTCTGTTAATTTCTTGATAGACATCATTCGTTGTCCATCATTTTGATAAATACTCATCCTTGTCTGATGAGAAAATATGACCAACCTTCAATTTATATCAATACAAGAAACACGACACATCACAATATTGCAATTTGCAGCTTAATTCCAGGAGGAAAAGAAATCGTGATACTTGAACATGACACATCACAATATTGCAATCGGCAGCTTAATTCTGGGATGAAAAGAAGTCGTGAAAAAGGAACGTATTCACAAGATAGTTATTCATTTGGCTATGTTCCTGTGGGATTGTAATTCATCAGCGTCATACATGCCTAATATAATTAAAATATTAAGACAATGAAAGTTTAAAAAAATGAAATAATAATCCAAACTATCGAACATCATCATTGATGGTCATTGTTATTTCAATAATGTCATTGTATGGTATACTTTAATGGATACGAACAATAAGTAGACTGTATGTCATGGTGTTTTGGCAACCGTATACCAAGAACGTAGCTCAGTTAGTAGAGTGCCTGCTCGTTGCCCGGGTAACCTGGGGTCAATTCGCCATATAGAAAGATTGACGATTGAAGTTGTTTCTGCCTTGCTTGACACTCAGCTTTGTAAAGGCAGAACAACGCATTTACTGGCTAGGCACAACCCGAAATTCCGCTGTACTTGTACATAGGACAATAAAGTGTTATTGTTGTAACAGAGATAACGTGGGAATCAATGACCTGAGAAGATTTTGGTGGGAATGACTGCCCGTTCCAATATGTTCAACATTTTCTTTTGTCTTCTAATGAATCGTGGTTTGTATAACACATGATGTGTTTGTATTGTAAATTATGACTCAGGATAACAGCAGCTAACGTTTTTAATTCCACGATCAGAGTTTCAAGTGTTTTATTACTGTTGTTCTGATTGTTTATATGAATTATCAACAGCATATCAGATTTGCAAAATGATTGAGTTTCTGTAAATTAAATAATTGATGCAAATCAATTCAATATCATTTCAGAGTTAAAATCAGTTATTCCCTTGTGAAGGACTGCATAAGTTTACCATGTTCACCAAGTGTAACGATCCTCACAGTGACAGATGAATTTCCTTCTCTATTTCAAACTAATACGATTTACTTGCTAACGTTCCTGTCAGACTACAACACTGTTCCTTTTAATATAAATGGAGACGTTGTAAATTGTTTATTCATGTTCAGCATTATTCTTCAGTTATTAATTTAGGAAATATCAACTTGGGAATTTTGTGTGTTCTTTGTAAAGTATGTGTCATACATAACCTTGCATTACGCAATATAAAGACAAATTCATGACGACACCAATCAAGTCACCGGAAGACCTAAATGTTACGACAATACATGAAAGATGTTTGCAATGTTTGTTATTTGTCATTATCAATTTCTTATCATCGTTATGTGTCAATAAATTGAATTTTAAAACGACAAATGTCTTTTATATAAACATAAGAAAAAAGTAGATAATATTACATGATCCTAGGTAGACTCCAGAGAAAATGTTCAAGAAATCATCGCTACCAGGTTTCTCAATCCAATCTCAAAAGGAACATGGCAATTAAGATATGCATATTACCTTTTCGTCAAGATTTATTGACAGTTTTGGAGTTTAGGAAGCATTTTCTAAAAATACATAAACTTTATTTCCAGACAGATTTGTATTTTCCTTCGTGATTAAGCGACTGTCAAAACAATTTATCTTAATTTGACCCACTGCCCACCTCCATGCTCCTATTAAATGTAATTTTCTCAGACATGTTAAAGCAACCTAAATAGGTTTAATTTCTGTATTTATTACTGATAATGAGAAAATGAAAGTCAATATGCGTTTATTGTTATGTAAGAAATTTCGACTCTGTAATATGATAATACTTTTATTCACTGCCTTTCAACTGGTTGCAGCAGCATGAACCTCCATACTCATAAATCTAAAATCAATTATTACAGTAAAAATTGCCTTAAACGAATTCAATTGGTTTAAAGAGACAGTAGCACGTTGTTAGGAGGAATATGAGGTGATGTCGTTCCAAATGAAAGACAATGTATTTAAACTAAGTGGAGCAGTTATAACTCAAAAATATAACGTAAAGTTTAGCAATACGATTGCTTTTTCTTACACAAAATGAATTAAAGGTGTTCACATAAAATGGCTGCCAATGGATTTTATGTGAATCTTCATACTTTGTCCTCTGACTATGGATGATTGGCTTGTGTAATGAGATTTTTGACACTATCAAAATAATACATTAAGCATTAAGTTACGAATATCAGTGAACAATTTAGAATGTAAAATTATCAAAAAACGTGCTGCTGCCCCTTTAAAATATATTTTATTGACAAAAATTCAAATTGATCGGTCAAACACTTACTCAATACAAAATTGATTAGTATACATATGTTATATACAATTTTACATATATTAACACAGGTTTTACAATTAAGGTTTGTGCAATTATGTACAGTGCAGCTTTGTAAAATATAATTGATTACAATGCGAATGATGATACTATTTAAATATCAGTAATACAATTTGACACAGTTATATATAACCAAAAGAGACAAAAAGTGATGTATGTATTATTTAATATACATGATATTCGTAGAATGGATATAGCTAAGGCAAGTATAAAAAAATGACTGACAAGTAGATAGTACCTGAAAGTGAACATTACTGGAATCTTTTAGTTTCAATTCATGGTGAACTGCAATTACTTTGATAATGGTTGACCATCTGATTCTATTATTGAATCATACAAAACAAAATATGGTATTTCCGTATGCACAAGGAATGTAAGTATAGGTTTACTAGGTGCCTGTTCCTTATCAAATCATAATGACTGTAACTAGAGTACATTGTTACTCTTGATATACTCAATAATGCAATAGTGTACAGGTATCGATAGCACAGATATTTTTATTTACTTCCTGATCAACGTTTTCAGGACATAATGGTGAAGATCAACTGTCAATATCATCTTGCAAGAAAACATCACTCATCATTACCCTAGATGTTGTATCATGTTCATCTTTTATTCACTTTTAATATCTGTACTTTTATCTAAGTTATAACTACAAACACTTTAAACATATACAGAAACAAAGACACAACGTCGTTAGATGAACGTTTGCGTAAATAACCATCCTGAAAGAAAATGAAATCGTCCAAATTGCGACAGTATTTGACAGTTTAGAAAATCATTTTGTGTGTTTGTGAAAATAAACATTTATAAGATAATATCTGATAATGTAAAAATATTTAGATTTGTTTGTTTATCAGTTATGATCAAAGTGATGTTCAATGAAATTGGACACAATATATCAAAGAATAAAAAAGCAATAAAATTTGATAATAATGCACAATGATTCAAATGTGTAGCTTCTTAGTCATTTGAAAACGGTGAATGGTAAACGAACTTCTTGCAATGTTGACATCAAGTAATAAGCTTCAAAATACAAATGTAGACAAAAACGATTCGGAAATGTGTTCCTTTACGTTATCAACCGTTATTATATTGACCTCTTGAACTGATGGAATGAATTAATAGATTAAAAAATTTTTAAATGATTACATCAAGTATGCAAATGAATAACTCTGAAAAGCTGGGGTAGCGTTTTTAAGCGTTTTTAAATTATATTGACACCATGTCCCTTGAAGTATTTAATACCTAAGACATTCTCACAACTGGAAGTTGCAATAAATACGTGTTTGTTTTAAATTTGTTTATTTCATTTTTGTTTTAAATCATTAGCGGCTAAAGTCCCAAATCCAGGAAGAATTACCCTTTGAATACATGTGCTGGTAATGTTGTGTTTTTGCTGAAACAAATTATGAAAACACAAATTTAAATTTTGGTAATTTTAGATAGATATAAACATTAGTTGTTAACTTAAGGTAAAGCTGCGTAACTATTATCATCATGATACTAAAGTAACTTTTTTAACCCCAACAATCTCACACATCTTATTTTATCTGCCATTCCATATTCTATCCGTTTAATGATTATAATTTAATTAAGGTTTCCAACTCTGATCATTTAGTATAAGTCTTTACCATTATGTCGACATTGTAAATATTTTATAGTAAATCAATGACTTAATGAAGTTAAGATAGAAAAGAATTTGAGCAACAAAGTTTTCGTTATACACCCCACTAGATGTTCTACATGTATTCTCAAATGTTCAAATTTTGGAGTAAAACATTTCAATACGTTGTAGTGTCATTCAAAATAAAGTCTTGACACCAGTATACCCTTACGAGAGCGATACCACTTCAGACTCTCCAGTACTTTGGAAAAATGTTGTTTAGTTGTTGACAAAAATGATGTTTAGTGACAACATAAACGTTTTACCATTTACTGCAAATACCAATGGTCATCATTTTTCAATGACAATTGAACTCTTCAACAATTGAAATTCTAGTAGCATACTTTGATGAAGACTTGCTGCACATTCTGAATATATATTTACCTATACAATTATGACATTAATTACTTGGAAATAGATGGGGGAAATATTAAAGGTAAAGCTCTTACCAGATTCGTTGTATAAAAGCGCACATTAATTCACACCTGTAAGTATAATGAATCAAATGTTAATATGTATAAAAGGTAAAGCTATTACCAGGTTCCTAGTGTAAAAGAGTACATTAAATGGACAGTAGCACGTTTTTAGGTGGAATATAAGATGTCAGAAAAATGGAAATTAATGGTTCCAATTGAAAAGCAATGTATTAAAACTAAATACAGCAGTAATAATTCAAATATATAACGTACAATTTAGCCATGCGATTACATTTTCTTACACAAAATGGCCGCCAATGGACGTTATTTGAATTTTCATATTTTGTCCTCTGACTATGGATGATTGGCTTGTGTAATGAGATTTTTGACACTGTCAAAATAATATATTTACCATTTAACTTACAATTTTCAGTGCAAAAATTGAAATATAAAATTATCGAAAAACGTGCTACTGCCCCTTTAATGCACACCTGTAATTATAAGGAATCAAATAATTCACATGTATAAAGCATTTGATTAAAGACCAACATTATAGTGATAACAAAAATCTCTCTCAGCATAAAAAATCTATCTTGTCTATCTTTGCTGCTCCTTTGTAGCTTTTACACATCCAAACACATCCTTTCCCCCTAGATTTCCATCACTGACAGCTACACGTTATGCTTAGTTTTTCAGAACCCTACTTACAGTTACTTAAATTGATTATGTTGTCTGCCTTGAAGTCAACAGTTCAACACACTATCTGATCAGGACAAGATACACTTGACTTAATAATACACCATCTATCAGGACTAGTTAACTAAACTTAAAATGATGCATATATGTACGCCTCGCAGTTAGACACAACATACAATCTAATCCTTTGTGTCCCTATTTACTGTGATTTCAATTGATTACCCGATTTATGTTAAACTCAACAGTAGAGAATACTATACGATGA
The DNA here is from genome assembly GCA_916613615.1 of Steromphala cineraria. Taxonomy (NCBI): domain Eukaryota; kingdom Metazoa; phylum Mollusca; class Gastropoda; order Trochida; family Trochidae; genus Steromphala; species Steromphala cineraria. The sequence continues at coordinate 42,111,172 of OU744734.1, read as the reverse complement.
AAGCCAACAATAGCAGTTGTATATACCGCGGTATACATATATAGATCAAGACTTGATTAAAATGATATAAAATTGTAAGGTAGAACAATTCTTTAACACTTTTATTATCCCCATATAAAATCTACAGCTCTATTATTTTAAATACGTTGTCTTTCAATTTTCCTGACATCACCTCATATTCGACCTAAAACGTGCCACTGCCCCTTTAAAGCTTGGGTTTGATTTGTGAAATGAATATATGTTTGACCAGGTAATGTGTCAAACGTGATTTGTATTACTGTTCCGAAATCATCCTGCGCAACTTCTAACAATTTGATGCTCTTGTTACCTAACCATTTACGTTTTCCTGTTAAACAATTGCTACAAATATAAATATCAACGGGTTATGCTAAAACATGAATTTCAGAACTTCATTTGGAATTAAAAACATGGTAAATGTTCATGTTATTATATTTAATATAATCACAGATATGTATATGTTTGTTGTGCCGAGGTAGCATGTATGTATCAAGACAAGTAAAATTGTAAAGTAGAACAATTCCTCCCAAGGAAATGACAACACTTGGTCACAGAGAAAAATATTAAATTTACATTTCAGTTTATATCACGTGAAACGTCAAACAGAAGACAACAATAGATCAATTATCCAGCTAATATCACTCTTTGTGTAGCTGACAATTGTTTAAGTAATTGAGATAGGAATGCAATGACTCTGTTATCGATTGCTCGCTACATCCAGTACGACACACTCTATCTCGCTTATACATCATGGCCCAATGTTACTCCTAAATACTAGCCCATACAAGGTAGATCACTTATAGAAATACTACGGATATGTACACATTTATGGGCAACACTGGGCCTTGAATTAAAGTCATTACCTTCCAGAGAACCTGTTCATATCTATCAATGATATCAGTGTCATCATTGCATTCTATAATGAATAATTAACATAACTAAGTGAAAAATGGTTAAATCATTTTAACAGTTATATTATAGTCACTTCAAAAAATATTTTATAATGTTGTATATACTCAAAACTTCAGAACGTTTATATTATTTTGATAAATAAACAAAATGCCATTATCTTAATTATCATGAAAAAAAAGGCTATTACGACATGAGCGCCATAACACATTTTTCAATTACAGTTGTCACTCTGATATTTAATATGTAAGAATTTAATTTGATCTCAATTAAAATACGACTCAGAAGTTAACTTTGGCACAATTTCTACATGTAAACTATCCCTTTTCTACCTTACTGTAATGACAAATGGTAACATATTCTAGAGTAATAAATTTATCAATTATTATTTATCTATCAGATGCTTGTCTGCTGATCACGATGTTTAACATCTTTTTATCATCTTTGAATTGATTATACTTTTCTTTTAATTGTTTTGTCAAACATGTTATTTGTATTTACAGATGATTTGTTTTGGTAATTAGAAACGCAATTACACTTAAATAATGTACAAATTTGATCACTTATCATTTATTTTGTTTTCATAAGCTACATGTATTGTTTTATATTCATACAGGTGATACTCACTCTTGTAAGTCGGCGTGATCTGAAGTATCGAAATTATGTATATATAATCTAGTTACTGGTCTAAGGGAGATAACTTCGTTTCACTAGCGGTACGTCCTTATAATGTTTAGATGGTATAATTAACCGAGATCAGTCTTCTGTTGGTTCAAATCCATCTATCTTCCTGTGATGGATATCATTATATACAAATGAAACAGAAAATATCAACTTTTTATCAAATGTTTAATTATATAAAGAGGACGAGCCTTTCTCTACGAAAAAATAAAACATTTGCTTTGGATGTGTTTTTTTATCTCCTCTCAGTGATCAATTGAGAATTTTATTAGCGCTTCTTCGGAGAACAATTGTATTGAAATACGCTTCTCGATAGATGTATCCATGTTTACGATAAAATTACAACTTACTTATGAATAAGTCTCTATTTGCCTATATTGTGGATTTACGTATTTCTATACATGTGCTTATTGTAAACACTTCAACTCATGTATTTGCCTTTATTACAAAATATGGAAAAAAATATTAATTAATTCAAATTAATTTTTAAAATTATAACACGAAAGGATAGTGAAACAGAGGGAACAGATGAAATACTAACTGTCCAGAAGCTATATGACTGAGAACGGGATAGGACATTTATGTCCCAAGTAAACGGTGATCAAGAACTACTTTACTCTTTGATTCATTATCAAAGGGGCAGAAGCACTTCTTTTGATAATTTTATATTTTAAAATCTTCACTGATAATTGTACGTTAATGCTAAATGCATCATTTTGATAGTGTCATAAATCTCATTAAATAAGCCTATCACCCATAGTCAGATGAAAAAGTATGAAGATTCACATAAAATTCATTGGCGGCCATCTTCTGTGAACACCTTTAATTCATTTTGTGTAAGAAAAAGGAATACATGGCTAAACTTATATATTTGATTTATTACCGCTCCATTTAGTTTAAATACATTGTCTTTCAATTGAAACCATTAATTTTAATTTTCTTGGCATCACCTTATATTCCCCCTAAAAACGTGCTACTGCCCCTTTAAAGGTACATGTGACAGATGATTATCGATGTATAAAACTGAGAATTTGTGTAAATGAAACACTCCTTATCCGGTCCATTCGGATTATGTTAAGCAGACAATGCCGTTTGTATAGTTGGTCACAGGGACACGTATCGCATAAAAACAGCGTTAGAAAAACATATATACTCGTAGACCCTACCCTAATATTATATAGAAGGATAGTATATATGTCTTTTTAACGCTATTTTAAGCGATATATGTCCCTGTGTACTTGGTATCATTTCGACTTTAATGAATTGTAGGTGTGTTACCGTGGTTCCTTTAATACTTTGACCTTCAAATGCAAACCCAATGACCTTCAATTACACGACATAACCACAAATTATATTATGAATACGGTAAATTTTTTATGTCCATGCGAGCCATTTGATTAGTGATCCGCACGTAAAATCTCTCTTGTCATTCACAGTGAGTTAGAAGGACTGAAATGATTGGTAAAGATAAAGCAGTAAAAAAAGAAACTCAGGACAAAGGTTTCATTTGTCTTTTTTATTTCTTTTTTTATAAACGAAAATGTAAGAATGAAAAGGACATTACAAAATATATGAGACAGTAGGATTTCCTAAATTGATTATAATTTCAATATTCATTTATATGTAGAAATATGAACATCATGATCACATCCATTATTATAGTAATCATCATAGTAATCATACTCGTTACCATCATCCGTATAAATAGACTAAAACATAATGCTGTAAAATATGACATGTAAATATTCAGGTACTAATTACGCATTTCATGCTTTTGGCACTGTTGTTTACCCTATTATCGTCAACATACACAATATTTTATATATGATCACAAACTATCTTGTAAGAAAATTCCACAATTTGTTACAATATTTCGATCAAACAATCAATTCAAAGTTCATGCAATATATCAATATATGCACATTAAAGGGGCAGTAGCACGTTTTTTGATAATTTTATATTTTCAACTGTTCACTGATAAATTTAAGTTAATGCTAAATGTATTACTTTGATAGCGTCGAAAATCTCATAAAACAAATCAATCATTTATAGTCAGAGAACGAATTATAAAGATTCACATAAAGTCCATTGGCTTCCATTTTTGTGTGAACACCTTTTATTCATTTTATATAAGAAAAAGGAATCGCATGGCTAAACTTTACATTATATGTTTGGATTATTACTGCTTCATTTAGTTTAAATACATTGTCTTTCAATTGGAACCATTAGTTTTCATTTTCCTGACATCACCTTATATTCCCCCTTAAAACGTGTTACTGTCCCTTTAAAGCTTAACCATTAATAAGAAGAGTCATCGTCAAACTGTGCTGCCAGGAAACATGAGTTATCGCAGCTACGCTGAGATGATTCTGCAAATCTCATAATCTGCCGATATTCAAAGTGTAGCCTTTACCATTCTCGATAATCCAGGGCTACAGTACACTACAAATATACACTACAAGCCCTGGACAACTTTACCGAAGTTTATCTCAAACCCAATTACCTCCCTTTGCAATGACTCAGCAAAACGCTTGTAGTGTAGATTTATCGGAACGAAAGTGCTTGTTATTAAAGAGTAGCCCTTACCACTTCTAACCATTTGTTTCCAACCCCTCATAACAAAACAAAATCGAGTATGCTTCAAACATCCTGTCACGCGACACGTTATGTGTTTGTTATGAGATCAATTTTCAATTTCAATTTTACATATATATTTGATTTACATGATGATGTATTCATAGCTCTATTTACATAACACAACTAGAGTATCAGTATCAGTTTTTCCTGTTTTATTCTAAATTTGAGCTAAAGTAAGCCAAGGTGGGAACGCAAAGTTCAAGAGTATTGCAATTGAATTATAGTATCATGTTTTATTGCAAAAAAAAATGCAACATGAACATAGAGGTGAATAAGTCCCGACGGAACCTGCGAGCACCTCTTTGGCTAAAAAGGGGCAGTAGCACGTTTTAAGGGGGGACTATAAGGTGATATCAGGAAAATTAATGGTTCCAATTGAAAGACAATGTATTAAAACAGCAGTAATTATTAAAATAAATAACGTACTGTTTAGCCATGTAATTCCTTTTTCTTACACAAAATGGATTAAGCGTGTTCACAAAAAATGGCCACCAATGGATTGTATGTGAATCTTCATACTTTGTCCTCTGACTATGGATGATTGACTTGTGTAATGAGATTTTTGACAGTGTCAATATAATACATTTAACATGTACTTACAATTATCAGTAAAAAATTGTAAATATAAAATTATCAAAAAAAATGCTACTGCCCCTTTAATACTAACTTTCTATACCAACGTAATTACATCCGTAGAGCTCGTGGAAAAATCCTGATAGTTATCACGGCAAATGCCTCGTATCGCTTAATGTAACTCGTCAATGGAATAACTTTTACACGAGCAATATCAACAAGCTCCTTTCATAAACAATTTCTATTGACTGAAGAAATATTCGCTCTCTAATGCCACGAATAACCTGCTGTCCTTATTAGAATGATTGCCAAGTCTTATCCTCTGACAAACATCGTTTATTCTCTTCGGTGCTTAGTGGGAAATGGGTCGAGCTTGAACTCAATATCAACATGATAATAAATCAATAAATGATAATCTCGTTTGATTATATATTTGGAAACTATTTCTTCAAAAGACATGAGTACCAGTGCTCTGCAATGCGCACACATTAAACATTATTTCACTCATAACTTTCAGTCTCGTTTTATTATTATATTTAAGAGAAAAAATAGGAACTTTCTTCTCGGACATAATTCTTCATAATACATGTACGCCAGTGCTGTAGATGCGCACACATTTAACTCTATATCACTAGTAACAGACAGTCTCGTTTGATTATTATATTTGAAGAGAAAAGGGAATTTTAGCTCGGAATTATTTCTTCATAATTCATGTACGCCAGTGCTTTAGATGCACACACATTAAACTCTTTATCACTAGTAACAGACAGTCTCGTTTGATTATTTGAAGAAAAAATGGGAATTATCTTTTGGACCTATTTCCTCATGATACACGTACGCCAGTGCCCGTAGATGCGTACACAAGTTTAACTTTATATAACTAGTAACTGACAGTCTCGTTTGAATATCTTATTTTTGAGAAAAGGGAATTTTATCTCGGACATATTTCTTCATAATACATGTACCCCATTGCTCGTGGATGCACACCACATTCAACACTCCGAGTTTATTTTAAGTGATATTTGTTATTGTTCCACATCAATTATCATATACAAATCATCAGGTGAGAGCCTTTGTCTCTTCTATATCCTTCTCGTCTATCTTCGACTTCTGGAGTTTCCTAGCAAGGGGCTCCAAGAGTAGAACACAGGCAGACAGAATACCACACGTGCCTAGGAAGTGGTACGATACGTAGTATGTCCCAGTCATATCTCGCAGGGCACCTGAAAATGAGATTCGTAATTGGATATATCTTTAGGACACCTGAAAAGGAGATACATGTAAGTATTTGGATATATCTTTCAGGGTTACCATGAAGGTATACCGTTATCAAAAACATTTAAAAAAATTAAGATGCTTGAAATGATAAAATTGAGCTTACTATGGGTTTTTTTAAATTGTCAATCGGAACCCACCAGGGGTTTTCTCTGACGTATTAATCGTCTTGGCCAACACACACAAATGTCGAATTCAGTTTGCAAACGCAATGTCTTTCAAAATATATCCCTGTTATAGAAGAATAAAGACATGGTATACATAAGCCATATTTTGTCTTATGTTGGGTATCTTGGTATATTTTTCCCGGTTCGACTTTCAAAACTTTGAAAATGTTGAGACAATCTTAAAGTTATTCAAGACGGAGTTGCGTACTTTTATGAAGTTAGACATAATGTAAAAGTCGTACTGAAGGTTAAAATCTGTAATTATACACCAGGAAGTAATGATAAAGACCCTGGCCTTCAGTGAGTAAAGGGGAAGATAAACAGTGAAAATGATGTCATACCCAAAAGCGGCGTTACACCAGAGAGAACTACACCGTTGAGGACTTGTATAAAGCCCAGAGCTCTGGGGAAGTTGTGAAGGCCTAGGAAGTCCACCATGACGACTGGATTTATTGCAGGGAAAGGTCCGCTTGTCATGCCAAACAGTACCGAGAACATGACCATTAGTTTGAAGTCCGTATAGAGTCTTGTGAGTTGGTAGAGAGTGCCGAGTCCAATCATACTGAGGGCCAACACATGGTGAGACTTGAGTAATCCTGTTTCAACCACGACACCTGACAGGAATCTACTGACACAGTCCATTCCTGCGTATATAGTTATGAGAAGAGCAGCTTCGATATCCGTGAGTCCATTCTCCGCTCCGAATGCTGGTAGAAATGCTGCAAATAGAGACACCGCACAAACCCCCAGCATATTCGTCCCAAGAATGAGGTAAAAGTGAGGCAGCTTAAACACTGAGAAGTCAAATATATTCAATATCTTCCTACAAACTGATTGTTTCTTGCTTGTTGGTTCGTCTTCTTTGGCTGCTTGTTGAGCAAGACTAAACGTTGACATCATGTATATGTCGGCATTGCTGGCGTACTTGAGATGACTCGTGTGAGACAGAGTGTCCACGAGACTGCCCAGGTAGCTGTGAGACGTGTGTTTCCTGCGTTGTCTTGGTGTAAGATCTGGCGACAGGGTCGAACTACGTATACGTTCACGAGGTAATGACGTCATTGAATTGTTCTGATTATTTGAGCCATGCAGATCGGGATCACTCCCTTTGTTAAGAAAATGTTCTTTAGGAACACTCTTTGAAAGAGAACCGTTTTCTCTTCTACTATGAGCAGTTGGATCAGACTCAGTTCTTGACCGGAAGGGTTCATTACGTTGCAGAATCATCTTGGCAACTGACATATTTGGTTTGTATCCATTTGGAACTTCACCATCAGCATGCCCGTTACCTAAAGATGTTTTCGAATCATTTAAAGATTCAATCGAAACAACTTCAAACTCATCGTTCACACCAAGCTGCTTCTTGAAGTTTTCTAGGTTGATCTTAACGGGCACTTCCGGTTCTTCAACTTTTGCTTTTCTCACTGGAGCGGGGCGATACAGGAGAATAAATACAAAACACTGGGCCAGCATACCTCCACTCAGAAGCAGCGTTCCCCTGAGCCCATACTCGCTCAGAAAGTACCTGACCAACTGGGGTACCGCCATTCCTCCTATACTCACACCGCAGCTGCTGATTGCTTGAGCAAGGGCTCGACGTTTTTCAAAATACTGACCAACAATGACGATGCCCGGGCCGTATGTTAGCGCTGAGCCGATGCCTGTAAATAAAAGATATGGCATCATTCTAGATTTACGCAAGTTAAACCGTTTACATATTTCTTAGGGAAATTCATTACTCATGCATTGTCATTCGGGGTTTAAATGGAAATAAATGATTGACAACAAGATATAAGCCATTCTTTAAATTGACTTATTCTCCAATAGAACCGCGAAACAAGTTTTGTGAAAATTTGGTTTAAAATGAATAATTGAACCATATATCTATATATGTCTGTCTGTGTCTGTCTGTGTCTGATTTCAATATTTGACAACAGGATATAGGCTATCCTTTACATTGATGAGTGAAAATGCAATCTTATCTAAATTCTCCTATAAAACCGTTAATAATACTTATTGAACGAATTGTTTTAAAACAAGTGTTTGCCACTAACATGGCAATGTCCGCCGTCGCTTATACTGAATTCATTGTTGAGATATTATAATTTGGTAGATAGCATGCTCTCTATACATATTAAATAAATAATATAAAGTAGACATAGTTATAATGACTGAAATATCTGATATTACACATTCAATAAGAGCTGCGGTGATTTGAAAATGTGTAACCATTCATAAGATATCAAGTTTACAAGAGTTTCAAAAGTAGTCAAAGTGCCTTAGTGACCTTGAATAAAAGGTTTAGGTCACAATAATCACTTGGTGTCTGCATTATCCCGTCATGTAAGCTGACTACAAATTTGAAGACTCTGAGTGAAATGGTTCATGAGATGTCGCGTTAACAAGAGCTTGAAAAGCGGTTAAAGTGCCGTAATGACCTTGAAAATAAGGTCACGGTCACTATTATCGACTGATGTCTGCATATTCCCGACATGTAGGTTGACACCAAATTTGAAGACTCTGAGTGAAATGGTTCATGAGATATCGCGTTAACAAGAGCTTGAAAAGCGGTCAAAGTGCCGTAGTGACCTTGAAAATAAGGTCAAGGTCACCATTGTCGACTGGTGTCTGCGTATTCCCATCATGAAGGTTGGCACCAAATTTGAAGACTCTGAGTGAAATGGTTAATGAGATATCGCGTTAACAAGGGCTTGAAAAGAGGTCAAAGTGCCGTAGTGACCTTGAAAATAAGGTCAAGGTCACCATTATCGACTGGTGTCTGCGTATTCCCATCATGTAGGTTGACACCAAATTTGAAGACTCTGAGTGAAATGGTTCATGGGATATCGCGTTAACAAGAGCCCGGACGTACGGACGGCGGTACGGACGGACGCCGCTGAATACAATGTCCCCCGTTCCGCGTTGCGGCGGGGGACAATAAATAAATGAACCATCTATCTATAATATATGTCTGTCTGTTTGTCTGTATGTATGTTTTACCAGGCAGGAAGCTCTGTGTGAAGATCATGAACTCCAGATTCCAGGCGAAGTAGCTGAGAACTCCCCCGAGACAGAACGTAGAGGCGCCGACCAGGCATATAGCTCGTAGACTGAACTTCTCTATCAGCACGTTCATCACCAGGAGAGCTGTCACAAAGTACATGTACACACATTGAAAAATTAAAAGTAATCTCTGTAAAAAGTCATTATCTAAATGAGAAAATATTCAAATTTTTCATAGCATACATCTCAATCTTCTGTGGAATTTTAACAAAAAGGCTCGGCTGAATTTAGAGATACTACATATCAATTATGATTTGTGAAGCCCTATTTCCTCTTACCTGTTGCACTGTATGCCGCGCAGTATATTCCCATAAAGAGGGAGGTGACCGACTTGGAGGCATTGAACTCTTCCAGGAACTCCACAAAGAGGATTCCATAGGATCGGTACACTCCAACAGTCATGAAGTTGATGAAGAATGTTGCTGAAACCATAGTTAATGGATTACATACCCCTTACTGATTGGCTTACATGGCCACATGACAGCATTGACGTCAATGCTTTGAGAACTTCACTCTCGAACTGTACATCTTTCAATAGGAATCGCTTTGTGACTTTTCTGAATTGAGAGTTACATATCCCCTTTTTCCCTATAGTTAGAGAATTAGCATTATTTTCACAGAAGAAAAGTAATTAAAGGCCATTTTCATATAATAAAACAATTATAGACTTCAGGTTCGGTTGATTCTATGTGTTTTAGACCTTGGACACGTGATATTGTTCTCGGCGTTGCCTCGGTGAATAAAACGTGTCCAAGGTTGAAAAATCATTCCATCAACCCCATTAGAGTAAAATATTGTTCTATGTTGTATTCTAATAGATCTACGTTTCACGGACAACGAAATCGTCCGCTAAACTCAATGAATCCAAATGAAATATGCATATATGATGATGATAAACTGAGAACTTTTCCATGTGGAGCTGAGAACAACTTTATGAGGTAAACGTTAATAAAAAATATCTTAGTGTATGCTACCACATGGACAACAACTCATTTTAGAAACTAGAGCTAGGTTAACCTTAGCAATTGTCTCTTTATTAATGCCTGGTCAATTGTTTCGAGAGAAAGAATTTGAAATTTATAACATGTACACATTTTTTCTTCAAATGGGCTCATATTCTTACCTATGACGATCACCCAGGCCCACCCTCGATCAATAGGAAGATTATCATCTGGCTTCTCTTCATCTTGGACTCTGATAGCAACCTGTCCATTGGCTTCCTCGGGTTTCTTCATGGTCGAGGCTCACTGGAATGTAAACCAAATTTTAATTTTAAAGAGAATCAACAACCTAGCTCGTGAAACCTAATTGACCATCGTTAATGAGAACATCCATCCAGGTAAGTTGAAAATTCGGGTTGCAGGTCCCCTTTAATATCATCACAAGCATATTTTGTATTCGAATAAAAGCTCTTATCAGTTTGCGTGCATACGATCGCGTACAATATATACATAAATACTCATAATGAGTATGATTCTGCGTACCGGTCACACGTGTTGGTGCTTACCTGTGTAGAGGCAATCAAGCCAAGGTGAGATTTGATATTACACAACAAATCTTTAAATTATTTTTTTTATTGTTTTCAGTATTTTATTAACACAGATTTGAGAATTGATTGATGTGTGCAATATAATTCTATTCTACGTCAGACCGTGATAGTTTAGTCAATAGGTAACAAGCTAGGAATTTAAAACTGTCACAGTTACACAATTTAGATTTTCAATCTGCTTGAAAGCTCCTGGATGAATATTGACTTAACAATACTAAAAGTTGTGGTTTAAAACTTTCATCTACAAAGGACCGCTAATGTTTTGATAAGTGTGAGATTATTGATAAATTGTTCACCGGTAAAGAACAGAACAAGGATCCGAGTTTAAATATTATAATTATTTGGTTTAAACAATATCTATTCTAAAAAGGTAGGGATTGGTAAACAGGCTATTAGCCTATCTTAATACCTCTCCCATAAATGTATATACAATATATACATATCTTAATTCATCATCGTTGAAGTTGGTAGACTGTATGATAGATACTATTCAGAAAAAATCTGTTGTACGTAGATTGTTGTACCTCATCGTTCCAAAATGATTAAGCGCTAATGTTAATCTAAATCTTTGAGTCTTTACTCTTTTGAAAGAAGTTGTGTGAGACATTTCATTTATTACGACAAACTCTTTAACAAATATGTCTACATGGACGCGTTCGTACACTGTACGCCGGAGTTCGCCGGATTTGAGCGAAAGTCTAAGCTAATTTACGAACGCCTGAAATGATATAACACAATATCAAAACTATACTTTGTATAATAAAGATAATACCATTAACCCATCATTTTTTTCAAATCAATGTTAGATCATAGTAACTAAGCATGTTATTTCTCAAATTTTTGAAGGATGAAGATAAACTTTCAACACAAAGACTTTGATCAAATGTGCAATGTATATATCAGTTTCAATCTTTACCAATATTTTAAATCACCTTTAAATCAAAAACTCATACCAACGATTTCAATTGACAAAAGAGTGAGTGAGTAATGCTTAAACGCCTCTTGGGCAATATTTCAGCCATTAGCGGCGGCATTAACAAAAGAGACAAGTGATGATTAAAATCAGCAATAGAAATCCAATCTGAAATCAACATCGTGACATGACTGTTTTCACGCCACATGACCTTTACATGATATGTTACTTTATGTATGCAAGAACACGGGTAGACAACCTTACTAGGTACTAGGTTGAAATCTGAATCCCACGCTACCCCTGTTGTGTAAATTGACATAGAGCTATGTACATCAAACGAGCTTCAACTTGAAAAGGCTATGTACACATGGAACAGGCCTATAAGTTTCACTTCGAAGGGCATTTAGAAGGTAAGGGGAGGTAACCGGTCTTTGTGCAAACAACTGGTGTCACTGACAATGTCTTTTTATCTCCTTTACAGCAAAAGATGCTTAAGGTCCATTTCATTGGGACACAAACTCAACTTGCAAATACTTTTTTAATTGTGAAGAAACGTAATATACAGATACATTTAAAACAAATTCATTTTGAAAGGAATTAAAACGGAAGAACTTAGGCTTTAGTGGTGTCAATAAGAAGGTTTGATATAAATGATTTACTTTTTTTCATTAATTAATTTATTTCGTATAAATGACCATGAGACCAACAGTACCACATGTGTTAAATACAAGGTGAAACATGTTAACTGCGCCAGAGAACTAATCATTAAAGTTTAATACAAAGCAGATACGTTGTTTCTTAGTTTGAACACCATTTCTAAGAATAGACGAAGCTTAACAAAATATAATCAACAGTTGATAACAGGTAAATCAATTTGTACATTTGACAATAACCTGGAAGATATTTACGACCTTATTCATCATATTTTTTGGCATTTTAAACAACACGAAACTCATTTTCTAACTGCGATTACAAAAAGGGCAAGAGGTATCTGGATTTTGATATCTGTAAGAGTTAATTTTGAAACTATGTTTAATACAATATAACTTTGTCAGGCATCTCCGTAGAGTCGCATTGTTTACTGATCAGTATTTTTCAGGACAGAAATCACGTTTTATCATAGAGTAAAATTTAAGAGAACTTGGATATTTCGTGATGCCACTCTTGGAAATCTCTACATCTTTACATCTTTGGTGAATCATTTCCAGAAAATAGTAAATATGAATATGATTTACATTTACTGCCAATGTGATAAGAGTTAAACAGTTGAGGTCAACACGTTCGGAGTAAATATGTTAACAGAAAAATAAATTCCATAAAATAAGAATTTTTTTTACTGAAATTCATGTAATAAAAAGAGAAATAGACAAATAACACATATCTACGTCTTCAAAAAACATGAAGAAAAATAAATGACGTTATGAAACTTGTTGTCTATTGATATTATGAAGCAATAACTCCGGTCGATCTCATACCATAAGATACGGGCTTATTTACTTATTATTTGAAGATTTGTATGTATTCTGCGTTTACAAATACAATATGTCATATTTACACAACCAAAAGTTGTACTTTATATGAAAGTAAATGACTGAATAAATGATGAAACTAATTATCCATTATAGATGTTCAAAACATTGCTTTTTTTCTCTACTAACTCTCCGGGTTAACTTACCCAGGGGACAGTAGTCAAATCAAGTGACCACCCATTCGCATAGTAGCTATAGTCGTTTATAATAAAGCACAACCAACCATCGAGGGAAACTAAGAGAAACTAGGAGAAACTACTAAAGTATTCAGTAAACCAGCATATGCTATACACGATGTGTCCTTTAATGATGACAAAGTATCTCGTCCGTGATTGGGTTTCCGATAAAAACTTCCTAGTTTTAGATGCAATGACACTACCTATTATTATTGATAGCATACTTGAAAACTAAAATTTTTACAATGTTTTACGACAATAAATCACATAAACCGTTGTAAATTCGTGTGCTCTTTCCTTTTAATAAGTTTAATGTATAATAGGTGAAGCGTATGATAAACGCAAAACAAATTTAAAGCAACCAATTAGTAAAACATACATCTGCTGGAATTTGTACCATAGGTCAAACATACCTAGTTGCAACAATACAAATCATACAACTTTTCAACAAAAAAATATACAACATATAAATACAAACTATACAACATATCAATACAAACTATACAACATATCAATACGAACTATACAACATATCAATACGAACTATACAAATGAAGAAATTTGTAACAACAAATCACATCTCTTTTCTTTAAGGTACAATTGTAGTAACGTCTATCACGCATTACGCCTTTTACATCTGGCACAGTCATCTTCAACTGCTATGACTTATACCATAAATATATCATATTTAGATTTCCTAATTTTACAAGGAAAGTAAATAGAAAACAAAATGGCACTACCTCGCAAGTCTTCGTCAAACTGACCGTGGTTAAGATGTCAGTTTGTACCATAAACCAGGAACTGGTTGCAGTCAGATTGAAGCAGTCAGACATTTGAATAGAGTGTACATTTCCAAGTAAATATGGCCTTATTTTAGCATAAAGAGTCGGTTTAAACCGGTAGGACTATCTAGAGCAAGCAATTGCAACATACACTCGGGTCGTTTGCATACTATCACCATATGTTCTGAGCTTCTTAACTATGGTCATTTATATTGCTTGAGACGAAAAGGTATTTTTTATCAGACAAATACATCGTTTGGTAATTGATATTGAGTGGTATAAGCGTATTTTGTTAGATGCCCAGAAAGAGACGGAATTATTGTCACTTGTCAGTATATTTGATTCAAATATTAACAGTTTTGAGGTTTTATTAAGAATAATTTCTGAACTATGGATAAATGTTCTTGCGCATGTACTTCAAATATAACAATTCAAATTCGTTATCCTTAGGCTGTATATGTTATTATAGTAGGTATCTTATGGATGTAGATATCTAAAGATGCAACATGATATTTCGCCTGTTTGAAGATTCCTAAATTTGTATTGTTCTCAGGACTAATGACTCCTTTTTTGGTGCATTTTATACCGAATGAATTTGGAAATTATTGCAATAGGAATCAGATAAAAGATAAACTTGATTTGAAATCTTTAAATACGAAAAATAATAAAACTAGCAGTAAAGTCAGGTTGCAAACCACGGGTTCGTAAAAAACATATGCTACCAATGCTTCACTGGCTGATTATTAAAATTAAACGATGTATCAAAAAAAAATTAAAATATGTAGCATTACGTCAATAAATCCTGAGAAAGATTACATCGGATGATAACGGGACTATTTTGCTGACATTGCATATTCTAGTTACGGTGACCTACCTCAAAGGTTATCATTCGTAAGGAAGATCTGTTTTTTAAAGGATTAAATTAACATACCAGAAATGTGAAGTTGAAGGTCATCATCACCACGTCAGGTAAAGGGTAAGCCTTGATAATACGCTATCGTGCCCTGTGACCCTAACTGCAAAGAAATACAAGAGAACGAGTAAATAATTTGACATCGTTTTCATTGATGGGATAACAAATTTGATATATCGTTGCGTAGAGAACTATTACAATATTCATATTTTACTACGGATCGCATGTTGATGTTTCTTTATATACTATCGTAGACTGTACAATTATAATAATGATAAGTTTAACACCAATTGCTATTTATCATGATTATAATAAGTATAATAATAATATAATAATAAGCCTTTTCTGTCAATGAAGACGATGAGACCCTCTTTAAGGGAATGCGATGATATTGATTATGATATTTACAATTATCATAACGATTACACCAATTGTGAAGATGTTATTTTAGAAAACTGGTATATGATATGTGAATAAGCCAAAAACTTACTAAAAGCTTTGAAGGTGGTTTAAGTTAATATTTGCATATATAATTTCATTACAAGTCTTTAATAATTGAATTTCTTGTTTATTGAAATACGCGTACGTCTGCCTTTGTGAGAAAACAATCTTTGTTTATCCCTTTTCTTACAATTGGGTTTCACACTTACGCTAAAACTCTCTTAGTTCCTGCAGTGACAAGGACTCACTTACAACGAAGTCAGGACAACATCACGTCTAGATTTTTCACACTGGTTTGTCCCAAAACGACCTTTATCTAGATATCTAGTTTGCAAATATGTTCTACATTCACAAGGCTATCGCCACGAGGGAGCAACTTGACACACTTTCGAATAAGATCTACTTTTTCAGGTTAGTTGAATACTTGACCACTATTTTCTCAAACGAATAATAATTAAATAATTGTACAGAGCCCATTACTATCTCTTTACAATCTAAATAAATTTAGATCAACAGATTTTTTATTTTGTCATACTGTTGTATGACCAAATATAAAACCTGTTGATCTAAATTTATTTAGATTGATCTCTTTATAAATGATGTACAAAGAATTAATTGTAATTTAGAATGTCTTTGGGGTATCCTAGCATTGCCAAAACGAAACGGATAATGTTGACATTTGAGTACTTAAGTTAACATTCAGTTTGCGTTAACATATTCATATGTCATACCTTACAGATTACCGCAACTAATTTGGCAGGGCATTGAAATTACCAGGGGTCAAAATTTCGAAAACACTATTTTGTATTATTCGCTACAAAATCCTATTGATCATTAGATTTAGACCTAAGTCATAGTTGTTGCTCTACATTAATGCAATGTTATTGTACTGAAATTCTTTCTAACAATGTCTTTATAGAATATTTAAATCGAAATTTAAGAAAGTCTGAAAAGTCACAAATATGACCCCA
This sequence comes from Steromphala cineraria, assembly GCA_916613615.1. Lineage (NCBI taxonomy): Eukaryota > Metazoa > Mollusca > Gastropoda > Trochida > Trochidae > Steromphala > Steromphala cineraria. The sequence goes on along the minus strand of OU744734.1, from coordinate 42,094,575 downwards.
TCTGTCTATTTAATCATGCCAAATATCTAAATTCAGCACGAGTGACAAGACGATCCCGAAATATAGTTTGGGAATAATTATTTGACAAATGGATAATTGGTTATAGGTGCTCCTGGAGCTATTTTATGGACGTCAAAATGAAACCTAATTTACATGATATTTGCACTTAGATACACAAGCAAGTGAACAAACATAAGATACGCAGCTGTAGGTCATGTTTGAAGTTCACAGGAATGTCACTCTAACACAAGGTAAGTACGGAGATAGGTAATCCTGAAAATAGGGTGAAAAGTGTTTCAATCCAGTTTATTCATTTTTATGATTTTAGCATCTTCATCCGATGGTATGGATAGAATTACAAAGGAAATCAAAAGGAAAGGAAAACTTTAAACACAACAATATCTTTAAATATGAGTTTTCATGACGTCATTTATTAACATGTTAACGTTAATAGGTTAATGAGTAGTTTTAAAGTTATGATTGGACAGTCGATGCCGGCGGAAACTCGTTTACGATGAGGATTTATTCAATTTTGGCTCATATAACTGACATTTTAATAATATTTCATAGTCAATCCACTAATCTCACGGTACTTACATATACTGTGAAGAATAACAGTGACAGGATACTCAACATGTTTGAATTAAAGATATTCACACAAAAATGGCAGCCAATGGACTTAATGTGAATCTTTAAAATTTGTTCTCTGAATATGGATAATTGGTTTGTGTAATGGGATTTTTGACACTAACAAAATAATATATTAAGCATTAACGTACAATTATCAGGGAAAAATTGAAAATATAAAATGTTAAAAAAACGTGCACTGCCCCTTCAAAATATACTTTATGTGTTTTCCACCTTTCTGTGGCAAGCCAGTTTCAAATGATGACAAATAAGAAGACCTTATGTTTTTCTTCTGTATTTTCTGCGGGTGATTTTCATCAGAAGTTTTACATACAAGATGGCGACCACTGGTGAGAGCAGTGGGAGAGTATGTCCTGCCGTAGTTCGACTCTGTTAGGGAAGATGCATGAGTATTTAAAGATTGCATAGATGGACACGAAGGGTCATATTACAATTAGTTCGTACAAAGGATGTCAGGGTATGTCTAAATTAGGCACGGCATACATGTTCAATTGGGGCCTCGTGTAGACTGAAAATTAGTCTATGAAATATCTTAAATAAGTATTGTAAATTCATGTATATTATTTTATTTCTTGAGATTTTTCAGTTAATCTAGACTTGAAGAAATAGGACCTAGATTGTATTTAAGGCTCCTTTTAAATACAGTCATGATGCAGGATTAAGCCTCGTGCTTTGGTGTACGTTGCTGGAGAATGCTGGGAACTCCGTTCTTTGAACATACAATGTAGTTAACTTTGATTCAGATTCAGTGTTAAAGGGGCAGTAGCACGTTTTTAGAGGGAAAATAAGGTGATGTCAGGAAAATGAAATAAATGGTTCCAAGACAATGTATTTAAACTAAATGGAGCAGTTACAATTCAAATATAGAACGTTAAGTTTATCCATGCGCGCGATTCCTTTTTTTCTTACACAAATTGAATTAAAGGTGTTCACACAAAATGGCCGCCAATGGATTTTATGTGAATCTTCATACTCTGTCCCCTGACTATGGATAATTGTCTTGTAATAATTCTGACACTGTCAAGCATTAACTTACTATTATCAGTCACAAATTAAAAATATAAGATTATCCAAAAACGGGCTACTGCCCCTTTAATATTTGATTATAATATATGTTACATGATTTCACTGTCACAGAGTCATTGTATGGTTGCGCTTATCCTGTTTTGGAATATTTTAATCGAAATTTAAGGAAAACAAAATTTCAAAAGAATAACCCCCTCTGTCTATTTCATCATATAAAAATTCTAAATTTTGCATGAAACACTAGAAGATGAATTAGTTCAAAAAGTATCATTTCCTACATAGACAACGGATGATCCTTTGTCAATTCTCCGGAAGGTAATATTTACTCCAAACTAAATACAAATTACATTATTTTTGGACTAGGACAAACAATAGTATTTAGAGAATAAATTTTCAGTAAGCAGTTGTAAGGTATAAAATTGTAAACTCAATTACTGTTAGGATAGTTCCGCCAGTTCTATATTACGAATGCTAATTTGATAGGCATTCACAGCTGGCGTAGATGATACTAAGTAATCACATTTCGTGGTCATTTGTATGAAATGAGATATGTATATTTCTATTGAAATTGAATCTTATTGACAGTCAGAAATATATGATAATGGTGTGAAATTATTCAAATTTAATTTACTATTCAGTTAAAGTCCATATAGAATACACATATTATGTCCTCCTTTCATTTCGACACATTCTACTTGTAAAACCTAATGAAAGGAAGGGAAATGGTTTTTCAGAAAGAACTGTATCTTTCAAGTGATAACAAGCTGATTAATACTAGCTTTAAAGGAAATAACGTTCAACAAGTGTCCATTAGCAAACAATACATGTACATCATAGATTACATGTAATATATACTTGATGAATATGATATTGTTTGTCTATATAAATCATAATATACATTACCATTTACATAGCAAACAAATAACTGTTCCAAGGACGACAAACCATTTGTCTCGCTTAGACTGACGTCAATAATTGTATGTGAATACTGGACAAAAAGTAAGGTATGTTTTATAGCTTATAATTATGATCATATATAGTTTCATGGACAAACTTATAAAAAATATCATAATAATACCCCTTAATTACCTAGTCTGTTCAGCATATATAGATGTCAATGTTTTCGTCATGGTAGGTAAAAATGTCTCACCGCCTGATCAAAATTTAAGTAACCATATCATGTATTGCAAAATATCTTTTTTTACATAGTGATGAAGGTAAATTAATTGTTCGTTTATAAATGTGACTCGCAAAACAGAACAATGTTTTATGTAGTATCAAAGAGGCATATTAAAAATCTATGCATCTCGGATAAATATTTATCTATCATTACAGGGTCTACATAAGCGATCAAGATGTCCTGCTCCCAGAGTCCTTCTAAAGCTGAAGACTCCCTTTACACAATCGATGACATTGATACTGTCTTGAGTGAGGATAATCAAACTTCGTACAGAGATCTAGGCAGGAGCCAAGTACTGACAAGTCAACAAGATGGGGACAAAGAGCCTTGCATGAAGATGAAGAAGGATGGAAGTACAGGATGTTCAAGGATAATGGACGGCGTTTCCACTACAGATTGTGCAGAGAGCATAGTCCAGGATCCAAAAGATCAACAGCCTTTGATCGTATACACTGGGACCAGTTCAGGAGAACATTTTAAAGAGGATGGAGGTAGAGGAGGATCAAGGATAGTCGACGATGATTCGCGTACAGATTGGGCAGGGGACAGGAACAAGGATCTCACGTCTCAACAGCCTTTGGTCGTATACACTGGGACCAGTTCAGGAGAACATTTTAAAGAGGATGGAAGTAGAGGAGGCTCAAGGATAGTCGACGATGATTCGCGTACAGATTGGGCAGGGGACAGGAACAAGGATCTCACGTCTCAACAGCCTTTGATCGTATACACTGAGAACAGTTCAGGAGAACATTTTAAAGAGGATGGAAGTAGAGGAGGATCAAGGATAGTCGACGATGATTCGTCTACAGATGGGACAGGGGGCAGGAACAAGGATCTCATGGATCAACAGCCTTTGGTCGTATACACTAAGAACAATTTGGATGAAAATTGTCAAGAGGATGGAATAAATGGCGGCTCAATGATAGTCGAAGATGATTCGCCTGGACACGGGGCAGCAAGAATTGATGGAACCGACGGAGAGGGAATGAAAGATTTAGTGGACAATTGCAAGGGAAGTAGGGATCTTTCTGAAAGGGACCAAGAACTCACATATCATCGTTATTGTAGTTATCCAAATAGACAAACAAACCCTGACGAGGCAGAAGAAGTAAGTCAACATATTATGGCCAATGAACTCTATTTTGGACGAAGGCTCCGAGATGACTGCAGTATTCAAAATAGGCATTACAGACCTCAAGAAGAACTACACTCACATCCTGATGATAAACCTACCATAGACGATGATGACGACGGTAGTTCAAATATAGATTTGGATGATGAGGATGAAGATCTACAAGTGGACAGAGGATGGGCTTGGGTTGTTTTAGCAGGTGAGTGATGCTTTGCGGAAGATATTTCATTGTCGAATGCATATCCAAAGGTCGAAATCCTGTTTATAGCTAAGTAACGGCGGAGAAAATAATCCAAAAGACAGACTAGGTTATACTAGGTTTATACCAATATGCAAACGTAGCTCATAAGTAATGTTAAAATTGGTTACAGTGCGTAAGTTTGACATCATGACTGTTCCTTCTAAATTATATAATTTACAATCAAATAATTTATGATAAGAATTATAACAAATATTTCTACATGAGCAACTTCGATTATCCAAAATACCGACACGATATAGATCATGATGTAAGGGACTGCACGTGTAATGTAGTTTGAGAAAATGTTGGTGTTTCTCGCTCCATAACCATAATAAATTGGAGCAGTAAAACGATTGTTGTTTTCCTGAAATTGGACCTAAAAGAATTAATGGCTCTGCTATTCCTCTAGTGACTGATAACACGTTCCATTGATATTGTCACTAGTGACTGATAACACGTTCCATTGTTATTATCACTAGTGACTGATAACACGTTCCATTGTCATTGTCACTAGTGACTGATAACACGTTCCATTGTTATTGTCACTAGTGACTGATAACACGTTCCATTGATATTGTCACTATATTGACTGATAACACGTTTTATTGTTATTGTCACTAGTGACTGATAACACGTTTTATTGGTATTGTCACGAGTGACTGATAACACGTTCCATTGTTATTGTCACTAGTGACTGATAACACGTTCCATTTTATGTTAGATCTCGGTATTTCACTGTCATTCATATAATAACAATAACGTGACTCCTCAAGCTTCTGTCAATCTCATTTATTCAGTTCATCCTTTCTATTACATCTACAACCATAATTTAGACTTACTTCAGAAATTAGTACTGTAACGTTTACTAACTGTTATATCTGGTAATATCGAGTGAACCACAACAAGAAAACAAGTATGTCTCAAAATATGAGTTTCTATAGTTTAATGTGAATTATGCCTCTTTTTAAAAATTGGATTTTTAAAGTTGAAGACAACGTTGAAAAGTAAAATATCGTCGTGCCTGTTGGGGTTTGAGCTACATGTTATAAAACAGTGATATATATTTACCACACTTATCAATTAGTTTGTTATATAAGGAACATATTTTAACTAAATAAGCATATTCATAGGCAAAATGATAGAGTAATTATGTTCGATATGTGTTTTGGTGTGTTTGGTCTGCTTAATGTGTTTGATGAGGTTTGAAGTTATTTAAAAGAAAAGAAAATCTCACTATTCACATCTCAACAAGCATCTTAACATTTAAAACCGATTAGCAATATAAGGTTGAAGTAAATATAATCAGACGTGCTATTTCATTAAAGTGACACAGAGTATCTTTCTTAAAATTTCATTTGGTTTTGATAAGCTACAGAATATCTAATATGCTGATTGAAGTTCATATCTCATCACAGGACTTGCAAATATATCCATTTATGCATAATGTCTCTGAAATGCGTGATTTTACGGAAAAATAAAAAAAAAAACATCCTAAATACGTTTAATAATCGAAATTATGCATCCAGTTAAACTACCTATTAGTTAGAATACCTAATAAACACTATCGAATCGAATATATCTTACTGTCAGCTTATGACAAGGTTTCAAAATTACGTTTGGCGAATTTGCGCGCGCCAATCGAGTCGAGTCACATTGTCCGGTTTTCGATCAAAATTCCGACTTTGAATGGCCGTATTTTCGCTCTAATGTACTGATTGACCTTTAACTTGTTATTTTCAGTAACAGTTAGTGGTTCCCGATGTAATAACATCGATTTCAAAATTTATCATATGTGATCCTATCAACATACTCTGTGTCTCTTTAACAACTGTAAATCGATGACTAGTGTAAACAAAGACGGTCCATACATCTTGAGTTCCTGGTCAGAAGCAGTAGATATATCAATACTTTAAAATATTTACGACGGTTATAGTGACTAGTATAGTCAGAAAGCATACATCAGTAACTGGTATGTTGTGACATGTGCTTTCATCACTCCAATAACTCATAAATATTGAGAAGCATCGTTCGCGGTTCACCGATATAGGTGGTTTGTTTAAACTGCTGAAGAATATTATCAAGTCAGTTGTACTAAGCATTGAGTATTATTTTTTTTCAAAATCCCGTATATAAATATATCATTTAAGAATAAACAAACATAAGATGTTTATTCTATAAACATGAGATATGGGCATACATCTTACGATGTAAGCTTACTTTATTAAATATAATTTTTACAGTAAATATATACATAACACCTTGTTTTCCTTTCTACGTGGGGTGAACCTGATTAACCTGAAGTAATAGGGAGTGCTGTCCCACAATGTTCGTTCCTTTCTAACATGATGTAATGTATTGCATCATTTTGGTTGAACTACGTAGCCGTTGTTAAGACGTACATTTTGTTCTGAACACAAACATTATATCCATTTAAACATTAATTGAAATAATCGCCTATCTACGTATAAGGTATATTTCAATACAAACATTGCTGTAACATAAAGAACTGAATTCCAGCGACTGTACAGGGTTGAATATCTGCCAAACACGACGAAGAATTGTTACATTCTGTACTTACCTTTTTTCATCATTCGCATTGTTCTTCTTTTTGTAGTACAGACGGAATGTTATATCAAAAAAACGATTCCTATTATGAAATAACTCACTTACCGTCATATTTCAAGCTGATTTCCAAAGCGTTTTCGTTCTTGTAACAAAGAACCATGTATTTCCGGCGAAATCAGCTGTAGTGAACATCACTATCCATAGCGAGGGCCAGATCAATTAGCGCGTGGCCCCTACCGTGCATACTTCATCAGACAATGATCTTGTCGTGCCCTTGACCTTGCTCAAAATCAGAGCTCAAGGCATAGAAAGCTGTCTATCGATTAAATGCCACTGTGACAGTATTTCTTCTAATGATTCGCGAAACCACGTATGTGATGCTATATGTGTAACTGTGCAGCTGTTGATTAATATTAAACAGTTATTTATTGAGGCATCACTTACTTATACGTGTGTAATAAGTGTCATTATAGTGATACATGGTTAATCAAGCAACATTCCGGTCAAATGGTAGCCAAAATTAATGGTTTTTTTACCAATGGCGACGACAGTTGCAATATCAAATTATTGGTAAATTGACTTTTCAAGAATTTGAATTTTCAGCTGCTTCGTGTTTACGAGGAATTTAAGGTGGTGATGTTTGCTATATAAATTCAATTTATTAGTACATATGGAAGGAAATGATAGTTTAACAATTGAGTATGTGGTTCTTGGGATCTTACTTGATGAACCCATTACATATGATATATGATGAACAATGATTCGGTTTTATTAATAAACAGATGTAGATTCCAGGTTGATAAAAAACTAAACTATACGTCAAGCTTTCTTCATTTCTTTAGCTATATTATGTAAATGCAATTAATAAAAATATAAATTTGCATTCACATAAAATACAATAATTTCAGAATATTTAATAAAGCATGAATATAATTATGATATTGAATGTAAGAGCAAAGGTCATTACCTTTAGTTAGCGTGTTTAGAATATGACATACCACCTGTTTCCTTTGTTCAAGCGCTAATATCATTCAGATCACAGATCATGTTTAAGCTGTGGGTTATTCAACTCATTGTCATAGAGGACAATTCCTGGTGTACTTAACCAAATATCAAACAGCGTATCATCCTGCACGTGTTAAAGGGACAGTAGCACGTTTTTTGATAATTTTATATTTAAAAATTTTCAATGATGATTGGAAGTTAATGCTAAATGTATCATTTTGACAGTGTAAAAAATCTCATTACCCAAGCCAATCATCCACAGTCAGAGGACAAAGTATGTGGATTCACATAAAATCCATTGGCGGCCATTTTGTGTGAACACCTTTTGTTCATCTTGTGTAAGAAAAAGCAATCGCATGACTAAACTTTACGTTATATATTTGAATTATTACTGCTCCATTTAGTTTGAATACAATGTCTTTTAATTGGAACCATTAATTTTCATTTTCCTGATATCACCTTATATTCCCCCTAAAAACGTGCTACTGCCCCTTTAAAGTCTAACCTTGTGTCTTTATAAATTTTAACGTCGAATGTGTTTTTGGAGAACTGCATTTGTTGATTGATGAAATGTATATCATTACACGTATTATGTTGAAAACGCACCAATGTCACATACGGGAACAAAATATGTTATCAACTTTTATGTAATTATCAAATGTATATTAAAAAATAGATAAAGAAAACAAAAGTATGTTAACATGATAGATACGTATCTGTCAGCTATGTCGAAATCTGGATCTTTATTTAAGGCAGATACAATGTGATTTATTTTCATTACGAAATGCAATTCCGCCATGGTTTAGTACAGAAACACCCTTACATGACCCATATGGCTAGGCACGGAGTCGATGGGGTTAATTCCATATACATATAAGATGAGGGGTTTATATAATCAAATTTAACCAGTAACTACTTTTGGAACAACTGGATGTAAATTTTTCAACAAAGAAAAGTGGTTTACAATGTGGGTTTGTAAATTGAATTTGATTCAGGTACATGTAGTAAGATCATAATCACACTAAAAGGTCTGTTGTATTGCTTCGGACTAATATGAATATACTTTTCATTTTTCATAACTTTACTTATCTAAATATCTTTAAAATTATTTTTGAAGCTAGTATTATAGACTTTGTGTTTTACTAAACTGTGTGTATGTACATCGTTCGTAGTTTATTGAAACATATTAATTCAAAGTTGGGATCGTTTATCTTACTTTAGAGGCGTAGCTACAGGTTTCAAACATAAAACTTGAGAATGCGGGGTTTATATAATCAAATTTAACCAGTAACTACTTTTGGAATAACTGAGTGTAAATTTTACAACAAAGAAAAGTGGTTTTACAGTGTGAGTTTGTAAATTGAACTTGATTCAGCTAGTAAGAATCACACTTTAAGGTCTGTTGT